>OX451735.1:1525393432-1525949694 GCA_948472305.1 Vicia faba | reverse complement strand
GTGGAAGAATGGAAGAATAGAGAAGAGGGAAAGAAGAATACAGAAGAGAAAGAAGAAAAGAGAGAGGATGAAGAAACACAGTGGTTTCTGGAATGAGAAGGTGCATGTTTATTAACCAATCAGCGACGTGGATATCACGTCGCAACCTTGTCACGTAATACTCACGTCGCAATACCCAACATTATAATTTTAATATTAGCCAATCAGCGACGTGAATATCACGTTGCAACCTTGCCACGTGATATTCACATTGCAACCCCTCCAACGGTTATATTTTTACTGTCAACCTACACATTTCAGAATGGCATCTTGTCAAAGACGGGGTTTTTTCCCTCTAAAATAGTTACGACGTTTTTAACACGTCACAACAATTTTTTTTGAAATATTTAAACTTCCCTCTTCAAAACATCTGAAGCTTTAACATTTTTTTATTCAACATTTTATGTTGTGACGTGTTTCTCACGTCGCAACTTTTTTATATAAAAATAATACTGCCTGGCGCAGACCATGCCTTACTTTTATTATTTAAATTATAAAATAATTTAGTGACGTGATTGTCACGTCACAACTACTAAATTTTAGTGGCATGATAACCACGTCACTAAATCACGTCGTTGGAGAGTATATATATATATATATATATATATATATATATATATATATATATATATATATATATATATATATATATATATATATATATATATATATATATATATATATATATATATATATATATATATATATATATATATATATATATATATATATATATATAGTTATGCTAACACACATTCATGTAGGTATGTGTTAGCAACATACACCTTCGTGTATTTTTAAGTGGGCCTCATTAGTTTGTGCATTTTTAATTTTTTCTAGATTTTTGTCATTTAAAGGAGTTTAAAACCCCCACTATTTTACTGTAGCAACAAATAAAAAAGACAATGTGTGTGGTGATTTAGTTCTATTTTTTGTACAGTAAATTAGTGCGGGCTTTAAACACCCCTTAAATGACAATAATATGGAAAAAAGTTTATTTCCTATTGGCCAACTGTCAGACTATTTCTCACCAGGTGGATGTCTCTGCTGTTCTGATAGAAGATAAACTGTATTATTTCTTTGCGGTGTAATATGCTTGGTGATGCAGTTCTTACCGATTCACTTGGTAAAGTATTCATTTACTCTCCTAAAAGAATCTTCTACCCGACCATTCAATTGGAGATTGTATGTCATCCAGAGACAAGGTTCAAGATGGAATCAATCCAAAGACTGTGGTGTCCAAATCAGATCAGAAGGGGAATTCTCTCGCCCATTTAAGCATCAAGGCTGCAGAAAGTCGTCAGAATCAAGAAAACCATACGGAGTCAAGTCTCCTCAAACTATTGCAATTATCGGTTTCTTTACTGCACTTTCATTTGCATTCTTGCTTGTTTGTTTAAACATTTCTTGCATGTAGAAACTTGTCTATTTTTGAATGAAAATCTTAATGCAATAAATATGCTTGTCTTGAAGTGTTCCTTTCATTTTTATTCATCCATTAGTTATCACTCTTTAAATGTTTTACTTGCATATTGATTCCAAGTCTCCAAGTCTTATGCTTAGGTAAAGAATTGGAAGGAGGATGACGATAATCTAAAAACGCAAAAATCTCTGGTTGGTACGCTTTTGAGTAAGACTCTGCTGACGATGTACATGCCTTATTTCTATTCCTAAATACCCGAGATATAAGAGAGATATACCCTCGTTAACCCCTCTGAGCCTTCGAAGTAGGAGTTTCTTTTATGTTAAAAAAAACCCTTATTTTAACCCTGGAGCGGGTAATGTTCAGTTAATCTGATCGATCGTTCAGAACTCATCAAGAGTGTGCATCAAAGGATACAACAATGGTTATCCATCAAAAGGTTGAGGAAAGTCAAAACCACAATGGTTAACCCTCATCTATCAACGTGCATCAATTAATTATATCCCAATGGGTATCTCTCGCACATCAGGAGGTCAACAGATGACGATACAACAATGAGTATCCCTCACCTACCAAAGACTCAGACAGTCACGATCACTTCCAACAAATCAAAAATGGCACAAAGATCAACGACTTGTTCAAAAAGGAATCCCGCTGGACTTCCAAATCGAAATTCAAAAGAATTTATCCAAGCAAAAATTAGGGAAAGCAAGAAAGATATTAAATAGCCTAAAAGGCAAGAAAAGGATTACCAATAAAAATCCTCAACAATGAACAAAGTCGTGTGATCAGACACCAAAAGAAAAAGGGGAAGTGGATGTCGTGTCCAAGAGACCTTTGTTGTTCCTCAACCACCGTAAACTATTCTCAAGAGATGAATGCGTGTGTCAGGTCAACTGAACATAGGAATGGAGTACATCATGGAGAATGGGTGGGCATTAAATAATTTTGAGCCTCAAATCCTTTTTTCTAAAACCGTGAACCAGACCATGATACAACCTATAAAAATTCCTAAATGAAGCATGGGTCAATTTGAAAGCGTGCTACAACGAGATAGCGTTTAACTAAATCCTAAGAGGTATGTTTGAATATCTGTGTTGGTGTCATGTGCTTGCATTATCTTTCATAAAAATAATTTTCAAATGTTGTTCTCTAGCTAGTGACTAGTTCACAACAGGGTTGTGACATCATTTCATTCAAAGTTTTCAAACTTCGAGACTTACATATGTGTTGCATTAGAATTATTATTCTCATAATAAACATTCTTCTGCATACAAAACAACTGATTGACATTAAGTAAGTTTACACAATGAACAATCAGTAAAGAGCTCAATCTTGTCAGAAAAGAGAGGCTCGAATACTCGGTTGAAGTAAGAGTCAGTTGTCACAAGAGAAATGACTTATCCAGGGGCATGGTAACTAATGATTATGTCAAGAGAAAACATCTTAGTGCTTCACAGTCTGAGTACCCTATAGGGATGAAGTTAGCAAATTCCGTCAATCTGGGGCAATCAAGTCGAGAGTAGATCTCTCCGAGGTCAGCCAAATCTGGGACATTCCCTCAAAGCTATCAATCAGAGGCTATCACGTCGATAAATCTCTTCAAATTTCTGTCAATCTGGGGCAATCAAGTCGAGATTTGATCTCTCTGAGATCAGCCAAATCTGGGGCATTCCCTCAAAGCTATCAATCAAAGGCTATCACATAGATAAATCTCTTCAAATTTTCGTCGATCAAGGGTTATCACATTGATGAATCTATTCAGAATTCATTCAACCTGGGGCAGTTACGTCGATATTCGACAAATCTCTCCAAGAAAGTTGTAATCAAATAGCAGTTTATTTCGTGACTCAAGACATTGGGTAGGCCACCTCATATTGTATTGTGCCACAAATATTCTGGTCCTCTATTCAGCACAGATTCTTTCAGAAATCCCACAGGAAGGGAAATTCCTTATTCGTACTTGCAAAGTTACTCGAGCCAATTATGATGTACGAGACCAATCAAGCTAAAAGCATCATAACGGTCATCCTGGCCTAGCCAGCATGTAAATCCGCCTTTATCTGCTACAGAAAACTTCAAACCTGATTCCCCAAGTGAATCCGGAAAACCCACAACCAACGTTTGACTCGGCACGCGTAAGTGCATCCCTAGTGGAGTTAATCAAGTGCATCCCTAGTAGAGTTAATCAAGTGCATCCCTAGTGGAGCTAAACCGGGGCATTCACAGAGCTAAACTGGGGCACTCGCCGAGTTAAACCGGGGCATTCGCAGGCATTCATGCCCACCTTTTATCTACAAGTTATTCAAGAGGTAATTCCCCAGTGTAGCATAAACTTGGGGCGCATATTCAAAGAGATCCACATGGTGTTCAGCATCCATTCTTCAGCATATTCAATTCTATCATCCTCCAAGAAGTTCAGGATGTAGGGAAATCAGGCCAGATTATCTCTTCCCCAATAATACATTTCGGAATTCAGTGGCATACTGGTAAACTCGCTTCATCAACAATTCAATCTTCAGTAGAGTCATCAATAATCTACGGTATTGTGAGCTCCCTAGTGCAAATTCTTATCAGTATCCCCAACGATCTTTGGTACTATAGGTTTCCAGCATCGATATGTATTGGCATCCCCAGTGAAGAATAACGGTTCCCAATGAGCCTTCGCTTATCCTCATGAAGTCAATTTCTTTGCATTGCATATAGCTATCGCTGCATAACATTGCATCCTCAAAATCGCGTAGCCGATCCATCAGAATGGATCTTTACGGCGAAAGAAATTCAAACATGCATATGAAGCATAAGCCAGATTTGGTACCTTTCACAGATAACATGAATCATTCACCTACAAGAGGAGATCACCCCAAACCTTCATCTGATGACCATCATCTTCATAATACTCAACTAATGGTACCAGTACCTTGTACCCCACCTATTCCCGGTAAAGTCAATACACCTTGTCATTCTAAACCCAGTTTTCATCTGATAAACAATTTAGTCTTCTGACACTCGTCCATGTCAATTTCTCTAATCATTCGTCTGTGTGAGTTTCCTAAACACTCGTATGTGTCAACTCCTAAACACTCGTCTGTGTCAATTCATAAACACTCATCTGTGTCGGTCTCCCAAACACTCGTCCGTGTTTAACCTTTTGATACTCGTCTGTATCTTCTTTCAATACTCGTCTGTATTGATTCAAACACTCGTCCATGTTTAACCTTTTGATACTCGTCTGTATCGTATTTCAATCTCGTCCGTATTGATTTAAACACTCGTATGTGTTTAACCTTCTGATACTTGTCTGTATCTTCTTTCAATGCTCATCCGTATTAACTCAAACACTCGTCTGTGTTTAACCTTTTGATACTCGTTTGTATCTTCTTTCAATACCTGTCTGTATTGATTCAAAAACTCATCAATGTTTAACCTTTTGATACTCGTCCGTATCTTCTTTCGATACCCGTCCGTATTGATTCAAACACTCATCCGTGTTTAACCTTTCCTTGATACTCGTCCGTATCTTCTTTCGATAATCGTCCATATTGATTCAAACATTCGTCGTGTGTTGATCGACATCTCCTATGAATCATCGTGTCCTGATCAATGTATTCCTGTTAGCCATCATGTCCTGATCGATGTCTTCCTTTTGGTTATCGTGTCCTGATCGATACCTCCATTGTGAATCATCGTGTCCTGGTCGATGTATTCCTGTCAGCCATTGTGTCCTGATCAATGTCTTCCTTTTTGTTATCATGTCCTGATCGATACCTCCCTTGCAAATCATCGTGTTCTAATCGATGTATTCCTGTTAGTCATCGTGTCATGATCGATGTCTCCTTTTTTGTTATCGTGTCCTGATCGATACCTTTCCTGCGAATCATCGTGTCCTGATCGATGTATTCCTATTAGTCACTGTGTCCTGATCGACGTCTCCTTTTTGGTTATCGTGTCCTGATCGATACCTCTCCTGCGAATCATTGAGTTCTGATCGGTGTATTCCTATTAGCCATTGTGTCTTGATCGATGTCTTCCTTTCGGTTATCGTTTCTTGATCGATACCTCTCCTGCAAATCATCGTGTCTTGATCGATGTATTCCTGTTAGCCATCGTGTCCTGACCGATGTCTTATTTTAGGTTATCATGTTCCGATCGATACCTCCCTTGCGAATCATCGTATCCTGATCAATGTATTCCTATTAGCCATTGTATCCTAATCGATGTCTTCCTTTTGGTTATCGTGTCCTGATCGATACCTCTCATGCGAATCATCATGTCCTGATCGATGTATTCCTGTTAGTCATCGTGTCTTGATCGATGTCTCCTTTTTGGTTATCGTGTCCTGATCGATGCCTCTCCTACGAATCATCGTATCTTGATCGATATATTCCTGTTAGCCACCGTGTCTTGATCAATGTCTTCCTTTTGGTTATCTTATCCTGATTGATACCTCTCTTGCGAATCATCGTGTCCTGATCGATGTATTCCTATTAGTCATTGTGTCCTGATCGATGTCTCCTTTTTGGTTATCATGTCCTGATCGATACCTCTCCTGCGAATCATCATGTCCTGATCGATGTATTCCTATTAGCCATCGTCTCCTGATCGATGTCTTCCCTTTGGTTATCGTGTCCTGATCGATACCTCTCCTGCGAATCATCATGTCCTAATTAATGTATTCTTGTTAGCCATCGTGTCATGATCAATGTCTTCCTTTTGGTTATCGTGTCTTGATCGATACCTATCCTACAAATCATTGTGTCCTGATCGATGTATTCCTGTTAGCCATTGTGTCCTGATTGATGTCTTCCTTTTGGTTATCGTGTCCTGATTGATACCTCTCCTGTGAATCATCGTGTCCTAGTTGATGTATTCATATTAGCCATTGTGTCCTGATCAATGTCTTCCTTTCAATCATCATATCCTGATCCATTTTTTCCTCTCAGTCATTGTGTCCTGATCGATGTACTCTGATGTCATCGTGTCCTGATCGACGTATACCTCCGGTTTAGTCCCACCTCTTTTAACTCTCCAGTGGATGTTGCAAAAAAAATAATACTCATTACCACCATCTTTCAGAACAAATTTTTGGCATTGATATTTAATCATCTTCTACCTCGAATTTCTGAAAGGCACACGTCAGTCGTACTTTCAGGTTTAAGACGGTTAAATAGGGGCAACAGTAATACCCCAAATTTGTCCTACCCTTTTACTTTTATCTGGCATAAGCTTTTGCATTCATCTGTATATATTCTATTAGGTCACTAACATGGCATACATTTACACTCAATAAGGCACTTGAGGTTCAAAAGTTCAATGATCATGCAAGCTAAGGGTTCCACAGTGTTTTGAGATGCACATATCAAATAAGGCTGATTCGTCTGTTTCTCCTCCAAGTATTGAATCAGAAAATTAAGGTTTCTCTGGCTTTGAGGTTTCCCTTTCCATTTAAGGGTTGTCAACGTATTCCTCCATCAACCTTGGTCTGGGGAGCTATGGTTTGTGATGGTGACCATTGAAGACTTATTTCTTTCTCACCAAGTATTCTGACTGAGAAGACTATGGACTATGGCTTTGATGATAAGTTGTGTCTTCATTCAGCATATACCTCAGGAAGATTAGGGTTTATATCCTATCATACTTGGGTTTGTCAACATTTTCACTGGACGTTCATTGGATAGCAAGGCATGATATAAGGATGGTGTTGTGAATTCATTAAGATCAAGTCGTGTTAATTCTCTTATTGTTTGTTATACAAGATTGATGGGGATTAAAGAAGTGAATTGGCATGGATTCATGTCGTGGATTCAAGTAGATTCATTTAATGGATTTAAAATTGGCTACAGCTTGCAAGTTTGGAGGTTTTGTTCCCCTGAAACAAGTAGTAAAGTTTCTTTAAGTCTTAATTCAATTATCACCCAAGCATTGATTCAAACTCCATTCAAATTTTTTATCATTCATCATTCAAATCACCATTTTCAAGTTCAAATAAAAAGAAGAGAAAAAAAATTTCAAATTCGGAGTTCAAGTCATCCATCCTGCATCATGGTTCATTTTATATGAAAAAGTTAAGGAAAACTTGGTATTCAAATGCAAATTGGATGGAAAGTTTATTCCAGAACCATTCATTACATCCAAGAAGTTCTCATTACAAGTTCTTTTCATTTGCATTTCAGGCCACACTACTGTCACAAGGCCATGATCCATTACAAATTGCCATTACATCTTGAAACATTGAATAAAAGAATGAAATTTGGAAATTGAATATAAGGAGGGAAATGGTGTTTCATCCAATGTTCTTGAACCATTTTATTTTGAAAGTCCCAATGTGAAATTACAAGTGAATTCAAGTGCATTACAAGAGGAAAAAGAGATAAAATCACAGGTCCTTAAACAAATTCACCATTGACCAAAATATGATATTTGATTAAAGAAACTCCTACAACTTATTTCATTTCAACTCTGGTTTGGTCTTCATCATCTCAAATTGCCTCATGTTATATTGAAATTCCATGCTCCATATCCAACAAGATCTTTTTCCTTAGCTCTCCTCCATGCTTCATGTTTCATATATCATCAAAACCATACTGCCTTCAAAATTACAGCATATGGCTAGAATTTATGAATCTCAAAACCAGACATGCATAAGTGTTTGACAGCATTAGATCAAAGCAAACCAAAACAAAAAGTGCAGAAAAAGTTACAGTAGTCCAAAACAGCATTCATCTAACCGAATTTCCAAGCCCCTGCCAAAACAAGCCAAACTGATTCAAAACTGGCACTCATAAATCCAGGACCCTGCTGGAATAACAGCTCCAACAAATTCTTATAATAGATTTTTAGCAGAACCAAAAGAGATTTTCCTAACTAATTCCAACCATAACTAATTGTAACTGTAACAAAACCCCAATAAACCGTGCGTTACACCAGTCACAACAGAAAAAACCGGTTAACCAAAACAAAAAGATCCAAAACAGTTAGTACTTCTTGTATCCCCATCCAGAATAGAAAATCAGTTATCAGAAAAATGCAGAAACAAAAACAAACTTCCAGAAGAGGAATTCCAACAGAAAATAACAGAACCAACAGAACCTAACCGTAACAGCTTCTCAATTAACAACTTTCCCTAACCATTTCCTAATAGAATTTCTAAACAACGGAGTTTCTAACTTCCTCTAACAACCTCTTAACCAATTCCATGACAACTTCCAATAGAATATCAAAAAAACTCTAACAGAAAATTCTCGGGAGATAACAGATTATAACAGATAACATAAGAGGGAAGAAGGATTCCAACGGAAGAGAATAGAATAACAGAAAAAGCTCACAAGAAAAATTCTTTGCGCTCTCTTCTTTTTCCACCTTTAACCTTTCAACCAACATTTTGTTCTCTCTCTGAATCTTCCTCTACACATTCTTCATCATCTTCACATCTTCTTGGGGCCTTCAATCTTCATCGTTTCTTCTAAACCACAACAATAACTTCAATATTTATCTTCATCGATTCATCTTCTGCAAACTGTATATATATCTGCAACCGTACCTCTGCTTCAACATCGACCTTCAACGCAACCATCTCCATCGACGCATTTGCCTTCATATTCTTCAATACCTCTGCATCTTTTCACTACACATCGAGGATTCCGCAAATGAATTCATCATCAACTACACATTGCAACAACTTCGATCTACTTTAATGCACACAATAACCACAACACCACAATAACAGACTCAAAGAAGAAAGAACAAAAGAAGTGGAAGAAGAAGAAACAAGAAGTAACAATCAGAAGTAGTTCGGAAGCTTAATATTACCTGGTATTAACTGAAGTCCATCGGGTTTCTCATCATATTCACCGCATCTTAAGCATCGCCATGATGTTCCTGATAGCTTTCTCTACGCGTACTCCTCGCTTCTCCATTGCTTTCATCCGCTCTTGACGATTTGCTTACTTTGGTATTTGCCGCTGCTACCTTCGTACTTCTTCGCACGTTACTACATTTATTTACCGTTTTTCTATATATCATGAGAATTAGGATTTTATTGATTTCTAGATACCATGAGAAGTAGGAAATAAAGAGCGTTCACTCGAAGTCGCTGTTTAAAGACCTGTAGCAGGCATGTCGCACTTCATTTGCTGTATGTGTTGTGATTGTGTTTGTTCTTTGGTTGTTGATCGATGAGTCACTCAATTTAGGAATTGAGATCACGGCTTCACTCTCAGTGCATGCTCCCTATAGGATTTTATTACTTTCCTTTATTTCTTGTTTATCGATGAGTCACTCAATTCAAAAATTGAGATCACGACTTCACTCTCAGTGCATGCTCCTTATAGGATTTTATCGCTTTCCTTTATTTCTTGTTGATCAATGAGTCACTCAATTTAGAAATTGAGATCACGACTTCGCTCTCATTTGATGTTCCCTATAGGATAGTTTTGTTAGACTTTCTTTGGCATGCTAACTTAGATAGGATCTCTCTATGTGTGCTCTCTTAAGCTTATTAGCTTGTTTGCTTTATCCTTGTACATACCATGTTACCTTGGGGTGTCCTTGCTCCCTTCGGAAGCAAGTTAGACATTAGGTTGTAAACCATGCATGCTAACATTAGGTAGACATTTCCCTTTTATTAATCCAAATATTAGGACTACCATTGTATGATAACATTAGGTTAGAAATAGGCTAGTCTCCCTTGGACTCTTTTCTTCCCCTTTTGCATCCTTGCATCTAAAACTAAAACTTCTTTTTTTATCAAATCATAAAACATGCTAATAATACTTAAACCCTTTTTCAAGGTAATAAAAATACAAACCAACTCAAACCTTTTTGTGCGCCCAAGCACCTTTTCTCTAAAAACCCTTTTCAGGTAAGGACATGATTAGTTTACTTCTGTGACAACGCATAAGTCTCCAAAGGTCGAGCTGCGGGAGAAGGCGGAATTAATGTTGTCCATAAAAATACACAAAACAAACAAAAATATGTGAGCCGAACTACGGTAGCTCTAATTCCACAAAAAGGATACGTAGGCATTGGGGTAGGGCCCAAGCGAGTACAATTTTATTTTCCCTACATTCTTTTCTCATTTCTTTTGCATGCATTCTTGCTCAGTAATAAACAGTAAGCATATATTAGACACACCCATAAGATAGATAACAATAGTGGATATCGTAGAGTATTACGGGCGTGTGGGGTGCTAATACCTTCCTCTCGTGTAATAGACTCCCTTACCCAATCTCTCGGTCGCAATACCATGACTTCTCCCTTCTCAGGTTTTCTCGATGTTTACCTTTCCCTTCATGTGGGATAAAATACGTTCGATGGCGACTTCATTGTTTGATGATTTTCAGCCAGTTGTTTCAGAAACATGGGATGACTCAGACTCTTCTGAAGCTGAAACAGAATCAGAAGATGAAAGAGCCAACATAGCCCTAATGGCCAACGTATCAGAAGATATTGGATCATCTAGATCAGAATCAGACTCAGAGGTAGAAGAGGTATTCTATAACTTTTCTAGATCTCAATTAGAATAGTGTATGTCAGAAATTCTTGAAAGATATTAGAAACTTCGAGTCATAAACAAGAACCTGAAAAAGGATCTAGTTTCTGACTCTGAAGAAATTAAGAAACTGAAATCAGAAAACTCTGAGCTGAAAGAAGAAATTTCTAAACTAGAAAATAATTTACAAAATTCTCAGAAAGAAACTGTCTCAGAAGTTCCTAGTAACTCTGATAAGTTCATAAAGGAATATGATCATAGCTTTCAAAATTTTCTTACTAAAACATAGAAAGAAGCAAGATGGCTTCAATGATCTATAGAGTTAGCAGAAATGGAAGAAAAGGAATAGGATAAAAGGGTAAAGTATCTCAACCTAAGAAAGTTAAGGATATGGTCATTAAACGCGCACCTTTGTATTCTCACTTCACCTATGGGCACACACATAAATAAAGTATACTAGTAATGCTTTTTCTGCTAAACCAAAATTCAAACAGAATTTTGGTAACTCTAACAAACAAGGACCCAAAAAGATATGGGTACCTAAGGATAAAATTGTCTATGTCGTAGATGTCTTTAATAGCAAGATTGAAACACCAATCTTAGTACCTGGACTCTAGATGGTCTCGACACATGACGGGAAGAAAGCATATGTTCCAAAGCCTGGAACTTAAATCTGGAGGCTACGTAGGTTTCAGAGGCAATCAGAAAGGGAAGATTATTGGATCTGGAACTATTGGTAACGATACACTTCCTTCTATAACCAATGTTCTATTAGTAGATGGATTAATGCATAACTTGTTATCCATAAGTCAATTAAGTGATAACGGTTATGATATGATCTTCAATCAAAAGTCCTGCAAAGCAGTTAGTCAGAAATATGGATATGTCCTCTTTAAAGGAAAGAGAAAGAACAACATTTACAAAATAAAACATTCTGAACTAAAAAGTCAGAATGTAAAATGCATATTGTCTGTTAACAATGAGCAATGGGCTGGAACAGAAGATTGGGGCATGTTAGTATGAGAAGAATATCTTAGATTAACAAACTCAATTTGGTTAGAGGATTTCCTAACCTGAAGTTCAGCTCAGATGCTATGTGTGAAGCATGTCAAAAAGGCAAGTTTGCAAAACCTTCTTTCAAAACCAAAAATGTTGTTTCAACCTCTTGACCATTAGAACTTCTGCATATAGACCTATTTGGACCAGTGAAAACTACATCCATTAATGGCAAGAAGTATGAATTTGTTATCGTAGATGACTATAGCAGATGGACATGGGTAAAGTTCTTAAGACACAAGAACGAGTCACATTCTGTGCTATTTGCCTTCTGTAACCAAGTCCAAAATGAAAAAGATCTTAGAATTGTTAAAGTCAGAAGTGATCATGGTGGAGAATTTGAAAACAAAATATTTGAACTATTTTTTAATGAGAATGGCATCTCTCATGATTTCTCTTGTCCTAGAACTCCTCAACAAAACAGAGTTGTAGAACGAAAGAACAGAACTTTACAAGAAATGGCCAGAACCATGATCAACGAGACTAACATTGCTAAGAACTTCTGGGCAGAAGCAATTAACACAACGTGATACATTTAAAATAGAATCTCCATAAGACCTATTCTAGATAAGACTCCATATGAATTGTGGAAGAACAGAAAGCCCAACATTTTTATTTTCATCCATTTGGATGTACTTTTTTTATTCTGAACACTAAAGAACATCTGAACAAGTTTGACTCTAAAGCACAAAAGTGTCTCATGTTAGGATACTATGAATTCTCAAGAGGCTATAGAGTATAAACACAGAAATACAGATTGTAGAAGAGTCCATTAGTGTCAGATTTGATGATAAGCTTGGCTCTCAAAAGTCAAAGCAGGATAAAACTTTTGCAGATATAAAAGTCCAATTTACAGGTACTGAAGAAACTGCATCAGAAGTTTCTCAAAAAGAATTTCAGTAAACTCCAGAAGAAGATGTCACAAACATTACAACAACATCTGAAGAGCCTTTCCAAAAAAGACAATCCAGAAGCAGTTTAGCTCATCCGGAAAACAAGATTCTTGGAAAGAAAGAAGACCAAATAAGAACAAGATCTACATTCATAAATTCTAAATAATCTCTCATGGGACTAGTGTCTGTGATTGAGCCAACTTCCATTGACGAAGCCCTTCTGGACAATGACTGGATACTTGCAATGTAGGAAGAATTAAACTAGATAACCAGAAACAATGTGTGGGATGGAGTTCCTAAACCAAAATGGTTCAACATCATTGGAACCAAATGGGTATTCAGAAACAAACTGAATGAACAAGGTGAAGTCGTCAGAAATAAAGAACGACTGCTGGCACAAGGTTATAGTCAGAAAGAGGGGATATACTATACATAAACCTTTGCTCCAGTCTCCAGGTTAGAATCTATCAGACTTTTAATTTGTTTTGTTGTAAATAATGGCATTACTCTTTATCAGATGGATGTTAAAAAGTTCATTTTTAAATGGTTACATTAATGAAGAAGTTTATGTGCACCAACCCCGTGGTTTTGAAAACTCAAAACATCCAGAATATGTCTATAAACTAAAGAAATCACTATATGGTCTGAAACAAGCTCCTAGAGCTTGGTATGAAAGACTAAGTAGTTTTCTGTTAGAAAATGATTTTACAAGAGGGTAGGTGGATACAACTTTATTCTGTAAACTATTTAAAAATGACATTCTAGTTTGTCAGATTTATGTAGATGATATTACTTTTGGATCTAATAAAGCCTCTTTGGGAAGAGAATTTTCTAAGTATATGCAGGCAGAGTTTGAGATGAGTTTGATGGGAGAACTCAAGTTCTTTTTGGTTCTATCTTATATTTAACAACTTCAAGACCTGATATTCTATATAGTGTCTGTCTGTGTGCTAGATTCCAATCAGATCCTAGAGAATCTCACTTAACAGTCGTTAAGAGAATTTTCAAGTATCTGAAAGGCACTACTAATCTTGGTCTTTGTTATAGAAAAACCAAAGAATACAAATTAGTAGGGTATTGTGATGCTGACTTCGCTGGAGACATAATAGAAAGGAAAAGTACTTTTGGAAGCTGCAATTTCTGGGAGAAAATCTAATCTCATGGTCCAGCAAGAGGCAATCTACAATTGTATTGTCAACTGTTAAAGCTGAATATATAGCAGAAGCTAGATGCAGCACACATATGCTATGGATGAAAAGTCAACTTGAAGACTTTAACATATTTGGGAGTAACATTCTTATACTCTGTGACAACACTTCTGCTATATGTCTTTCAAAAAATCCTATTTTACATTCTAGGGCTAAGCATATAGAAATAAAACATCATTTTATTAGATACTATTTTCAGAAAGGAATTCTTTCATTAAAATTTATAGACACAGACCATCAATGGGCTTGTTGTACCCCAAATTTTGACCTAACATACCATCTCCCATCTGCATCATTACACTACAAGTGTTTTGATCTATTGATTTTAAAAATTCACAACTTTTTCGAGTCGAGAGCTATTTATTTCTGAACACTAAATTTATTAATTGATTCATGCTAAAACAATATTTATTAATTATTTATTATCTTAAATTTAAATAATTGGAATTTGTTTTCAATTGTTATATAATTTAAAGATTTATAGATAATAAAATAAATATTAGAGAAGAAGCATATTAATCGTTCAGACAGTGTTTATTAATTATTTATTATCTTAAATTTAAATAATTGGAATTTATTTTCAGTTATTACATAATTTAAAGATTTATGAATAATATAATAAATATTTGAAAAAGTTCATTAATTGGTCAGTAATAATTATTTAATTATTTATCATTCTAAGTTAAATAATTGAAATTCTATTTTTAATTATTATAATTTAGAAAATTATGAATAATGAATTAAATAATTGAAACTATTAATTGATCAATGATATTTATTTATTTGTTTATTATTCTGAAGTTAAGTAATTGAAATTTATTTTCAATTATTATACAATTTAAAGAATTATAAACGATAAAATAAATAATTAGAGAGAAAGAAGGAATTAATTGGCAAATATTGGAATTTTATTCATTTTATTCTAATTGTACAATTATTGTGTAAATACTGTATTTATTTACAACGAATTTACAATAATAATTTTTTTACAAAGTTAAAATGAAATAAAAAACTATTCTAATGTTTTCTAATTCTAAATCTTCTATCCAATGCCTTTTTGTCTGCTCATTTGATTTTACCTGCAAAAACAATTAAAATAAAAAATTAGAATTGAACAAATAATTAAAAGCAGAAAATTATTTAGTGTTCATCATTAAAAGCAACGGCTGGAATCAGTTTACCCTTTTTTGCAAATCACGGGATTTCTCCCGGTTCACAAAAAAGGGAGGAATTTTTATTTTCATAAATGAATGCACAATTTTGAAACATGCACAAATTCATTTTATTTTTCAAAACTGCATAATTAAAAATTAATTGCATTTTTCAAAGTCCAATGCATATTTCAAAAATATACACAGCATACAAAAAGTCCATGCATAATTTCAAAACAGCATATGCAAGACAAACAAAATGCAACGTAAACATAACATGCCACACACATAGAAGAAGCCAAAACAAATAGGCTCCATGTTGTGCCTTTGCAAGTCAAAGAAGTGTGCAATTTAAAACAAATATGCAAGTAATATATTCCATTTTCATCATGTTCCAGCACTGTTGCAATTTCAGAAAAAAACAGTACACATCATTTTATGCATCAATGTACTTGAGAGAGAGAAGAGAGAAATAAAAATGGTTTTGCAGGTTTTGGTTTAGGCAGAAGGAATTACAAGACAAAGCTACAACAGTAACTCAGTAAAAATAAGAAGCACAAGAGTAGAATACAAACAAACTGGATGAAACAGTATGATGCAGAGGCCAGGAATATTGTAAAATATTCAAATCTCCAACCAACATAAACCTAAGCTTGTAACGTACAAAAAGAAAGAGAGAGCAGTTTGTTATAGATAACATAGAAAAATCACTTCAAAGATACATTCATCTATCTATCTCCCAGCTTAAAAACTCAGAAAATTATTGTCAAACAAAAAACAAAAATTTTCTCCAAGCTCTAAACCAGAACAACCTAAACCATTCCTACTGTCAAGCCAAAATGTCTTATGGCAAAACCTCAAAATCCAATGCATAAACCATTTTCAAAACCTGCTGCCTTAAGCCATAGAAACCAATAACCATTTCAACCACCATTAAAACTTCAATAACCTGCTTAAGCCATAGAAACCAATAACCATTTCAACCACCATTAAAACTTCAATAACCTGCTTAAGCCATAGAAAACTGTCAACCTGATTGAGCCATCAAACCAATACCAAAAAATCATTCAAAACCATCGTACCATATAACCTACTGCACTACCAATAACCTGCTATCTGCATTGCCAAAACATGCCTACTGTCTAAACAAAAATCCACATCATAGCCTAAACAAGGAACCATCATCCCTACTATCAAACAGTACCATCCATAACCATGGCAAAAACCTGCTGATAGCCATTTTCAAAAACACCATCAATCATAACCACGAAGCATCAACCAAAACCAAAATACCATCAAGGCCTCAAAATGCTCATCATAGGCCATTCTAGAAAGTAACGGTAGCAAGGCAACTAAGAGAAGAGGAAAAGAAGCGTGGTAAAAGCATACAACGAAAGCAACAGAGGCAAGGCAACAGAAGAAGAGGAAAAGGACGCTAAAGCTAGGGTTTTCAACAACATCATCAAACCATAAAGCATTAAAGAAGAAATACCAGGCAATAGAAGCAAAGCTCACGCGTTTCCCCCCGTCGCCCCGGCCTCCTAGCTCGTCCAACCTTCCTCCTCCGTCTCCGCCTCTAGGTAACGATTTCTTTTCCTTATTTTACTTTCATAATACCTCCAACAAACAATAATAGAGAATCAGAATCAAGCAGATAAAAAACATGAACATGCGATTGTAATGAAAACCTAACGAATAGAGCAATTTACCGTGAATACATCGTTCCTGGCATTTTCGTTTGGAGGGAAGAAGAAGTTTGGAAGCTGGTGGCCTTTGGGCAAGAGAGTTCAGAGCATGAGAGAAGAAGAAGACGAATCACGCGAAGAAGAACGCAAGAACAAGCAAGACGGCGCCTCTGTACGCCTTAACCCTAATCCCCTTTCATCCAACTAATACAATGATAACCCTAAAACAATTGTGACATAATGCTTGGGCCTTAACTTTGCTTCCTGCCTTAAGCCCAACAAAATTGTTTGTACACCCCCGTTTCTGCCTTCTTCTTAATCAGATTTGGGCTCTCTCAAATCCTCTAGCCCACTTTGATCTTTTATTTTACTTCCTTTTAATTTTGATCCATTTTCATTTTATTTGATTTCTTTAGCCCATTTAGAATTTTATTAGTTTAGTTTCAACTATAAGTTTAGTTAAGTAGAGATAATTCAATCAAAACATCTTTAAATAAATTAGACCTTTTTTATTAAGTTTAAACTTTAGGTTTGAGTTAATAATTTTAAATATCCCTTTTTAATTAGGTTTAAATTAATAATTCTTAAGTCCTAACTTAGCTTAATTATTTAATAACTCTAAAAAATAATAAATACTTTTTATTAATAATAGAAAACTAAAAAAGAACATTTAAGAATTAAAGCATTTTATTTCTTTTAATTAATCCTCATGCTTTTATCCATATTAAAAAATGCGTAAAAATAAAAAAAACAATTAAAACATTCTTCTTTTCATTAAGATTAAACAAAAATCCAAAAAATGCATATTTACACCATTTGGTCATTTATTTAACTGTTGTTATTTAATCATTATCTGCATAATATTCTGTCAATTATTTCATTGTACTTGTTTATTCTGTTTACGTTTAAATCCAAAGGAAAAAACGATAAATTTGTTGACTTCATGTCCTCAAATCCAATCGCGCGAACATTCACATTTCATTAAAAACTTAGGACAATTTTTCTCAAATATTCAATCTTTTCAAAACTTATACCCTTTTAAGCCAAAACTTCGACATTAGGTCGTCACATCGTCAAAAAAACCGTCTGTACCCTATTTCGGCCAAAACAATTTTTTCAAACGATCAATTTTAATAAACAGATATTTCAAAAGGTTCCTATAGAGTACTATAGATGCATTGGGTGCTAATACCTTCCCCTTGTATAACCAACCCCCGAACCATAGACCTCTTTTCAAAAAACGCCTTGTATTTTTATTACTTTTAAAAAAGTATTATTTTACATTGCATATTTAGGGTTTTATTTCGCTCTTTTCCCTTTTCCTTTGGAAATAATAAAGTGTGGTGGCGACTCTTGCTTTTGTGAGGCGAATTAATCAATAATTCGATCTCCGATTTACCCCGCTACATTTTTTATCGCTACAGAATTGGCGACTCTGCTGGGGAATAGATTGACCTCTTGCTGGTCCATCCCTAAGTGGGTTAAGCCTAGTTTGTCTTATCTGTTTTATTATTATTTGATTTGTTTGATTATGTGTTTAAATTGGGGTGTTTGGGTTTTTGCAAAGGACGAATCCTATACCCGGATTAAGTAACACTTAAGGAATAGGACGGGCGGTACAGTCATGTCAACTTTGAGGGAGTAATCCTGAAGAAGGAGGCATGAGATCCCCCACTCAATGGAAGGCCCTCTTGAACTTAACATTTGTTTACCGAGTAATCGGGAAGACATTATTATTTTCGACCTAGGAGCCCGAGAAGTTGAGGACCGTAGAACCCTAACCCATCTTGGCCTTTTTAGGTGTAGCGCGGAGACTATAACGGAGTAATTTGGAAGTAGTTGTTACGCGATGCTACGCTCGGACGAGTTTCTCTTGAGAATATTGCTAATTATTGAGTAATCAAGACGTTGGTAATATCCGAAGGAGGAATGTAGACTCTGGGAACTCTTAGAACCTTGTCTTACAGGTGCGATTGAAACGTTAGTACATACCTTTGGGTGGGCTTTACCCTCGACTCCATGCTGAACGTTGAACCTTTGAACCCCATGTTTGCAAGCCTGTGTGTGACTGTTGCATTATCATTCATTCATGCATTCATCAACATCTTTGTAAAAAACTTGTTTTTCAAGGAACTTCGGAATGATTTTCTAGACATCTCAGGTTATTATGGAATTTGGAAGGAGAAACACTCGAAGCTTTAGTTTTAAGGAGCCCGAGATTGAAGAACTGAAGAGTTTGATTCCGAGGATCGAGAGTCCGACGGATTTTCAGAGGAAGTATGGGTCCATTGTACCTCTCATGAAGCGCAAGATGAAGGAAGGCATCCTCAACACGTTGGTTCAATTCTACGATCCTTTGTACCGATGTTTCACCTTTCCGGATTACCAGTTGATGCCCACCTTAGAAGAGTATTCCTACATACTTGGTTTACCGATCACCGACCGTGTTCCTTTTTCTGGATTAGAAGAGGAGCCCAAATCTCACGAGATAGCAACCATCACCCACTTGAAGAAGTCAGAGATAGAGGAGAACATGACTACGAAAGGGGGAATCCGGGGCTTGTCTGTGCAGTTCTTATTGAGGAAAGCTCGTCATTTTGCTGAGATAAAAGATAGTGTTTCCTTTGAAGACGTGTTTGCTTTACTCGCCTATGGTCTATTCTTATTCCCTAACGTTGATAAGTTTGTGGATATCAACGCCATCAGAATTTTCCTGATTGGAAATCCGGTCCCTACGCTGCTAGGAGATACCTACTACTCCATCCATCTTCGAAACTCTTATCAAGGAGGGATGATTATTTGTTGTGCACCGTTGCTGTATCAGTGGTATGTTTCGCATCTACCTGGGTCTGATGTTTTCTGGGATCTCGAGAAGGAACCGCGTTGGGCGCCAAAGATTATGGCTCTCACTCATTTAGACATTGATTGGTATAATCGAGCTTACCACGACGTGAAGATCATTGATAGCTGTGGTGCTTTTCCTAATGTGCCTCTTCTCGGTACGAGAGGTGGAATCAACTATAACCCTGTTCTCGCGCGCCGTCAGTTTGGGTACCCGATGAGAAATAAGCCAAACAGCATCCATGTGAGTGGTTTCTTTCTACAGGAAGGACAAGATCATCAGGCAGCTAAGAGGGAGATCTAAGGAGCTTGGCGCCACATCCATAGGAAAGGGAGAGATATGTTAGGACATAGAGGTGCCGTTTCTTTGGAGCCTTACCTACAGTGGGTCCGTGCTAGGGCTTGTGCTCTCAAGATGCCCTATAAACTTGAGAAACCTTTATTCCCCACCATTGCACCATCATCTATTGTTATCCCTATCGCGAATATAGGAGAATACCAAGGAAATCTGGCTAGGATGAAGTCCGAGAGGGATGCTTGGAAAGAAAAGTATCATATGTCTGAATATGAGAATCGAGTCCTGACTCGACAGTTAAAGGAAAAGGAGGATTTACTCTTTATTCAAGACGGCTGGTTCATTGATCACGATGAGAAGCTTTGTCAAAAGGATGCTTTGCTGAAGAGGTATGCTAGTGAAAAGAAGAGAAAGAAGGAAGGTTCGGTAAGCGTTGCTCTCGTGCCTAATCCGCAGAAAGAAGTCATTGATCGACTGGTAGCTGAGAAGAAAGAGATGGAAGACTTTTATGAAGAGAAGATCAAGAAGCTCCGGTTACAGTTGGTGTTTAGTCCTTCATCTGAGGATTCTGAGTGACCTTTAGCTTTTCGTTTTATTTTACTGATGTCATTTTGTAAAACTATGTAAAAGGGCTTCATGCTCCGAAGTTGTAATTTATTTCTTTATTATGGGCTTCATGCTCCAAAGTTGTAATTTATTGCTTTATTTTAGACTTCATGTTTTAAAATTGTAATTTATCGCCTTATTATGGATTCCATGTTTCGAAGTTGTAATTTACTGCTTTTATTATTGGGTTTTTATCCTAAAGTTGTAATTTACTGTTTTGATATGCCAAAATTGTAAGTTGTAAGTTATCGCTTTCGGTTAATGGATTGAGTTTTTGTTATTCCAAATTCCTTTACCATTGATGTATGCAAAATTATTAAAGTTCCTTGAAAACTTTTAAAATGAATCATCATTTGCATCGCACATCATGCATCATTCAACATTTCACTTCACATGTTTTCTAGAATCTTATCCTTGTTCTTTTTCCACTCCCAAGGTTGTCAAGCTGTCTCACCAATACGACACTCGAGCCAATCGTCAGAGGAAAATGGAAGATTTGGAACAGGAAAATCATGAGCTTCGTGGGGAAATTGCCACACTTCGTGTCGAGATGGAAAAGTTAACTGCGTTAGTGGAAAGTTTGGTGGCTGTTCAGAATCAGCCATCGACTACAGCTGCCGAGATTCAGACTTCAACTCCAGTGGTTTCCGAGATTGTTACCGTTCCTTCATCCGTGACTCAAATCAACTCCCCGCTTCAACATCAGATGCCGAAGGGTTTTCCGTGGGGAATGCCTTACAACTTTGTGCCAGAGGGGTATCAGCCTGCCGTACAACCCTTATTTCAACCTGCTTTGTCTCTTCCTCAACCAGAGACAACTGCCATGCCTCAAGTAATTCCGTCTATGACACCTTTTCCGCAACCGATTATGACAACCGTTGCTCCTGTGGTCCACTCCGTGCCATACTTGAATGAACCTACTTATCCTGCCGAGCCTGCTGAAAGTTTGGGTCTCTTTGATAGAATGGAAGAATTTCAGGATCAGTTCCAGGAAATGCAGAAGGAGCTTAGAGCATTGAAGGGGAAGGATTTGTTTGGGAAGAATACGCATGACCTTTGTTTAGTTCCGAATGTCAAGATTCCAGCAAAATTCAAAGTGCCAGACTTTGAGAGATATAAGGGTGATTCGTGTCCTAGAAGTCATTTGACAATGTACGTGAGAAAGATGTCTACGTATTCCGATGATCATGACTTGTTGATTCATTATTTTCAAGATAGTTTGACGGGTGCTGCTCTGAAGTGGTATATGCGTTTAGATAGTATTCGGATCCGCAACTTCAACGATCTTAGCGAAGCTTTCGTTCACCAGTATAAGTACAACGTTGACATGGCACCGGACAGGAATCAACTCCGGGCAATGTCGCAAAGAGACCGAGAATCTTTTAAGGAATACGCCCAGAGGTGGCGTGAAATCGCTGCTCAAATCTATCCACCTCTTGAGGAGAAAGAGATGACTAAGATATTTTTGAAGACTTTAGGTTCCTTTTACTATGAAAGAATGATAGCCAGCGCACCCAGTGACTTCACCGAAATGGTAAGCATGGGCATGCGGTTAGAGGAAGGGATTCGTGAAGGGCGTTTGGTTAAAGAAGGGAGTCCGTCTAGCAGTACTAAGAAGTTTGGAAGTGTTTTCCCGAAAAGAAAAGAGCAGGATGTCAGCGCTTTATTCCCAGGTAGACCTAGGAGAAGTTACTCCCATGTTGCGGCAGTCACTCCGGCTGTCCGCCCAGCTTTGATGACCCCAGTTCATTAAACCCCGCCAACTCAACAACGGCCTTTTCAGCAGCAGTCTCGACAACAGGCTTATCCATTCAACAATCAGAACCGTTCACCTAGAAAACCGCAGTTCGATGCCATTCCTATGACGTGTACTGAATTGTTCCCTGCTCTTATCAGAAAGAATCTCATAACGACAAAGCCTCCTTCTGTCGCACCAAACAGTACTTCTCCGTGGTACAAGGCAGATCAGTTTTGCGAATATCATCAAGGGTCGCCGGGGCACAACCTTGAGAATTGTTTTGCTTTGAAGGCGGACGTGCAGAGATTGATTAAGAATGGTATCTTGTCTTTCAAGGATGTTAATCCAAATGTTAGAGATAATCCTTTACCTCGACATGGGGAAGCTTCAGTAAATATGGTGGAAGGTTGTCCGGGGAAGTTTCGAGTTTTTCAAGTTGAACACATAAGAGAATCGTTGATCAGGTTACATCAGAGTTTGAGAAGACTTGCCTTTGTGAGGCACCAGCATGATTATGATGTTTGTGAATTTTGTTCAAGAGAGGATGATTGTCCTATTGTGAAGGAGGATATTCAGAAGTTGCTAGATCAGAGAGTTATCACTATTACGTATGACAGAAATCCGGAGGATGAAGTGAATGTTATCATACCACAATTCAATTTGCCTGAATCAATAGAGATCGCTTACGACAGTCAGACTGCACTTGTTGATCCTTTGATTATTTACCCACCTGGTCCTGTGCCTTACAACTCAGACCAAGCTGTACCGTATAAGTATAATGCCACAATGATTGAGAATGGGGTAGAAGTCCCTATACCAACGAGACCGTCTTTTGTTAACATTGCTGATGTGAGTAGAGTTACGAGAAGTGGACGTGTTTTTGCAGCAGTACCTTTGAAGAGACCATAAGTTCAAGTCAGGAGGCCTATACCGGCGGAAGTTCCCTTGAGAAATGTTGAACCAAGGGTTGAGATAGGCCGACCCAGTGAACCTATCCCTCACCCTGGGGATGATGAGATTCTGAAGCTTATCAAGAGAAGTGAATATAAGATTGTGGACCAACTTTTGCAAACACCTTCCAAGATTTCTTTGCTTGCTTTACTGAGAGATTCTGGTGCCCATAGAGAAGCTTTGATGAAGGTCTTGGACCAGGCGTTCGTGGATCATGATGTGACGGTTGACCAATTTGATGGAATTGTGGGGAATATTACTTCGTGTAACAATCTTGGTTTCAGTGATGAAGAGCTCCCAGAGGAAGGGAGGAACCATAATATGGCTTTGCATATCTCAGTAAGTTGCGGAAATGATACCTTATCAAGTGTGTTGGTGGATACAGGTTCGTCGTTGAATGTGATGCCCAAGACTACATTATCTCGGCTTTCATATCCGGGTGCTCCTATGAGACCTAGCGGAGTAATTGTTAAAGCGTTTGATGGTTCTAGGAAGACAGTCATTGGTGAAGTGGATCTTCCTATAGTAATTGGTCCCCACACTTTTCAAATCACTTTCCAAGTGATGGATATTCGTGCTGCCTACAGTTGCTTATTGGGTCGTCCCTGGATCCATGATGCCGGGCCAGTCACCTCTACGCTCCATCAGAGACTAAAGTTTGTAAGGCATGGGAAGCTAGTGATGATTGGGGGGGAGCAAGCTATGGTGGTAAGCCATTTATCATCATTCTCTTTTATTGATGCGGACGAGGATGTTGGAACCCAGTTCCAAGGTCTTTCTGTTGCTAAGAATACAGTGAAGAAGCAAGGGGCATCCATCTCTTCTTTTGAGGATGCGCGGCGAGTGGTGGAAAGTGGTTCGGCCGAAGGATGGGGCCAGGTGTTGACGTTACCCGAGAACAACTCTGGGGAAGGTCTGGGTTTTCATCCAGTGTCTGCAAGAGTCAAGAAGGAGGTGGTTGTTCGTCCGATTCAAGAGGTTTTCCGAAGTGCAGGTTTTATACATCCTGAGGTTGATGCTATCATAGAAGATGATTCCGAGGAAGATTTGCCCGTTTTTGTGACGCCTGGATTGGCTTGCCAAAACAAGATAGCTGTTGATGTTCCTATTGTTATGCACATTTCCGAGTAATGTTTTGTTTGTTTTTCTTTGAAAAAATTCGCTCTGCCCAAGGCGAAAAGTATTTTATGTCGGGCTATGAAAAATAATTCCTTTTGCTCTGCCCAAGGCGAAAGAGAAATGTTTGGGCTCCTTGTTTCAAATATTTCCCTTTAATGAATAAAAATGTTATTTTGTCCACTACTGTTTTATTTTTCACTTTTCGGGGAAATAGTAATGAAAATTAATTAATAACCTTTTGTTTTATTTGCACAAATCGATTTCTAAAATAAAGCATAATCATATGTGCAGATTAATCCATGACTTAACCATCGAAAACAATGATCCTATGCCCTCTCCAAACTTTGAATTCCCTGTGTTCAGAGCCGAAGAAGAGGATAACGAAGAGATTCCTGTTGAGATTTCCCGTTTGCTTGAGCATGATGAGAAGGTCATTCAACCATTTGAAGAACCTTTAGAGTTGGTCAACTTGGGTGATGAAGAGGATAGAAAGGAAGTCAAAGTCGGAGCATTGCTTATCCCGGAAGTTAAGGAGAAGATGTTGGAGCTTCTCAAAGAGTATGTTGATGTGTTTGCTTGGTCCTACCAAGATATGCCAGGTTTGGACAATGACATTGTGGAGCATCGTTTACCGTTGAGACCTGAGTGTCCGCCGATCAAGCAGAAGTTGAGAAGGACTCGTCCCGACATGGCTGACAAGATCAAAGAGGAGGTTTAGAAACAGATCAATGCAGGTTTCCTTGTTACATCGGTCTATCCTCAGTGGTTAGCCAACATAGTGCCTGTTGCAAAGAAAGATGGCAAGGTTCGGATGTGTGTAGACTACAGAGATCTGAATAGAGCTAGTCCGAAGGACGACTTCCCATTACCTCATATTGACGTATTGGTCGACAGTACCGCCAAGTTCAAAGTCTTTTCTTTCATGGATGGTTTCTCTGGTTACAACCAAATCAAGATGGCACCGGAAGATATGGAGAAGACCGCTTTCATTACACCTTGGGGAACTTTCTGTTATCGGGTTATGCCGTTTGGTCTGAGGAATGCGGGCGCAACATACCAAAGGGCCATGACTGCTTTGTTCCATGACATGATGCATAAGGAGATCGAAGTGTATGTGGATGACATGATTGCCAAATCGCAGACTGAGGAGGATCATTTGGAACATTTGTTGAAGTTATTCCAGCGGTTGAGAAAGTATAAACTCCGTCTGAATCCCAACAAGTGCACTTTTGGTGTTCGTTCTGGAAGACTTATGGGTTTCATTGTCAGTCAGAAAGGTATTGAAGTAGATCCTGATAAAGTCAAAGCTATTCGAGAAATGCCCGCACCCAAGACAAAAAAACAAGTAAGAGGATTCCTTGGGAGACTGAACTACATTTCTAGGTTTATATCTCATATGACTGCTACCTGTGGGCCGATTTTCAAGCTTCTCCGAAAGAACCAAGGATGTGTGTGGACAGAAGATTGTCAGAGAGCTTTTGACAGCATCAAAGAATATTTGCTTGAACCTCCCATTTTGATTCCTCCGGTGGAAGGAAGACCTTTGGTTATGTACTTGACTATATTGGAAGATTCCATGGGATGTGTGCTTGGTCAACAAGATGAGACTGGAAGAAAGGAACATGCCGTATATTATCTGAGTAAGAAATTCACAGACTGTGAGTCTCGATACTCATTGCTTGAGAAAACCTGTTGTGCTTTAGCTTGGGCTGCTCGCCGTCTACGCCAGTATATGATTAACCACACCACTTGGTTGATCTCCAAAATGGATCCGATCAAGTATATCTTTGAGAAACCCGCCTTATCTGGAAGAATAGCCCGTTGGCAGATGTTGTTATCTAAATATGACATTGAGTATCACACTCAGAAAGCAATCAAAGGGAGTATTTTAGCCGATCATTTGGCTCACCAACCAATTGACGATTATCAATCCATCAAGTTTGATTTCCCAGATGAAGATGTTATGTACTTGAAAGCTAAAGATTGTGAAGAGCCATTACCGGAAGAAGGACCTGATCCTGAATCCCATTGGGGTTTGATATTTGACGGAGCTGTGAACTCTTATGGAAATGGAATTGGGGCAATCATCGTCACTCCCCGGGGTACTCATATCCCGTTCACGGTGAGACTGAAGTTTGACTGCACGAATAACATGGCGGAATATGAGGCATGTATTATGGGTCTCGAAGAAGCGGTGGATCTAAGGATTAAGATTCTTGATATTTACGGAGATTCAGCATTGGTGATTAATCAAATCAAAGGAGAATGGGAGACTCGTCATCCTGGTTTGATCCCTTACAAAGACTATGCTAGAAGATTGTTAACCTTTTTCAACAAAGTGGAATTACACCATATCCCTAGAGATGAGAACCAAATGGCTGATGCTTTAGCTACTTTGTCTTCAATGTTTCAAGTGAATGGTTGGAACGATGTGCCTACAATCCGAGTTATGCGCCTCGATAGACCTGCTCATGTGTTCTCCGTAGAAGAGATTACCGACGACAAACCGTGGTTCTACGACATTAAACGTGTTCTTCAAACTCAAGAGTATCCGCCTGGGGCATCCAATAAAGATAGGAAGATGTTAAGAAGATTAGCAAGCAGTTTCTTTCTCAATGAAGAAGTTTTGTATAAGAGGAATTATGACATGGTCTTGCTCAGATGTGTAGACAGACGTGAAGCAGACATGCTAATGCAAGAAGTACATGAAGGGTCCTTTGGCACTCATGCCAATGGACATGCAATGGCTAGAAAGATGTTGAGAGCTGGTTACTATTGGATGACAATGGAATCTGATTGTTGCAAGTATGTGAAGAAGTGTCATAAATGCCAGATTTATGCGGACAAGATGCATGTGCCACCGAATCTCCTCAATGTTATATCTTTACCTTGGCCTTTCTCTATGTGGGGCATTGATATGATTGGGATGATTGAACCCAAAGCTTCAAATGGTCATCGTTTCATCTTGGTAGCGATCGATTATTTTACTAAATGAGTGGAAGCAGCATCTTATGCTAATGTAACCAGACAGGTGGTAGTCAGATTTATCAAGAATCAGATCATTTGTCGATACGGTATCCCGAGCAAGATCATCATTGATAATGGTTCGAATTTGAATAACAAGATGATGAGAGAGCTTTGTGAAGAGTTCAAGATCGAACATCATAATTCTTCTCCTTACAGACCGAAGATGAATAGGGCTGTTGAAGCTGCTAACAAGAATATCAAGAAGATTGTCCAGAAGATGGTGGTAACTTATAAAGATTGGCATGAAATGCTTCCGTTTGCTCTGCATGGATACCGTACTTCAGTTCGAACTTCAACAGGCGCGACCCCATTTTCCCTAGTTTATGGTATGGAAGCTGTACTCCCCGTGGAGGTTGAGATTCCGTCTCTGAGAGTGTTGATGGAAACCAAACTTTCTGAGGCTGAATGGTGTCAAAGTAGGTATGATCAGTTGAATTTAATCGAAGAAAAGAGATTGACAACTTTGTGTCACGGTCAATTGTATCAGCAGAGAATGAAGAAGGCTTTTGATAAGAAGGTTCGACCGCGCGAGTTCAGAGAAGGTGACCTTGTGCTCAAGAAGATATTATCTTTCCAACCTGATTCCAGGGGCAAGTGGGCTCCGAATTATGAAGGACCGTATGTTGTTAAGAAAGTCTTCTCTGGAGGTGCTTTGATTCTCACCAATATGGACGGTGACGAGCTCCCGCGTCCCATGAACGCCGATGCAGTCAAGAAGTATTTCGCTTAGGCAAGCTTTTGGTCAGACCAATCTTGGCATTTGAGCACATTTTGGAATTCGAAGTTGTTTGGGAGAATAGCGATCATTGTTTTTGTGTAACCTTTTTCTTTCATGTACTATTTCCCACACTTTTATAAATCGTTGGAGTCGCGTTGTTAGCGAACTACCATCTTATTAATGAAATTTGAGCATTTACCTTTTGTGGGCAAAATTTTAATTTTTACGGCAATATTTGAAACAAAGTATTTAAAATATTCTTATTTTTAAAATGTGTCGTGAATAACGAAAGGAATATTAACAGTCGTTCCGAAGATGGTCAAGCCATGAAATGCAAAACAGTACAGTAATTTATCCTTGCATGTTGAGCATGTTTCCTTTCAAAATCGTCATGAAGTGTTGGGTGTGTACACTCTTGGTTATGGTGGTGCTAAGTTTGGTGACTCCCCAGTTGTTCCAGTTAAGTGTTATTTTGGCTACCTTTGTTTGGGAGATTTTGAAGTGCGGTACGCTTCGTCTCATGCTAGTGGTCTATTGGTGTTAGAAGATTGGATTTGGATACTTTTCTCCTCAGAATATTTGAGCCTTGTAGCGTGTTACGCTCCGATGTTGCGGTGTGGTTCCAGTTCCAGTTATTTTCCGTCTTTTTCAAGATTGACCGAGTATATATCTTTTTGTGACATCTTATCGTCTTCAGGATATTCCTTCTGTTCGTTTTATCAGCACAACATTCATTTATTCATTCACACTTATATCATGCATGCATGTTCACATTTGTCGTTGATTTTGGGTTGTATACTTTGTTTATTCAAACAGTGTACACGTTCTTTCCAGGTAGGAGGCTAGCTTAGGCAGAAAATGTGCTTCCTTTCTAAATTCCCCAACTGAGCTAATCCTCGTGGATGACTTTTGATTTAGTTTGCCTTGTCCATTTCTGGATAGGATGAATTCCCCAATCGAGTTACTTTCTCATTGGGTGGAATCGTGTTTGACTGTTTTCCCTCTAGTTTATTCCTGGTTGAAGTTGTTGTCTCTGGCATAGGCTATCTCATGATTTTCCCCAGTGAAATTGCGACCTAGACAGATGGTGCATTTATTTTGCACATTTGAGTATGTGATCTCCTCGGGAAGGATTGATTCATGATTCTCTTTGACAAAGATTTATTTCTCTGCCAGTGTCATCGCAAGTTCCTTCTGAGTTATTTTTGGGAAACGACAAGCGGTAGCTCTTCACGAGCAACTTGTGCGTTATTATTATTTTCGGGAAACGACAAGCGGCAGCTCTTCACGAGCAACTTGTGCGTTATTATCTTGTGGAAAACGACAAGCGGCAGCTCTTCACGAGCAACTTGTACGTTATTATTATTTTTGGAAAACGACAAGCGGCAGCTCCTCACGAGCAACTTGTACGTCATTTTATCTTGTGGAAAACAGCAAGTGGCAGCCTCTTTATTTGAGCAGCTTGTATGTTATCGGTATTTTCTTTGGACGACAGCAAGTGGCAGCCTCTTTATTTGAGCAGCTTGTATGTTATCGGTATTTTCTTTGGACGACAGCAAGTGGCAGCCTCTTTATTTGAGCACCTTGTATGTTATCGGTATTTTCTTTGGACGACAGCAAGTGGCAGTTTCTTTATTTGAACAACTTGCGTATCTATAATATTATTATATCAGCATTAATGAGTATATCTCCGGAAATCTCGCAGAGAAGCTTGTCATGAATCATTACCTTCGGAAGTCGATAATCCATCATCAGCAAGATTGTTTGCTTTTCGTCTATCTTCGACCTTGGGTTGCAAACTCATTGTTTTGGGTCAATAATCTGTTTTATAACCTATGCAAGATGCTTTCCTTGTTAAGGTCAGAGGTCGTATTCCCTCGATTTTATTCGCTGTCAAGAGTCTGTCGTTTGAAGTCGATAGCTTGTTTCCCCAGTAATGTATAATCCATGTCTCTGTATTTTGTTGGTGTTCGATTCCTCCAACATTGTCTTGTTTCATACAATATCTTTCTCTGTGAATTCAATCACTGCATTCATATCAAACATAATGACGGCATCTTAGGACAAAATTTGCGTAATTATGTATTTAAGTACCTTCAATCTCGTCGAAACGAAGATTTCAATCTTCATATCTCCGGATAGAATAAACTTAAATAGGGGCAGCTGTTGTACCCCAAATTTTGACCTAAGATACCATCTCCCATCTGCATCATTACACTACAAGTGTTTTGATCTATTGATTTTAAAAATTCACAACTTTTTCGAGTCGAGAGCTATTTATTTCTGAACACTAAATTTATTAATTGATTCATGCTAAAACAATATTTATTAATTATTTATTATCTTAAATTTAAATAATTGGAATTTAATTTCAATTGTTATATAATTTAAAGATTTATAGATAATAAAATAAATATTAGAGAAGAAGCATATTAATCGTTCAGACAGTGTTTATTAATTATTTATTATCTTAAATTTAAATAATTGGAATTTATTTTCAGTTATTACATAATTTAAAGATTTATGAATAATATAATAAATATTTGAAAAAGTTCATTAATTGGTCAGTAATGATTATTTAATTATTTATCATTCTAAGTTAAATAATTGAAATTCTATTTTTAATTATTATAATTTAGAAAATTATGAATGATGAATTAAATAATTGAAACTATTAATTGATCAATGATATTTATTTATTTGTTTATTATTCTGAAGTTAAGTAATTGAAATTTATTTTCAATTATTATACAATTTAAAGAATTATAAACGATAAAATAAATAATTAGAGAGAAAGAAGGAATTAATTGGCAAATATTGGAATTTTATTCATTTTATTCTAATTGTACAATTATTGTGTAAATACTGTATTTATTTACAACGAATTTACAATAATAATTTTTTTACAAAGTTAAAATGAAATAAAAAACTATTCTAATGTTTTCTAATTCTAAATCTTCTATCCAATGCCTTTTTGTCTGCTCATTTGATTTTACCTGCAAAAACAATTAAAAGAAAAAATTAGAATTGAACAAATAATTAAAAGGAGAAAATTATTTAGTGTTCATCATTAAAAGCAACGGCTGGAATCAGTTTACCCTTTTTTGTAAATCACGGGATTTCTCCCGGTTCACAAAAAAGGGAGGAATTTTTATTTTCATAAATGAATGCACAATTTTGAAACATGCACAAATTCATTTTATTTTTCAAAACTGCATAATTAAAAATTAATTGCATTTTTCAAAGTCCAATGCATATTTCAAAAATATACACAGCATACAAAAAGTCCATGCATAATTTCAAAATAGCATATGCAAGACAAACAAAATGCAACGTAAACATAACATGCCACGCACATAGAAGAAGCCAAAACAAATAGGCTCCATGCTGTGCCTTTGCAAGTCAAAGAAGTGTGCAATTCAAAACAAATATGCAAGTAATATATTCCATTTTCATCATGTTCCAGCACTGTTGCAATTTCAGAAAAAAACAGTACACATCATTTTATGCATCAATGTACTTGAGAGAGAGAAGAGAGAAAGAAAAATGGTTTTGCAGGTTTTGGTTTAGGCAGAAGGAATTACAAGACAAAGCTACAGCAGTAACTCAGTAAAAATAAGAAGCACAAGAGTAGAATACAAACAAACTGGATGAAACAGTATGATGCAGAGGCCAGGAATATTGTAAAATATTCAAATCTCCAACCAACATAAACCTAAGCCTGTAACGTACAAAAAGAAAGAGTGAGCAGTTTGTTATAGATAACATAGAAAAATCACTTCAAAGATACATTCATCTATCTATCTCCCAGCTTAAAAACTCAGAAAATTGTTGTCAAACAAAAAAAAAAATTTTCTCCAAGCTCTAAACCAGAACAACCTAAACCATTCCTACTGTCAAGCCAAAATGTCTTATGGCAAAACCTCAAAATCCAATGCATAAACCATTTTCAAAACCTGCTGCCTTAAGCCATAGAAACCAATAACCATTTCAACCACCATTAAAACTTCAATAACCTGCTTAAGCCATAGAAACCAATAACCATTTCAACCACCATTAAAACTTCAATAACCTGCTTAAGCCATAGAAAACTGTCAACCTGATTGAGCCATCAAACCAATACCAAAAAATCATTCAAAACCATCGTACCATATAACCTACTGCACTACCAATAACCTGCTATCTGCATTGCCAAAACATGCCTACTGTCTAAACAAAAATCCACAGCATAACCTAAACAAGGAACCATCATCCCTACTATCAAACAGTACCATCCATAACCATGGCAAAAACCTGCTGATAGCCATTTTCAAAAACACCATCAATCATAACCACGAAGCATCAACCATAACCAAAATACCATCAAGGCCTCAAAATGCTCATCATAGGCCATTCTAGAAAGTAACGGTAGCAAGGCAACTAAGAGAAGAGGAAAAGAAGCGTGGTAAAAGCATACAACGAAAGCAACAGAGGCAAGGCAACATAAGAAGAGTAAAAGGACGCTAAAGCTAGGGTTTTCAACAACATCATCAAACCATAAAGCATTAAAGAAGAAATACCAGGCAATAGAAGCAAAGCTCACGCGTTTCCCCCCGTCGCCCCGGCCTCCTAGCTCGTCCAACCTTCCTCCTCCGTCTCTGCCTCTAGGTAACGATTTCTTTTCCTTCTTTTACTTTCATAATACCTCCAACAAACAATAATAGAGAATCAGAATCAAGCAGATAAAAAATATGAACATGCGATTGTAATGAAAACCTAACGAATAGAGCAATTTTCCGTGAATACATCGTTCCTGGCATTTTCGTTTGGAGGGAAGAAGAAGTTTGGAAGCTGGTGGCCTTTGGGCAAGAGAGTTCAGAGCATGAGAGAAGAAGAAGACGAATCACGCGAAGAAGAATGCAAGAACAAGAAAGACGGCGCCTATGTACGCCTTAACCCTAATCCCCTTTCATCCAACTAATACAATGATAACCCTAAAACAATTGTGACATAATGCTTTGGCCTTAACTTTGCTTCCTGCCTTAAGCCCAACGAAATTGTTTGTACACCCCCGTTTCTGCCTTCTTCTTAATCAGATTTGGGCTCTCTCAAATCCTCTAGCCCACTTTGATCTTTTATTTTACTTCCTTTTAATTTTGATCCATTTTCATTTTATTTGATTTCTTTAGCCCATTTAGAATTTTATTAGTTTAGTTTCAACTATAAGTTTAGTTAAGTAGAGATAATTCAATCAAAACATCTTTAAATAAATTAGACCTTTTTTATTAAGTTTAAACTTTAGGTTTAAGTTAATAATTTTAAATATCCCTTTTTAATTAGGTTTAAATTAATAATTCTTAATTCCTAACTTAGATTAATTATTTAATAACTCTAAAAAATAATAAATACTTTTTATTAATAATAGAAAACTAAAAAAGAACATTTAAGAATTAAAGCATTTTATTTCTTTTAATTAATTCTCATGCTTTTATCCATATTAAAAAATGCGTAAAAATAAAAAAAAAACAATTAAAACATTCTTCTTTTCATTAAGATTAAACAAAAATCCAAAAAATGCATATTTACACCATTTGGTCATTTATTTAACTGTTGTTATTTAATCATTATCTGCATAATATTCTGTCAATTATTTCATCGTACTTGTTTATTCTGTTTACGTTTAAATCCAAAGGAAAAAACGATAAATTTGTTGACTTCATGTCCTCAAATCCAATCGCGCGAACATTTTCATTTCATTAAAAACTTAGGACAATTTTTCTCAAATATTCAATCTTTTCAAAACTTATACCCTTTTAAGCCAAAACTTCGACATTAGGTCGTCGCATCGTCAAAAAAACCGTCTGTACCCTATTTCGGCCAAAACGATTTTTTCAAACGATCAATTTTAATAAACAGATATTTCAAAAGGTTCCTATAGAGTACTATAGATGAATTGGGTGCTAATACCTTCCCCTTGTATAACCAACCCCCGAACCATAGACCTCTTTTCAAAAAACGCCTTGTATTTTTATTACTTTTAAAAAAGTATTATTTTACATTGCATATTTAGGGTTTTATTTCTCTCTTTTCCCTTTTCCTTTGGAAATAATAAAGCGCGGTGGCGACTCTTGCTTTTGTGAGGCGAATTAATCAATAATTCGATCTCCGATTTACCCCGCTACATTTTTTATCGCTACAGGGCTGATGTTTTTACAAAACTCCTTTCTGAAGATAGGTTTAACTTCATTCTGAAACATCTCAGCATGAAATTATGCCCAGAATGATAGTTTTATTTATGTATGCGTTAACCCTCAGAACTTTACATTTTTTTGTGTGAACATCTGATCAATAATTCTTCAGAAGTAAGAAGGAAAGTTGTATCAGAATCTATCTAAGAAGATCTGAACAGTCTCCAAACGATTCATTTCAAAGATAGGCTTGCAGTTCATAATATCAACACTTGTCATCTCTTCATAAGGGTTTCTTCTAAGGCTTAACACATGTTCAAATTCTGAAGAAACTGAAACATTGATTGGATGCATTGAGACTCGTGTTGTATCGGTAATTGTTTCATATCTCCATGTCATCCCTCTTTTCAGGAATCATTAATGCTAGCAATCATTCTTTTTAACCCTTTTCTTGTTAATTAAGTTTCCTATTTTTCTATAAATACGTTGCTCACTTCCAATATCACTTTTCCACTCTTATTACTTTTTTCTCTATTACTTGTGTTCAATTTTTCAAAACCCTAATAAGTCTGTGGGAGTAATGGCTTTTTCCCAACAAATTGATCAAAGCTCTCAAAGCGTTCCTAGCTCTTCTTCCTCAACATTAGAAAGGTACGAAGAACCCTCAAGAACACTCCTAACTCCCATTGATTCGCTGGAAGTTTTGTGTGAACTCATTGTGGACTTCGTCAGTATGAAGGAAAATAGATACAATTTAACTCCTGGTGTTGAATTTCAAGGATGGACAAATTATTTTGATCGTCTACTAGGTCCAGTTTTTCCAAGATTGGTTAAAGAATAATGGATTCACGCTACTGCTTCAAATCACCAGGTCACTTCTTTTGTGATGGGAAATAAAATAGTAATCTCTGAAGCTCTCATTGGGAAATTGATAGGTCACGACGGCGGAGGTATTTGTTGTAGCGATATGGCTGATAAAAGCTCTGACCTAACGAAGATTTCAAAATAAATTTTTACTTCTGGCCAACCTTCCAACAAAATCAAAGATCTAAAAGACTACCTCAGAATTTGGTCAAAAATCATTTTGGGTTGCATCAATCACAGAAAACCAACAAGTTCTCCAGACTATATAAATATTAATCAGCAATATCTCATGTATTTCATAGCAACAAAATCAAAGGTTAATCTTCCTCATCTTCTGTTTAATCAGCTGAAGACCAGCATCAAATAGACTAGAGAAAAAGAAAGAACAAAGAGAGATTGGATTCCTCTGGGCCAACTCATCTCAGATATTCTGACAGAAAACAAACTGATAGAACCTCTGACTGAAGCTCAACAAGTCAGCACTCTAGAAGCTTGTGCTGGTAAACTTCTAAATGCCAATAACCTGAAGAAGATGAAGATCATTGAAACCATCAAGAAGGATCCAACAATAACAACCAAGTAAGTCATTACAAATAGAAGAGTACCTCTGAAGGACTTTCCACTCTTTACCCAAACAGATGCTTCTCTAGAGATTTTTCTCAGGTATTTGGATGCTTATAAAAGGGATGGGACAAATCCAGAAGTAAACATTCATGATCTGAGACAACAGCCTCTGGAGATTGCCCCTAAAAAATCAAGGTAAAGGAAAGCTACTGCAGAAGGATCTTCTCAAAAGATTCCCAAGGTTGCTAAAAACAAAGGTAATCCATCTTTTATTTCTGTTATTGAATCAGTTCTGTTATCAACATCTGAAAACCCTACCTCTCCAAAACCCACAAAAGATCCATCACCATAAACTTTTGATGACTTTGACATTGAATTTGACCCCCCACTATCTCTAGATAACCTTCTGGACAATCCACCTACTACCCATATTGACCAAAATCAGCTTGAACTAGCTGAAGTTCTTTCTGATATTGATCAATTTGATCCGCTGTTTGAAGCTCCCCACTCATAAAATCCAAAATTTGAATCTGATACCACAACATCCATTCCTAGAATCACCTGCCTCTCATGGTCTCACAACCACTCACAATCCACTCCATCCCAGATATTCCATCTTCCTATCAATCCACTCCACCAAACACACCACATTCACCGATTGTTATTCCTGACTCTCCCCTCCAATCAACCACCCAGAAGACCCCCTTCGAACAGTTATAGACTTAGAAGCTCTGGACAATCTTGTCTCAAGCTCTCAAAAAATTGTCATACCAAAGCCAAAACAAAAAATCTCCAAAGCAGATGTTGGTAAATATTTGTTGATTTTTGAAACAGAAATACATGAATGGGTTAACTCTCTGAAGCAATCTTGCTTAGAGAATCTTAATCCTGCTGCTCCTGATTCTTATTGGAACCTGTTCAGAAAATGGTTCAACTATGAATCCCAGAAACTCAAGGAGCTGAGTTGTGAAATTGCTCAACGGAACTTCTGTGATCATCTGAATATATTTAAGGATCAAGTTCTGCGTCACTGGGAAAATAATCCACTTATTCTGCTGGACAATGTCCCTTGGGAAGATCATCAACCAACATAATGTAATGAACCATCCTCTGATCTTCTGCCTCTGGTTAGGTTTCAAGACAAAGGCAAGGAAGTTGAAGAAGCTCCTAAGTCAGAATCAGCCGTAACTTAATCTAAAAAGGTGGCACTTTTTGTTGATATACCATATTGATCTCTTATGCTGCAAACTCTGGAGGAGTTGAAGAAAGAGAATGTTGTTTTTAAGGAAAGACTAGACAAGCAGGATGATACGTGCAAGGAAATCAAAGGGATACTTGGGAAACAAGAAGAGTCAAGCAAACAAATTAAGAGTTTATTGGAAGCTCTGTTCACACGACTTCCACCACTTCAAACTTAGTTTTGAAAAAAAAATTCTTCATTATGTTCTTGTTATTTGTTTTCTATAGAATGTTTTTTATTGAAATCTTTTTGAATACAAATCGTCTTTTATTGCTTATAGTATTTTTATTGATTTTTTATTCTTGAGAAAAAAAGGGGAGAACGTAAGATATTTCTAATATAACAGTATCGAGACTCAGTCTCAAACATTTTGAATATCATAACTACATTTTGAATATCATAACTTATTTTGTTTTTCTTTTTCTTTATGAAAGAAAAACAGGAACAAACTCCGTTGAGAACATAAGTGGACGCATCAGAATTTTTTTTTCAAAAACTCTGATCAGAATAGTCTTCAGGGAAGTATTTCTTCTTTATCTGAGTATTCAACTCAGGGGGGGGGGAATTTAAGTGATTTATGTTCTTTAAGTTTCTATCGAAATATCCAAGTTTTTGTCATCATCAAAAAGGGGGAGATTGTTAGAAAATAGTTTGATTCTACAACCCTTGTAAGAGTTTTGATGATAACAAATACTCAAAGAAAAATTATGCTCCCTAAATAAATATTTTGTTTTGCAGAGAAGTTCTGATGAAAGAAGCACAGAAGATGAGTTAGATATTTGCTCAAACTCTGATTTAATACATCTGTTATAAAGAAGTTCTAAGGCTGCAACTTCTTATTGTCTAAACATTGTGAACGGGAACTCTATTATTCTGATTCATATAGTTATAGAAAGAAGTAACGGTAACATTCATCTTTTGAGGCAAGCATGTTATGAAGCGTTACAATTCACTTATGGCTATTCAAAAGTAACGGCTGAAAGGGGACAAGAATCTTTATTTTTGGAAAGCTCTTTAATCAACATTCCAAAAGCTCCCACATGCATTGCCTATTTAAACAAAGATTGAAGGATAAATAGTTTATGATTTTGAGCAGAGAACAAACGAGTCATCTTCATCACCTTCAACGTACTGAATTTCATTTGTGTAAAACATCACTTGTGTGATTCTGTTTTATTAGAAAACACATTTTGTACACTCTTTTAAATATTGTATAGTGTAATTCTTGAGAAAACTGGATTGTGGTTTAAACTCAAGAAGAATTTGATGGTTGTCATAGTAGCTGTGTAATCAAGTTTGATTAGTGGGTTAATACCTCGTTGAGAGAGGCGAAATTACCTTGGTGGGTGGACTGGAGTAGTTTGAGTTCAAACGAACCAGGATAACCAACATGTTCTTTAATTAAAGTTTTAAAAAACCCAATTCAAACCCCCCTTTCTTGTGTTTTTCCATTATTCAACAAAAACACAAAAGGGGTGAGAATTTCATTCAATAATTACACGGTGAAATAAAACAAGCTAAGGAGTAGTAAATTACAACATATAGAAAATTCATCATAAACAACCATAATCACATCACACAACATCAATTCTGTGCTTATGCAATACAATATTCCTACATCAATATGCATATGGTACCATCAAGGCATAAGCCTTCAACTTAATGTCAATTCGGCAATAACAGAGTATAAGCACTCAACACAACGCCAATCCAGGCCAACATCAGGGCATAAGCCCTTATCCATGAATGCATGCAATATGAACATGCAACAACGTGAAATCATACAACCACAATGCATATTGTTGTTTCCCCTCAGGTTAGGTTGCGTTGACCCTTGCATCGACCGCTCCTGACTTTTAAGTCGACCACCACTATTATTGTTGTTTTCGCTCACTGTTGCGGTTGTTTGCCGCTCACTATTGTTGCTGTTTGCGTTGACCACATCCCTGTTTGCATCGACGCAAACTGTTAAATTATGAGTTTTTCTGCGATTTCACTAAATTTTGGGTCCTAAAACATCATCTAATCATAGGAATTCATAATTCATTATCATGCTATGTTTCTACATCAATTATACATCATTTGGGCATTATTATTCATCTTATATTTCATTAAATCCTCATCCAAAATCCTCAAAATCCTAATTGTCATTACTTATAGGTTCTAGTTTGGGGTTTTATGCAACAATCATCATAACAACGCAAATCACAACAACAATCACAATATAGCATCACAGATCCATGTATAAAATCATATACAACACATCAATTCAATCAAACCAAACAAATTATGCATCAATCATATAAAACAACCTAAGAGGGAAAGGAACCCTCACTACCTTCTCATGTAAGATCACCAATTAGAGAATCTATTCACCCCCCTTACCTTATGGTTATTGTTAACTTTCGATTCCTTTTCTCGTTCTATAAATTCCTCTTTTCCTCCATGTCTGCTTGTGCACTAGCTTCTCCTTTGCTCTTCTCCCAATATCTTGATCGTACCAAATGATCGTACAATTCTCTTTTCCCTTAGTTATCACAAGGACCCCTAATATCTTCCTAAATTTACTTCACTTAGCATTATACCATTTACCATCATGCCCTCACTCTTTCTACTAATTACCATCTTGTACTTATTTTCTCTACACTTCTGTTATTCTATTATTCTAATTACTTAAATCCAAATAATTCCAATTAATCACTATTAAATCTAAATAATTCCAAAATAATTATTTAAATTCCAAACCTTCTTACTAACTCATCCTACACCACACAAATCATCATCTTAAACACCTTATTTATCAAATCATTGTTATTTGAATCACAATTGCATCACGAATACACATCATATATCGTCACAAGGACTCGCACAAGGCACCAAAACATCATAAATAAGCACCAAAACATCAAAACACCATCTACTTCATATAGAATCATATAATCATACTAAATTAATTAATTAAATAATTAATCTAAAATCCGGGGTGTTACAACTCTCCCCCACTTAAAAGAATTTTCGTCCTCGAAAATTACCTGATGGAAACAACATTGGATAAGACTATCTTATTTGATCCTCGCGTTCCCAAGTCCAACTCTCACCATATGGTCTACCCCAAAACACCTTCACGAAGGAAATCTCTTTGCCTCATAATTGCTTCACTTCTTGACCCTCTATTCGCATTGGTAACGTATCAATAGTAAGGTTATCTCTCACATGTACATCATCCATTTCAATCACATGCGAAGAATCTAGCACATACTTCTTCTATTGAGACACATGAAACACGTCATGAAAATTCACAAGTGCGGTGGCTAAGTAACTAGGTAAGCCACCTCAGCCACCTTCTCTGATATCTGATATGGTCCAACAAATTACAGCGTAATTTTCCTCAATTTCAATGCTCTACCGACATTGGTTACTAGAGTAACTCTCAAAAACACATGATCATCTTTCTTGAACTCAATGTCCTTTATCCTCTTATCATGGTAACTCTTCTAACGACTTTAAGAAGCATTCATCTTCTCTTGGGTCATATTTATCTTCTTAGTTGTTTCTTGTACAACCTCGGGTTCGAGCACAACACTCTCGCCTGACTCATACCCACACAATGGAGTTCTACACCTCCTACCATACAAGGTTTCATACGGTTCCATCCCAATAATAGAATGGAAACTATTATTATAGGTAAACTCAATCAACGGAAAGTGGCTGTCCCAAGCACCTCCTTGTTCCAACATACAAGCCCTCAATAAATCTTCCAAAGAATGGATAGTCCTCTCCGTCTGACCGTTCGTCTGTGGATGATATGCAGAACTCAACCTCAACTTAGTACCAAAAGCATTATGCAACCCGTCCAAAATTTTGAAGTAAACCTTGGATCTCTATCTGACATAATACTCGAAGGTATTACATGAAATCTCATAATTTCTTCAATATACATCTCAACTAGCTTCTCCACCAAATGCTCGATCTTCATCGGCAGAAAATGCACTGACTTAGTAAACCTGTCAACTATTGCCTAAATCGAATCATTAAATCTAACAGTCTTTGGCAATCCCGTCACAAAGTCCATGGAAACAATATCCCATTTCCACTTGGGAATACTCAGCGGTTGCATAATACCCATCGACTTCCGATGCTCATATTTCGACTTTTGACAAGTTAAACAAGCATAAACAAAATTAACAATTTCCTTTTTCATACCTGGCTACCAAAATAACTTCTTCAAGTCCTGATTCATTTTCGTAGCACCTGCATAAATACTCAATCCACTTCTATGTCCTTCCTCAAGAATACTCTTCTTAAGTTCTGGAACATCTGAAACATACACTCTATCGCCAAACCTCATCGCACCATTCTCATCAATTCTGAACTTATCTCCTTTACCTTGGTTAATTAAAGTCAATTGATCAACCAACTTCAAATCAAACTTCTTACCTTCTCGGATTTCCTATATTATACCACTAGTCAACTTTAACATACCGAACTTCACACTATCAGGAGTTTCTACACACACCAAGCTCATATCTCAAAATTGTTCGATCTTCTCCAATTCTCGAACCATAAGCATCGACACATATAGCGACTTCCTACTCAATGCATTGGCAACTACATTTGCTTTATCAGGACGGTAACTCAAATCAAAGTCACAATTCTTCAGTAATTCAAGCCACCTTCTCTGTCTCATGTTTAATTCCTTCTGGTCAAACAAATACTTCAAACTCTTATGATAACTAAACACCTCAAACTTAGAACCAAAAAGATAATATCTCCAAATCTTCAACATAAACACCACCGCTGCTAACTCTTAGTCACGCGTAGGATAATTCCTCTCATGAACTATGAGTTATCTAGAAGCACAAGCAAAAACTTTTCCATTCAGCATTAGCACACCACTAAGTCCCGTCTTATACGCATTCATAACACACTACAAATGACTCACTCAAAATAGGCAAAACCAATACTGGAGCAGTCGTCAATCTTTTCTTTAGTTCTATAAAACTTTCTTACATGCAACATCCCATACTTGAAATGATGAACGACTATCCTTTTGATAGAACATCAATAACTTTACACACCATCAAGCTAATAAGACAAGTCTATCCCATCCAACAAAATCCCTTCTACTATCAACAAGATATTAAGGGTGATCAGTTCCTCAATTTTTCAATAGGTAGTCGACAATCATGATGGCGCATAAACCATCGTTACTAAACTGGAATAGTGTTTCTTTAGAACTTATGCTCAAAGTTACCTAAACCACCATGGTCCAATTAATCTCTCCTCAAACCATGATCTACACCTTGACAACTTAGCATAAAGTCCCTTCCTTTTCAACATTGTAATTTAAATCACAATGTTCTACATTCCCTTATTCTTACTTAGATTAACTCATAATGTCCTCAATAAACATTGCAACAAACTAACCCAAATATTTGTAATGCCTACACAAGTTATAAAATTTGTCCTCTAACCATCCTCACCCTTCATCCAAATCTTAAGGTAACCCTCCTTAATTCGATTATACTGTAGACATACTTGCCTAACAGTTGCTCCATCAAATCTTCAATCCTTTTGAAGTGGATATTTAATCTCAATCATTACTTTACTCAATGGTCGGTAATCCATGCACGACCTCATTCAATTGTTGTCACAAACATGCAAACCTCTAAGCCTCATATCCCAAGGGTTATCCTACTTGCTTAGTAGATACAACACCAGTTCTCAATTGTCACTGAACTCAGATCCACACTCTGGAGGCAAGTTACAAATATCTTTAGGAAAAAGATCAGGAATCACACAACACTGGCATATCAATAGCCGTCACATTGCTCTCTATTCTCTGAGAAGAAAACATAAAAAATACTTGATAGTTATTTCTGAGGGTATCCCAACTTGATCTGTAGACAAAATCACAAATTCGTACTCTCTTCAGTTTCCAGAAACAACATAGCTCTAACAATACTTGTGCTCTTTATAACTCAGCAGTGTATTGCACCAACTCCCATACCTGAAACATCTCATAGAAGTAAAAGTTTCTCCCCCACTTGTTTCAAACCAACCCTTGCAGATAAATAGTTAGAACTACAAGCAAGTATCGACAATGTTTCACACACATGTCGCACACTAAGGAACAAACAACATTAGACAACCTGGCCGAATGGACCGACCTGCTCTGATACCAATTGTAACACCACATTTTCCCATATGAATATTTATACTGAAATATACGAAAAATGCATCAGAGTTCATAATGGGATGCCACATAAATCATAAAATTCATAAAGTTATCCAAATACTTTATTACTTCGTGTATCCAAAAATGGTTATTCGACGGCGGAAAATCAACATAAAAGTAGTTCATTAGCATTCTAGCCTTAACAACAATTCAAAACCACAATATGTGGTCCATCATAAGTTTAAAAGAAAATGTGCAACATTTGAAATCATGCAAAACATAATGAAAATCCCAAATCCCGTGTTACATATCAAAGCGACTCTTAAGACTCGATATGGTAACATCACTTCAAGCACTACTCGGATGCCTGATTATCTGTACTCCCGAAGAGTACAAACACAACAACACAAAAGGGGTGAGAATTTCATTCAATAATTACACGGTGAAATAAAACATGCTAAGGAGTAGTAAATCACAACATATAAAAAATGCATCACAAAAAACCATCATCACATCATACAACATCAATTCAGTGTTTATGCAATGCAATAGTCCTACATCAACATGCATGTGGTACCATCAAGGCATAAGCCTTCAACTCAATGCCAATTAGGCAATAACAGAGCATAAGCCCTCAACACATTGCCAATCCAGGCCAACATCAGGGCATAAGCCCTCATCCATGAATGCATATAATATGAACATGAAACAACGTGAAATCATACAACCAAAAGGCATAAGCCTTCATCACCATGGAAGTTTAATCCATCCACATCATCCTCATCATAATCACCAACATTTCCTCATACCGACATCATCAGCAAAAGAACATCGCAAGAAAATAACCCACCATTTCAGTGTAACAACAGGGAATAATTCCTATTTTAACTTAGTTACTAGAATTATCCTTATAAATCTTTATTTTATTCAACCTTATTAAAGTTTATGGTGTTAGCTATCCAACTCTTTGAACGGTGCATCAAAGGAGTTACGGTTCAAAAGTTATGGTCGTTACAAAAATTGTCAAAAATTGGGCTTCCCTTGGGTTAGGTTGCGTCAACCCTTGCATCGACCGCTCCTGGATTTTGCAGCAACCGCCCATGCTCTTGTTGTTTGCCGCTCACTATTGCTGCTGTTTGTCGGTCATTGTTGTTGTTGTTTTCATCGACCGCTTCCCTGTTTGTGTCGACACAAATTGTTAAATTTTGAGTTTTTATGCGATTTTTCTGTGATTTCACTAAATTTTGGGTCCTAAAACATCATCTAATCATAGGAATTCATAATTCGTTATCATCCTATGTTTCTACATCAATTATACATCATTTAGGCATTATTATTCATCTTATATTTCATCAAATCCTCATCCAAAATCCTCAAAATCCTAATTGTCATTACTTATTGGTTCTAGATTGGGGTTTTATGCAACAATCATCATAACAACGCAAATCACAACAACAATCACAACATAGCATCCTAGGTCCATGTATAATCATATACAACACATCAATTTAATCAAACCAAACAAATTATTCATCAATCATATAAAACAACCTAAGAGGGAAAGGAACCCTCACTACCCTCTCATGTAAGATCACCAATTAGAGAATCCATTCACCCCCCCTTTACCTTATGGTTATTGTTAGCTTTCGATTCCTCTTCTCGTTATACAAATTCCTCTTTGCTTCCATCTCTCCTTGTGTTCTAGCTTCTCCTTTGCTGTTCTCCCAATATCTCGATCGTACCAAATGATCGTACAATTATCTTTTCCCTTAGTTATCACAAGGACCCCTAATATCTTCCTCAATTTCCCTCACTTAGCATTATACTATTTACCATCATGCCCTCACTCTTTCTACTAATTATCATATTGTCCTTATTTTCTCTACACTTCTATTATTTTATTGTTCTAATTACATAAATCCAAATAATTCCAATTAATCACTATTAAATCTAAATAATTCCAAAATAATTATTTAAATTCCAAACCTTCTTACTAACTCATCCTACACCACACAACTCATCATCTTAAACACCTTATTCATTAAATCATCGCTATTTTCATCACAATTACATCACGAATACACATCATATATTGTCACAAGGACTCACACAAGACACAAAAACATCATAAATAAGCATCAAAATACCATCTACTTCACATAGAATCATAAATCATACTAAATTAATTAATTAAATAATTAGTCTAAAATTCGGGGTGTTACACCTCCTAGAGGCTAATTTTATTTCCGAGGCCCGGTATTCAACATGGCTCTCAAATTTTGTACTTATTAAGAAAAATAATGGAAAATGGAGAATGTGTGTTGATTATTTTTATCTTAACCGGGCATGTCCCAAAGACGTTTTTCCTTTGCCTAATATTGACATGCTGGTCGACAACTCGACCGGTTATAAAATTTTATCATTTATGGATGCCTACTAAGGCTATAACCAAATCCCAATCGTGATGAGAGACAAACATTGCACTGCTTTCACGACCATCTCGGTCAATTACTACTATAACGTAATGCCCTTCGGCCTGAAAAATGCAGGGGCAACGTACCAGCAGATGATGAATAGAGTCTTCCACGATGATATCGGTGACACACTCGGGGTATAAATGGATGATATGATCGTCAAGTCTCGAACAAATACCGACCATGTTGCCCACCTCAAAAAGGTCTTTGCTCAAACAAGACAATGCAAAATGAGATTCAACCCTGAGAAATGCATCTTCGGGGTTAAGGAGGGAAAATTCCTCAGTGTTTATCTGACGGAATGGGGAATTGAAGCCAACTCCGAAAAGTATAGGGAATTTTCCGAGCTCCCTACACCTAGCTCAAAGAAATCCATACAAGTCCTAAATTGCATGCTCACCTCACTCTCCTGATTCGTGGCGAAATCTATGTAACACACTCTTCCATTTTTCAAACTTCTACGCAAAGAGGCAGCCTTCGAATGGACCAAAGAATGAAAGCAAGCCCTCCTCCATCTCAAGCAAAGCCTTTCATAAATTCCCGTGCTGTCGCAACCTGAGGACAGGGAGACCCTGTTCCTTTACCTGGCCGTCTTCGCTGAAGCTGTAAGTGCAACCCTCATTCGTGAGACTCCAAACGGGAAAAAGCCAGTGTATTTCACGAGAAAAGAACTTCAAGGGCCCGAGGTCAGATATTAACAAATTGAGAAGGTGGATTTGACCCTCATCAATGCGGCGAGGAGGCTCAGACATTACTTCCTGGCACACAAGATCATCGTGCGGATAGGCCAACCCGTAAGACAACTCATATACCGACCAGACATGGCAGGTCGAATGCTAAAATGGTCCTTGGAGCTCTCGGAGTTCGACGTCTAGTACGAGAGCAGGAAGACCTTCAAGGCCTAAGCACTGGCTAACTTCGTCGTAGAGATGACCACTCATGATCCTCCCATAGGGAAGAAGCACAAGTGGACCATCTTTATGGACGAAGCTTCCAGCTTAACAGGGAGCGGAGCTGGAATCCTCCTCGAAAATGAGGAAGGTATTATGATCGAATACTCCCTAACCTTTTCTTTTCCAACATCGAACAATCAGGCCGAGTATGAGGCCCTGCTCGCAAGACTAAGATTGACCGGGGATTTGGGTGCCCAAGAGATACAAATTTTCACTAACTCCCAACTTATCGCATCTCAAGTTCAAGGGGGATACCAGGCTAAGAACAACAGCCTCATAGAATATTTAAACCTGGTCAGAGAACATATGAAGAAGTTTGGCCGAGCAGAGATCACGCACGTGCCACGCGAACGGAACACGCGGGGCGACATACTTTCAAAGCTTGCGAGCACAAAGAAGAAAGGCGAGAATAAATTTTTCATCCAAGAATACCTTTCTCGCTCGAGCATTTAAAAGTACACTATGCCAACCGAGGTAAATTCCATCGGGGACATCTCATATTGGATGACCCCAGTGTTCAACTTTCTAACAAAAGGGGAACTTCACGTGGACCAAAGAGAGGCAGTCGCGACTAAACGACGAGCATGTTTGTACGTGGTACTTGAACATAAACTTTACCGTTAGGGATTCTCCATCCCAATCTTAAAATGTGTCGAAGAATCTGCAATCCCCGAGATACTACGGGAAATCCACGAGGGAATGAATGCCCAGCACATGGGCGGAAGATCCCTAGCACGAAAGGCATTGCGAGCAGGCTACTAATGGCCGACCATGCAACAAGACTCCAAGGAGAATGTCAAGAAATGCGAGAAGTGTCAGAGGAACACGAATATGCACCTCACGCCCCACACGAGCTAAACACACTATCTTCCCCGTGGCCGCTCGCCTGGTGGGGAATGGACATCCTCGAACCTTTCATGCAAGGGATGTATTAAAACAAATTCTTGATCATGGTCGTTAACTATTTCACGAAGCGGATAGACTCTGAAGCTCTGGAAAAAATCACTTCACACAACATCCTCTGTTTCTATAAATAAAATGTGATTACCTGATTTGGGATACCACGAGCGCTAATCATTGACAATGTGACCCAGTTCACCGATCAAGGTTTCCAAACCTTCATCTCCAAACTCGGCACCAAGCAGCACTTCACCTAAGTCGAACACCCCCAAACTAACGGGCAAGTCGAGGCCGCGAATAGGGTCATCTTACGAGGTCTCAAACAAAGACTGGGCGAGGCCAAAAGAGGGTGGTTCGAGGAAATCCATGATGTCTTATGGGCGTACCAGACAACACCCCACTTGACAACAGGCGAGACCCCATTTCGGCTAACCTATGGCACCGAGGCTTGTAAGTACGAAGTGGGCCTAAGAGGGGGGGGGGGTGAATTAGGTACTTTAAAGATTCTGGTTTTTAGTGATGATGATTCTTATTTTTATGGTTATAAGTGAGTTTAGGAATGCTTAAAAATGCAGAAAAATAAAGAGACACGGGCGATATATCCTGGTTCCCCTCACAGTCCGAGAGTACTCTAGTCCCCTATCAACATGAAAGAGATTTCCTTATTGTGGCAAACTTAAACAAGGACTACCAACCAAACCAAGAACAATCCTCTTAGACCAAGAACAATCCTCTTGGATTTTCACTAAGTTACCTATGAGAACAATCCTCTCAATGTAACTACACTTGTATCCAACAACTTGGAAAGACAAGATTTCAACAAAAACACTTAAACTTAATTCCAACAATCCTGGAAAATAAGTAAGTAAATATCAATTGGTGAGTTTGAATGAGTAGAGTAATATTGATCACTTAGAGTGATTTGAAAATGTATAATCTTCTTCTTTAAATAATAATATTGTACAAAGACTCAAGATATATTTGCTCAAAGTTTTCTGTTTGTTAATGTATGAAAATGTGCAGAAAACTTATGCATGAAAATGAAGAATGCTTGAGTTTGTATTTTGAAAATTTAGAAAATATTTATCAAAGAAGGTGTTAGATATGGATTTGAAATTGAATATTTATATGTTCATAACACCCTTTTGAAACATCATGAAGATCTGGAAATGTATCATGAATAAATTCCAAGTTTGAGTGAAAAGATGTAATGAAAAGGCATGATGAAAAAGGATGAACAAAGCTGTTATTTTTCAAATTCGTGCAGTATGCAATCGATTTCACCCTTAGTGTAAATCGATTGCACAAGGTTTTTAACAGCTATTTTTTCAAAATATTTAAGAGTGCAATCGATTGCACTAACAATGTAATCGATTGCATGCAAAGTCAGTAGCAAAAAGTAACTGAGTGCAATCGATTGCACTTGCAATGTAAACCGATTGCATGAGAAACAGAAGCAAACGTTTTGAAAAATTTAAGTATGCAATCGATTGCATAGGTAATGTAAATTGATTGCACAAAGAAACAGAAGCAAAAGATCTGAAATTTTGAAGTGTGCAATCGATTGCACTAAGATGTAAATCGATTGCATGCAGAAGAAAAATGAAATTTTATCTTTGAAAAGCTTGAGTAATGATTCTTAAACATTTCTTTTTCATTTTTGAGCATCTATATCTTAAGATCAAAGTAGATAATATTATTATACCTTTAAAGTTGTTGAGAACTTTGAACGAAGATATTATCCTTGGATGCTTAGATGCTTGATCATAAATCTTTGCCTACTTTGTTAGCCATGGTTTGTCTTCATAAAAACAAAATCTTATTTGTGAAGCTTGATTTTACAAGGTTGTCATCCCTGTAGAAATATTGGAACCGTCCAGGAGAACCGAGGCCCCTCTAGATAAGGAGATAAACGATGAGGCACTAAGAGAAGATCTTGATCTAGTCGAGGAAATCAGTTCAGGAGCAGCTCTTTGGGAGGCCACACTGAAACAACAGATAGCCATTCGCCATGGCAACAAAGTCATAAAGCGTGAATTTCAGCACGGCAGCCTAGTCATGCGGAGAAATCAGAAAGATTCTCACAAAGGGAAGCTGGCTACAAACTGGGAAGGGCCATACCACCTCCATGGAGATACAGGCACCGGGGCATACTACCTCGAGCATTTAAATGGAGAACCACTACCTCGACCATGGAACTCCACAAAACTGAAACAATATTACAGCTAAGTCCTTATCTAACTATGAGCATTGGCAGTCGACCAGTCCTATTCAACCGACAACGAGATGAGCTCGACCATATATGCATGATAAGGTACGGACATGACCTCCAAATATCAACGCCAACGGGTTTCTGTTCATTTGTAAAGCAGAACCTTAGCCCGACAAAGACACCTCAATCGAGCTCTGTTGTCGAAGTACCCAACAGACATAACACCCAGCTCGCGATGGGTAGTTCACACTGTGAGCTTAAGATCCCGACCGCGATCTTGAGTTTGATCGTCGGATCCCTACTCCATTTCCTCGACACATTCGACATGTGTCGATCATAACTAAGGCCGAGCATAAATCTCCAACCTTAGAAATACCAACTTTCATACATTAAGCAAGTCAAACACAACGATAAGTAGTTATTTATAAATAAATAGGCATAAAGGCAAAATGAAGGCATTCATAAATGTCGACGACGAAGACCGGCACTGTTTAAATAATTACAAAATTAGGCACGAAGGCCATGAATCCAAAATAAAACAAGTACGAGCACACAGACCCTAAAACATTAAAATTCATCCTCCCTGTTGCTATCTTCAGGAGGATAGAAGATTTTTCCATAAATAACTTGGTTAAATGGACTTGCGCCTTCGACCGCAATCTCGATCCCCGGGTTCAATATCTTTAGCTTCTCCACGACAGTGTTGAAACCATAGTCGAGTGTGTCCATCACGTCTTGCGCCTTCGGACAGTTGAACCTGTCCGTTGCATCGTGCAAAAAGCACGACCTTTTATTTCTAGGCTCAGGGGCGACCCAGGCCAAATGGTCCTCCTCGATGTTGATTCCATCTTCATGGTGGGTGGGCAAGACATCCTCCTGGACCGAATGTGCCATTATACCCGAAAAGCAGGGGAAAACAGTAAATTTGACATCATCAAATTAACCCTTCCACCGCAAATCAAGTGAAAGGGCGAGGAAACCGTCGAGGGACAGACTTCGACCTAAGCTTTCGAACATACACTAAAACCAGCCACACTTCTATTGGGGATATCTAGTCAAACAGGCAAGGTGGCCGAATCAATCCATACTAACCGGGGATCATGACCCCGACATCGTGAAGTTCATCTACCTATCATGAACTTCAACGGTCATTCATGGACGTTCATCGCAAAACCCGTGAATGTTCATCCAAGATTCTTCCAATAAAAAAAACCATGTGTTTAATTTAAGAATTCTAAAGGAAACATGTTGTTAGGAGAATATGACTTACTTGGATAAAGAGTGTGATACGGTGGCAGAACCGACTGTTATACTGGTTTGCGTTTTTTGTTTGCAAATGTTGGGGTAAGCAAGAGTTGCCACCGATTTTCATTTTATCCAACAAAAGAAAAGGGAAAAGAATAGAAAGAACCTTTTTTCGAGATGTTTCTGAGTACGTGGGGTAGATTATAGAAAGGGAAGTTGTTAACACCCTTTCTATCCATGGTTTTCCACGGGATCTTAGGTACTTGCTCATTTTGAAATTTCTTGTGCTTTGTGTGTTTTTAAAATTGTTTTGAAAATGCCTTAGTGCGGCGATTCGCTTTGTGATAACTCTTGTATCAGTCCTCAAGAGTGTTGACAAGACGAATGTTTTTGAAAGTGTTTTGAAATGTGTTTGTGTGAAAGAGTTTTTGTTTTAAGCAAGAACTTAAGAGTTTTCTACCTACTCGAAAAGAGATTGTTCATTCTCGTTTTCGTTAGACAACGTTATCCTACTATTAAGGAGTAGGTAGCCCTATCGTTGGAGTTTTAAGGGACATTTGAAAGGGACTAAATGGTCACTGAAGGCAACAAGTAAGGATACCTTAGCATTTCGAAGGGACTATCGTCATAAGATCATTTCTCGTAGGAAACTCGAGGGACAAGGAGGGACTATGATCTTTATGATGACTTTGAATTATGGGTCATTGCTAAGATATCCCTATGTTCGAGGGACACGACCATTATTTCCGAGGCAACCAAGTGAGGAAAAACCCTAGGAGTGAGCATGTGCAAGTGTTTGGTTTCAGTTTTATTTATCTTGCGCATTTAGGGTTTTCTACTGTTTTAAATTGATTTATCTTGCCATTCAATCCTATTATCCATACATCTAGGAAGTTTATAATTGCGGAAAGTAAAGTGCGAGAAATTAAAACCCTAGCTATTACAAGGCCTCGGGGAGGGGGAATACATAATCAAAAACCGGGGGAAAATAATAAATGCAAAATAGTAAACCTAATTAACTATTACAAACTCGGAGCAGTTACAATAATTAATAAAATAGGGGAAAAAGAATGTGCGCGGCAAAATTAAATACGGGGAATTAATGTCAAGTTTAGAAACAATTAATTTTGCGAATAAAGCAAAGATATTTTTTTGGATTTTTGTGAAAAATAATAATTAGCTTTGAAAATTAACCTAATTTCTATTTAATTTTAATTATGGAAAAAGGAATTTAAGTTAACCTAATTAAACTAATTAATTAATGTAAATAAATATTTTTGTGAAAAAAACTAAACCTAATATTTTGTAATTTTCTGATTTTTATGATTTAATAATAATAAAAAAAATGATTTTGTAAAAAAAAAGATTAAGACAAATAATAAAATAAGATATATAAAAAAGAATTGGAATTGGGCCTGATATGATGAGCAATTTGGGGGGTGCATTGCCAATTTTGTGATAGGCCCAGGATGATGGCCCGTAGTCTAGCGCATAATCCAGTGCATCTTTCTTCTGATGGTTCATGGTGTGCCTTCAATCTTGTGGCGTTGGATCTACATGATGATGGATCCCAAGGATGAGATCTGGGGCGTATGGTAGACGCTGGGCATTGAGGCACGCTGGATCTGGAAAGTATATTCAAGAAAAATGCAAAAGCAACACACCTAGGATCGAACCCAGTACGTTTGCTTCAAACCCTCTGTCCTTAACCATCTCCGCTGACTGTTCATTTGTTAATATAATAACAAAATAACATTATATTCAAATTAACGTTAATATCATAAAAACACGCGCGTAATTTAAATCTCCCAATGGGAGATTTCCACCTAGCCTTCTTCTTCCTCAGCACTGTCGTTTTAGGTTTAGACTTTTTCCTACAGACAAAGTCTGTAGGTACAACCCTGCGTCATTCAAAAATCCAACACAAGCAATATAAATTACAATGAAGGCCATGAATCAAGTGGGCTTGAAGCCCTGAACACCATGGTATCCACGCCTAGCCCTAATTTTTCCTGTAGAAGGAAACCCTAAAACAGACTTTCGAAGTCATAACTGGCAGTAGCAGAGTCGTTATCAGTGGGATCCAGAGTGGATATGGACCTGTATTATGATATGTGAGTGTGTGTAAGACAAATAACTATTTTGATAAAGTGAAAGATAGAAAATAAAAACAAGGAGCGCAAAATTTGTAATGCAAAAAATGTCCAATGCTTTATTGATAATATATGGAAATGACACATAATAAGCCCTCACAAACAAATCCACGGTGTCTCGGGAAAGGCACCGGGCCGTAAAAGTTTTAAATTGTCTGTTATAAGTCTCAAAACAAAAGTCTATTACTGTGTAATAAAAGAAACGGGCACGAAGTCCTTTGTCGTCCAATTGTTCAAGCCACCGTTGGTAGTCGGGTAAATCCAGGTGTCGAAATCTGACTCTTCATCATCATCTTCAAGTGCATTCACTCCCGGATTACTGATACACAGGGGAGGTCTTCCAATCCGCGCACGTCGAATAACCCTTTGAGCTTATGCAGTAAAACCCAAACCAAACTTGTTAGTCTTGTGTGCAAAGTCAGGGAGTTGGCCCCAATTCGCACGCCCACCTTTTTCAACAACAGCCCTGGCATCCTTGAGGGAAGCCATCTTCATTGGAGGATCTTCAGCAACAGTTTTAGTCGACGCCAGAGTCTGGGGGACTTCTTCAAAGTTCTGACACGGGGTTTCAATGAACTCCCCATCCATCTCCATATACCGAAAGGAGTTAAGATGACTTACCATGTATTCTTCTTCTCCCTGCACCGTAACAATCTTCCCCTTCACAGGATATTTTAACATCTGATGGAGCATAGAAGTTACCGCCCCAGCCTTATGAATCCACGGGCGACCCGGCAAACAAGAATAAGATGGTCGAATGTCCATCACATAGAACGTAGACGCAAAAGTCTGGGAACCAACCTTAACAGGGACATCCACGTCTCCATGTACCATCCTTTTGGACCCGTCAAAGGCCCTAACCACAATATTACTTTGCTTCAGAACCAAACCTTCACAATCCAACCGATCTAATGCCTTCTTGGCTAAAACATTTAAGGAAGACCCAGTATCCACCAGCACATGGGCCAAAGTAGTGCCCCTGCACTCGCTCGAGACGTGCAGAGCATCATTGTGATTCCTTCCTTTGGCAGTTAGATCTGCGTCAGAGAAACCCAACCCGTTGTCAGCGGTCAAACTAGCCACACAGTCTTTGAATTGATCAGCAGATGTTTCCTACGGCACATGCGCAGTTTTAAGGAAAGAAATTAAAGCCTTAGCGTGGGCTTATGAGCACAACAATAAAGACAATATAGAGATCTTCGACAGGGTTTTCCCCAGCTATTCGACTACGTTGTAGTCTCTTTTCTTGATAATTTTCAAATTTTCCTCTATCTCCTGCCTAGAGGTTTCAACAATGACTTTTTTAGGTGCCTCCATCCGGGCAGGCCCACCTGTAACTTATTTGCCTCGAGTGTCAGATGACTCGGCGACAGGGGTGATAACTGGAGTGAGAATTGGAACAGAAGTTGATGTACTGGCGGATGGAATGACAACAGGATTTCGAACAGTTGGAGGAGAAATCTCAGGAGAGAAAAGTATTCTGCTTCGGGTGACCTTGCTAGACCCAACAATATTGCTGACATCAGTATCAGCCTCTTCAACCTTCAAGTCTTGTTTAATCCCATGATAATACACATCGGCCCCATAGTGCCACGGGACAACTTTATTCGAAGTGTAAGGGATAGGTCCAGGAATAATAATGATCAATGGAGCAACTCTCGGAACAGATGTAATCCTAATAGGCTTTCTCGAGGAAGCCTTGGAAGGATTGGCGGAAATGGTGATTATGGAAACATCTTCAACAGGAATCAACAGAATCAAAGTCTTCTCGAACAAGATCTCTTTGTTGTCCATCAGGCGCTGAACACCTGATTTCAGTAAATGGCAACCAGCAGGTAGGATGGAACACAGGTGGAAACCTTCGCCACAGCCCAGAAATAAACCGGCCAACAATAAGTTCTTCTTTACTATCATCAACGGAGTAGAAATGTATTTCACGGAGGTCACAAACGAATCATCATCCACAACATTCACTCCATGCTTGGGCATAGGAGCAGTCATGACATTAGGTTTCTCCGAAGCTTCAAACTCAATCTCCTTAGCTTCAATCAGATCTTGTACTTTATTCTTCAAAGCTAAACAGTTGTTGGTATCATGCCCTGGGCTATCAGAGTGATAGGCACAACGGGCGTTTGGATTATACAGTGGAGAGGTGGTACTGGGATTCTTCGGAGCTTCCCTTAGAGTTACCAGGTTTGTCTTCAACAATTGTGGTAGAATTTAAGACAAGGTCATACTGAGCCGAGTATACTGTCTTTGCGGTCTCTCTACTCTTTGTTGATTGTTGCATTGTGGGGCAACAGTAGGTCTTGATATTACTTCCGCATTAACTACTTGGCGACGCTCAGGTCGGTTTTGTCTCCTCGAGCTATAAACTGCACTAGATTCCTTCTTGAAAGGCTTCTTTTTTGTACTTGACGTAGCACCTTTCTGTATCTTGCCACTTCTAATACTAGCTTCCACTCTTTCCCAAGTCATAATCAATTCAGTGAACCCGGACGATGAATTACCGATCAAATGGTTGAAATATGGACCAGACAAAGTCCCAAGAAACATATCCACTAACTCTCTATCAGACAGAGGGGGTTGTACTCTTCCAGCCAGATCTCTCAACTTCTGAGCGTAGTCCTTAAAACCTTCGCTCGCACCCATAGACATACCCTGAAGTTGAGTACGCGTGGGAGCAAGGTCGGCATTATACTGGTATTTCTTGTAAAAAGCAGCAGCAAGGTCCTCCTAGTTGTGGACATTAGCTCCTTCCAGTTGATATAACCATTCAAGCTGAGCCCCTGACAGACTATCTTGAAGGAAATGAACCCAAAGGTTCCTATCAGCAGTATAGGGTTGAATCTTTCTGACGTATGAGCGGAGGTGTAGCTTTAGGCAGGATACCCCGTCATACTTAGCAAAGACAGGAGCTTTAAACTTGTGAGGAATCACCAGCCCAGATGCTAATCCCAGATCTCCAAAATCCAAACCGTGGACCTTCTGAATCTCCATGGCACTCAGACGGTCTTCAAGTTGCTTCTACTTATCCTCAGCAGGAGAATACTGGTCTTCATCAAAATCAATGTCATTGTCAGAAACCACAGGGCTAGGAGCCCTCCTTTCCTCTTGATTATCTCCTCCCCCAAATGAATGAGACAAATAAGTTTCCTGTCGCAAGTTATTCCCGAACCTGTGACCCATATTCAGCAGAACCACCTTCTTCTTCTTCTTCTTCTTCTTCTTCTTATCCTTCAAGATGAGAGTCTTTAAATCTTGTTGCCCTTTGGCTAAGTTCAAGAACATCTCCTGGAACTGAGCATTCTGAGCTTGAAGAGCCTTAATAGCTTGATCAGTAGGTGTTTCAAAAGACATGTTATGCTGAAATAAACAGCGAAGAAGATAAGAAACCTGTAATGGTACCTGTGATGAGGTGCATGGTAATGTAATGCGTATGAAATGATTTCAAAGATTTAGGGAGATTCAAATTTGTAAACCAAAATAAAACACACGTTATTAGATTAAAACTTGTAACAATGTTTAAAAAATGCCTTTAAGGCGTTACAAAAGAAATAAACTGAAAAGCAAATCTAGACTAGAAACAATAAAAGACATTAGTAATCCCATGGTCGTTTTCCTTTCATGCTGACATAATCGTTGATTGTCCTCTCATTCTCAAGCTGCCTTGTAAGCTTCAAGATCTTCCGTTCCTGCTCATGATACTTCTCTCTGTAGGTATCCCTTTCTTCCCTTAACTGGATCCAAGATCTCTTCAATGCCCCCAGATCAGTAGGCATATAGGGATGGAGGACTGTATAAGGAATACCTTCTTCATCAGTATGCTCCACAATCACCGGCAAAACAGCTTCATATGGCATCCCCAGCTTTTGAGCACGGGCTCGAACCCATTGGAGATAAGGTTGCATTGGGAGAGAAGTCTTCATTCCTAGCTCATGTGGGTCAGACCTGTTCACCCTGCCCCAAGCTCGTACAAACCTGCGACGATGTCCCTCAACATCCCCCTTTTAGTCAAAGACAATGCCTGTAAGCAGCATCTCATGGGGACCATCTCTTCGAGCTCGTCCAAACTGTCGTATGGCCAAACAGGGATTATAGGTTATTCCTCCTTGAATTCCAAGCAATGGAACATTGGGGTATTCCCCACAATGATCAATGACAACTACCCTTTCAATATCTTTAGAACCCCAAAGGATGTCCGTATGAGCAAGGGACATGATTCTGTAAGCCCAACCTACACCTTCCTCATTCTTCAATACAGATTTGGGGAGGTGAGAAATAAACCACCTCGCCAGCAGAGGTGTACAACACATGAGAGTTCCCCTTCTCCGTACAGTACGAGTATAGAGAGCATGCAGAATATCACCCAAGAGAGTAGGCACTGGGTTACGAGACATGAAGATCTTGACTGCGTTCACATCAACGAAAGAATCTGGATTCAGGAACAGAACCAAGCCATAGATGAGGAGAGCCAGGATGTCTTCAAATGCTTGAAAGTCCAAACTATCCCAGAAATGTTGAGCTTGATCGATCAAAAACTTAGCCAAGAAACCTTTAACCCCGCACCGAGTCTCCCAGTTAGATACTACATCAGCCATTTTTAGATGTATGGATGAAGCAATATCCTCTGGCCTAGGAGCTATCTCCAAACCTGTAAAGGGTGTCTGATCTAGAATAGATATTCCCAGTAAATCAGAAAACTCCTCCAAAGTAGGGACTAACTGATAGTCCGGGAAGGTGAAACAGTGATGCAACGGGTCAAAGAACTGGAACAACACACTCATCATTTGCTCATCCAACTTAGAAGTGACCAGGATAAGGAGATGACCATGTCTTCTAACAAAGGAAGAAGTATCAGGAACTTTCTAGACCAACTCTCTGAGTTGAGCAGGTGTCTGCACGAAGTTGACCCGAATGGTATTTCTGTGCATAGAGGCCATGATCTGCAAAACAGAACAAAGATGAATCCCCTTGGTCTTTTAAATGGTTAGTCTAATGAAATATGCATGCAATGTCATGATGCATGATGTCATGATAAAAACACACCATAGGTATCACATATAGCAAACATGGTAAGGGCAAACAAGTCACACAATAGCCCTTAAATTTCAGGCTGGCATGGAGTTTAGGTACTACCCTCTTGCAGTTTAGTTGGTTTAACCTGTCCTAATAATAGTAACCGGGTTCTAGTGGTTCTCAATATCACTGACCATCCTCCATCGGTCATAGCTTCAGCTCACGCAATCTTTTCTTGCAGCCGGAACCATCGCGAGAGTATGGTCTCAATGAGTGTAGCATCCTGCTACTTTCTATGGCCAAGTTGGTCAATTATAGGTTCTAAGGTCAGTTGATGCTTAATGACCCATATACCAGCCCCATACTCTCCTTGTTCCTCCACAATGGATACCGGTACCAACTAATGTGCCACATCAACATAGCTACTGCTTCAACTGTATCGGTCTACGTCATACAGTTCCCTCACAGTCTATTGCTACTTACCTAAAAGGTGTCCCCCAGATCCGAGTTAGGATCTATAGTAACTCTGATACAAAGCCCACAAAGATAAAGCAAACAAATCAAACAATTGAAAACAATATGATGAACTAATCCTAAGGTACACCCCACTTATTTATTTCCCCAGCATAGTCACTAGTTCTGTGATACGGTGGCCAGAACCGGGACTGTTTTGTGGTAAATGCTGGTTTGCGTTTTGCGTTTGTGTTTGCAAAATGTCGCGGTAGGCAAGAGTCGCCACCGAATTTTATTTTATCCAACAAGGAAAGGAAAAAAGCACAGAAAAATTCCTTTTTCGAGATATTTCTGAGTACGGGGGGTAGATTATAGAAAGGGAAGGTATTAGCACCCTTTCTATCCGTAGTTATCTTCGGGCTCTTAGGTACTTGCTCATCATTTTCAAAATTGCTTCTTTGTGTGTTTTGTGGTTTGAAAAGTTTTTGTTTTGACTTTGATTTAACTCTTGCTTCTATCTTCAAGAGTGTAATGAAGTGTTTTTGAAAAATGTGTTTATAAAGGAGTGTAAGTGTGAAAAATTTGTTTGGATTGAGCAAGTACTTAAGAGCTAATCTATCTACTCGAAAAAAGAACGGTTCTATGTTTGTTTCCTTTAGACAATGCTATCCCACTATTAGTGAGTAGGTAGCACCGTCGTTGGAGTTTGAGGGTCAATTCGAATGGGACGTACGTCACTAAAGCAATGTTAGGACGTCTTAGTAATAACCCTAATGTCTTAGATCAATTATCCGAGGCAACAATATCTGAGGCAACCTTTCCGAGGCAACTTTGATCTTTGGATAAAAGTACGACCACTAAAGCATCCTATACTCAATGACCGTTTACCGAAGGCAACCAAGTGGGAGTGTACCCTAAGAGTGCGCATGTGCGAGTGATTCCATTTCAGATTATTTATCTTTACACATTTTAGGGTTATCTAACTGTTTTAAAGTTGATCATACATTCTTGTCATGCATCCTAATATCATACATCTAACAGTTAAATATTTTGCGGAATTTAAAGTGCGGAAATTAAACTAAGCTATTACAAGACTTCAGGTATTTACATAGCCAAAAACAAACCCTTTAAGAATAAAACGATAAATGAAAAACTCCTAATTAAACTATTGCAAACTTGTGAGCAGTTACAATAATATCGTAAATAATAAAACAATAAAACACGCGCGATGAATTTAAGATCGGGAAGAAATTAGGGTTTTGACCCTTCTAACCTAATTAAAAGAAAAAATGTTTTTGTGTTATTTTTAAGAAAAGAATTAGGTTTTAAATTTAAATACAATTAATTAGCTAATTAAATTAATTAATGAAAATAATTACATGGCCTATTTTTTGTGTTTTTGTTATTTTTAAGGAAAGAAAATATAATTAAGTTAGAAATAAAAACCTAATTGTTCTAATTATTTTAATTATTTACAAAAGGAATTAAAGTTATCTAATATTAACAACCTAATTAAATTAATTTAAATTTTTGATAAAAAATAAAATCTAAACCTAATTTGTAAAAAGTATTATTTTTTATGATTTTTTTTTATAAAAAGAAAATAGTTAATTGGTTAGTAAAATAAATTAATTAATTAAATAAAGTATAAAAAGAAAAGGAATAAGAAATTGGGCCTGAGAAGAGCAACTTGGGGGGTGTGAATATCAGATTTTTGGCCCAAAAGATGGTAACCCATGTTGACCTCCATGATCTCCTGATGTGCATTGACTAAGTCCCATGATGGTCCTCCATGTGCTAACCTTCAGATCTGACTTATTGGTAATCTGATGGTTAGAAGTTGATGCCCTATGGTAGCCTTCATGCCTTGTGTAACATGGGATCTGTAGAAAGAATTCAGAAAAAATGCAAACGTTGGAGGCAGGGGTCGAACCCCTGACCTCAAGCTCCCCAACGCCTTAACGCTTGCCTGGCTACCACTGGGCCAATTGTTCTATTTGTTATAATAATACAAAATAATAATCAAATATTAAAAGGGCCACATATATCAATTCAGCGCGCAGAAATTTGAACAGGCCAATGTTTGCTTGCCAGCTGGTCATCTTCCTCCTTGGATCTGTTGGTAAAAGTTCCAAACTTTTACCTACGGACGTTTGTCTGTAGCTACAAGTCCTGTAAATCTCAAAACTCAACACAAGCGTGATAAATAAAAACGAAGGTCATGGACAGCTTCGTCTGGACCTGCTGAGTCTATTGGTGGCCCTTTCATGGCTCAATTTTGCCTGTAAACAAAACTCCTAAATCGAACCATAAAACCCTAGCTATGGTGAAATCCAATACAAGCCATGAAAATGCAATCAAATGTTACAGGAAGCTTGCAAACATGATGGTGATCAAGAATATATCATTAATTCATGCTATCAATGTCTAAATCATGCAAACCGAATTCAAGAAATAAGCAATGTCATGATGGACTTACAGCGAGATATAAGGCTTGGGAACGCTTGTTCCGGATTGCTTTTGCCTGCTGATGACCTCAGGAAATGATTGGGATGGTCAAAGGATCTTGAAATTGCCTGTAACTAGGAATTCGATTCACCACTTTTTCTTGTTTTTTCCAAGTTTTGTTCTTGATCACACGCCTCCTTCTAACCTAGTTTTTGGTCTGCATTCCTTCTATATGTATTGAGGAATGAATTAGGGTTGAAAGAATATGCTCAATCTTCCTCCATCAATGAATTTGATTTTGATTTGATACACTTGAATATCTTTCCAAAAATGATCCAAATCCAATATTTTTGTGCACCTCATGCCTTTACACGAATTTGATCTCATGCCAGCTGGATTTTAAGACCTGAAACAAGTACAAAATCTTTGAATTTCAATGTTTTGGATTTTATATGATTTGTTTTGATTTAAAATGATTTAATTCAAATAAAATTCAAAATAAATAATATAAATAAGATAATGACAAGTGGAAAAGGCTAGGGCTTGTGGACCATGTTTCCAACTCAAAACAAGTGAAAAATATTGGGCCCATTTGGCAAAAATTGAAGTTTTAGGCATAGTTGACTTTTGGCAATTTTGTAAAAAAAGGTCAACTTCACCAATGCATAACTTCCTCAATTTTGACTCTTTGAAGGTGTTCTTGGGCTTTTTAGAAATCTTGAGATGTCCTCTAATCAACCCTTTTGGTCTCATCTCAATTTGATATTCCATGCTCATGTATAAAGCTTTTACAAAAAAGGTGTTTTTGTTGACTTTTCAAAATGACCTATAATGTCCAAATTCATAACTTCTTGTGAGTGCATATTTTGAACTTGGGAGATGAAGATGGATTGTATATAATGGCATCCTATTAAAAATGATATTTTGATGGGTCATTTATAATAAAGTATGAGAAAGTTATGCTTGGTCAAAGTTGAGTTGACTTTTCCTACAAAACCCTAATTTAGCAACTTTTGGTTCTTGATGAATTATGAGCAATCCTTGATGAATCATGATCAACCCTTGATCAAATGATGAAATATACTTCAAAATGAGTATGTTGACCAAAAATATTGAAGTTTGACTATATGTGGGTCACAATTGACTTTTGCCCTAGCATAGTCGATTTCCAGGCATTTGAGCAATTGACTGAGTAAATTTTCTCTTCAAGGCTTGAAACTTGACATGAATGATCTTAAGAACATATTAGGAAAATGGTGAGAATTTGAGATCTCTTGGAATCAAGTATCTTGATGCAACATGGAACCCTAATTTGAGGTAGACTGCCTTAGGAGGGAGCTTGTCTGGTCAACCCTTTGACTTCCTTGAGCAACTTGAAGATATTTCTTGAAATGTTTTGAGAAATATGGGAGGGAAAATTTCGGGGTACAAAAGCTTCTCCCCCTAAGATGCAAAACTCCCCCTATGTATGAGAGGGTTGAAATCCTTTGCAATTCTTCATCTTGATTGGAGAGTACCTTGAAAGTTAAGACACAGGAAATACAAGCATAAAGTACCATACATCTTTCTCCCCCTTTGACATTATCAAAAAGAAGGGAAAGATGCCTAAAGCAAATAATAATAGATAAATATATTGACAAAATTATAGAATTTAAAACAGTAACACAAATTGTTTAAGAGTTACACAGAAAATTGAACAAACGAAACATTGAAATAGCAAGACAATAACATAACAGAAATAAAAAAAACAGTCAGCCGGAACATTAAGGGTGATGTATGTCTGGATGGTTGTAAGACCATGAGCCTTGGTTATGGAATTGTTGTTGAAGTGGGGGTTCTGTATAATGTGGAGGAGGTGTAGCTGGGTTATTTGGGTCGTATGGTGGGATATGAAGGTGAGAATAAAGGTACGAGAATTGTTGGTTCACATCCGAGCGAAAATCATTTATTCGGGTTGTAGTGGAGTCATTGATTGCACTCCATTGATTGTTCATGTTGGTGTTCATAGAAGCAAACTGTTGAGACATATAGTCCATGAGCTCTTGATTTCTTGGACCAGAGGGAGCAGTAGGAGGAGGAGGCACAACTTCACCGCCTTCAACTTCTTGGTCATTATATTCATTGCCAACAACATCTTCACCAATGTAGGTGATGGTCTTTGTCTCCGGATTAAAATGTACGCCCATTCTTGAATCAACATTCTTAATTGAAATTTTGTTTAGATTAAGTTCCATATCCACCTTTTCAAAACCACGAAAATCCACACCAAATTCCTCCATAATCAAAGTGACAAAATAAGCATATGGAAGGAATTTAGACTTTTCATCCACTCTCAGCATATACATCATGATCATTCTTGCCCAGTTTAAATTTACTCCTTTCTTCCTTGCATAAATAAGCTGCATCTCGAAGTCGGTAACCGTGCTATGGTTTCCAGCTCTTGGAAACAGTATATAGACCAAAAAATAATGATATAAGCGATCATCTATATGGAGGTTACCTGCACTCCAGGAGTCTCTGGATGGAATTACTCCGCCAAGACCACGAATCCGTTTGGCGCGAAATTCAACTTCACTTAACCGCCCAATGCTGTAAAAGAATCCCTTTTTCTGATAGCCATCCCATATCTCGTTTTCAGGATCATATAGGGAGCTTCCAGTGAAAGGAATATGCAAGATCTCACCAACAACCTGAGGAGTTAGAGAGATACGAGTGCCCAACACATATGTGACCATTTTGCCTTTTTGGGGTGTTAGATTACTGAAAAACATTCTTACCAAATCCGGGTAGTATGGACCGTACGAAGAAATCAAGGGTTCCAGACCATAAGCAGCTAGATCGTTCTGAAAGGAAAAACATTCTTGAGGAAAGGAGGAGAGTATACCATACTTGGGGTTGGATACAATTTTCCTTTGAAAGTCTTTGATAAATCTGGCTTCTTGCTCTTCGGTGAGAGTTGAGAGCAGTGGATTGAATGTTGAATCAACATTCTTTTTCCCTTTATCTGAAACTGAAGCCTTTCTCTTTGTTCTTGAAGCTATGGATATGGAGTTTTAGGGTTTTGGGGCTTTTAGGTTTTGTGAGAGAGAAAGGTTTTGTGAGAGAGATTTGGAAGTAATTTGGGTAGGTAGGGAATGAGTTATTAGAATTGAAGTGTATTTGGCTTGGGAATATGAGAGAGGAGTTCTGACCAACATTAATTTTCTGTCATAAAAGCTAATTTCAATACGTGCAATCGATTGGCATACCATGTGCAATCGCTTTGCACACACACAGAATAAAAAATTAAGCAAAAACGCACATAGTGCAATCGATTGCATTAAAGATGCAATCGATTTGCATATGAAACATAATGGACAAAAATGAAAAAACTCTTTGCGCAATCGATTGACACTCTTTGTGCAATCGATTTGCATCAACACAAAATGTCCAAAACCAAATTTTTCTTGAAAATTTAAATATCCCATAACATAGATTCATATATAGCATGTATAAAACATATATAAAAGTTATATCAAGGGTAGAATGCACCTTATAAGTCGCGTTCGTCAAGTATGCCAAGCTCTCGAGGAATTTTGTAGAAAGGTTCTTTTGCCAAAGGTTTGGTGAAGATATCGGCAAGCTGATTATGAGTATCTACAAAGGTTACCTCGACATCTCCTTAAAGAACATGATCACGGAGAAAATGATGTCGAATGTCTATATGTTTAGTCCTTGAATGCATGACAGGATTCTTTGTAATGTTAATTGCATTGGTGTTGTCGCATCTTAGAGGAATGCACCCTAGATCGAGTCCGTAGTCACGAAATTGTTGTTTTAGCAACAAAATTTGAGCGCAACTACTACCCACTGCAATATATTCAGCTTCGGCCGTGCTTAGAGTAACACATGCTTGTTTATTGCAGGCCCATAATACTAATGCATTACCAAGAATGTGACAAGTGCCACTTGTGCTCTTTCTATCTGTTTTACATCCTGCATAATCCGCGTCAGAACAACCAATTAAGTTGCAGACACTACCTTTAGGATACCATAATCCGACATTTGTTGTTTCTTTGAGATACTTCATGATCCTCTTTACCTCCGTGAGATGAGATTCCTTTGGGTTAGCTTGAAAGCGGGCACAGAGACAAACACTAAACATTATGTCAGGACGACTTGCCGTCAAATATAATAAGGATCCAATCATACCTCGATATTTAGTGATGTCGATGGAAACACCTGGTTCATCTTGATCAACATAAGAACCAGAACCCATTGGTGTAGACATTTCCTTACAGTTATCCATGTCAAACCTTTTCAAGAGTTCCTTGCAATATTTGGATTGGTTGATGAAGATGCCATCTTTTAGTTGTTTGATTTGAAGTCCAAGAAAATAGTTCATTTTACCCATCATGGACATTTCAAATTTTCCTTGCATCATTGATGGGAATTCTTCACACATTTCTTGATTTGAAGAACCGAAGATGATGTCATCAACATAGACTTGTGCTAGTAAGGTGTCATCTTTGATTTTCTTGATAAATAGATTCTTGTCAACTTTGCCTTTTTCGAAACCTTTTTCGCATAAGAAGTTGCTTAAACGATCATACCACGCCCTTGGTGCTTGTTTCAGTCCATAGAGAGCTTTTCTTAATTTAAATACATGAGATGGATTCTTGAAGTCTTCGAAACCAGAGGGTTGCTTAACGTATACTTCTTCAGTGATATATCCATTCAAGAATGCACTTTTGACATCCATTTGGAATAGCTGAAAATTTAATGAACAAGCATAGGCAAGTAATAGACGAATAGCTTCTAACCTTGCAACTGGAGCGAAAGTTTCTTCAAAGTCTATTCCTTCTTCTTGATTATATCCTTGTGCTACCAATCTTGCTTAGTTGCGAAAAATTATTCCATTCTCGTCAAGTTTATTTTTGAACACCCATCTTGTTCCAATAATGTGTTTGTTCCTTGGCCTAGGAACGAGTTCCCAAACTTGATTTCTTTCAAATTGATTCAATTCTTCTTGAATAGCTATGATCCATTGGTCATCGCCTAAAGCTTCATCAACTTTGGAAAGTTTAATTTGAGAGAAAAACGCCATGTTTAGGCAAGCATCCTTGATATTTAATCTTGTAGACACGCCTTGACTTATATCACCAATCACTTTATCAATAGGATGATCTCTATGAGTTCTCCATTCTTTTGGTAGATCATTGAGATTCGATTCTTGTTGAGGTGATTCTTCTAGTTGAATAGGTTGATCCTTGGAAGAATTTTCTTGAGGACCTTCTAAAATTTCATCATTATTATCACAAACAATATTATCCTCCTTGGAGGGGTTAGTTTCATCAAAAGAAACATGCATAGATTCTTCAATATTCAAAGTTCTTTTGTTGTATATTCTATATGCTTTACTAGAGAGTTAGTAACCAAGAAATATACCTTCATCGGATTTCTCATTAAACTTACCCAAATTATCTTTGTCATTGTTTAGGACAAAGCATTTACACCCGAAGATATCAAAGAAAGCAATGTTTGGTTTTCTCCCTTTGAAAAGTTCATATGGAGTTTTCTTTAAGATTGGTCTAATGTTAACTCTATTTCTAACAAAACATGTCGTGCTCACCGCATTCGCCCAAAAGTATTTTGGAAGGTTTGAGTCGCTAAGCATTGTTCTAGCAAGTTCCACAAGAGACCTATTCTTTCTTTCAACCACTCCATTTTGTTGTGGAGTACTAGGTGCCAAGAAGTTGTGAGATATTCCATGTTCTCCATAGAATTCTTCAAATAGAGCATTTTGGAATTCTCTGCCATGGTCACTTCTTATTGAGGCAATTGTTAGAGACTTCTCATTCTGAATTTGTTTAGCATACTTCTTGAACGCCTTGAATGCATCACTTTTCTGCACTAAAAAGAATGTCCAAGTATATCTAGAGAAATTGTCAACAATAACCAAAGCATATACATTACCTCCGAAACTCTTTGTTCTCGATGGACCAAATAGATCCATATGTAACAATTGTAGTGGCCTTATAGTGGATACCACATTCTTAGATTTGAAAGTTGATCTAGTTTTTTCCCCTTTTTGACAAGCATCACATAGTCTATCTTTGACGAAATTTCTCTTAGGCAATCCAATGACAAGATCATGCTTGATTAATTTATTCAAGTGTTCCATATGAATATGAGCAATTCTTTTGTGCCAAAGCCATGAATCATCGTTGTTCTCCATGAGACATTTAACCTTAAAAGATGGATCATCAAGGGAAATCATGAATATATTATTGATTCTTTTACCTTTAAGTATAACCTCATGAGTGACTTCGTCTTCTCAAACATTCATCCTTGGTGAACTTGATTTTGAAGCCTTTGTCACAAAGTTGGCTAATACTTAGAAGATTGTGCTTTAGTCCTTCAACATAAAGAACATCTTCAATGAATGTGAAAGGTGGAGCACCAACTTTGCCTTTGCCTAGGATTCTTCCCTTATTATTGTCTCCATAAGTGACAAAACCCTTGGCCTTTAGCGCTAGATATGAAAATTGGTTTATGTCTCCTGTCATATGCTTTGAACAACCACTATCAAGATACCAAAGATTGCATGTGGTCTTCAAGCATACCTGCAAAATAAATTAGGTTTTGTTAGGTACTCAAGTTGCTTTAGGTCCTTCATAATTAGTGCCTTTCTTTACCCACACATAATGCCCACTTGCCACACTGAAGTTTCTAACATAGCAAGCATTAGGTGTATGGCCTTTAATACCACAATAAAAACAAGTAGGTTCAAAGTTACTTCTATATATAGAAGGATAAGATTTCTTCTTAGAAAATGTTTTCTTTTTCGGATAGTGACGAACTATTTTAGGTTTGTTCACTTTCTCTTTGGAAGATTGATCACTTGCCTTAACAAAGATAGTTTTGTTAGAACTTGGTTTTGAAAACTTTGAATATCCAAGTCCACTTTTATCATTGGAGTATCTTTGTTGGATAAGAACACCTTCCAATCCAATTTGCCCTTTTTCATATCTTTCAATGACTCTTTTTAATTGGACAATTTGGAAAGAGAGTGAATCACAATTTTTGCATACAAAATTATGTTTTTGTTCATCACTTGATTTTTGTTTTTCTTCTTTGAAATCCTTTTCCATTGAAACATATATTTCTTCTAAGGACGAAATTTGTTTCTTTTGTGATGAAATGGTTTTATACAGAATTTTGCATTCATTCAGTAGTTCATCTATAGCACCTTGTGCATCACTATCTAAAAGAGAAAATCCATTACTAACCTCATTGTCTTCATCATCAGAATGGTGTGAGGCCATCAATGCTAGATTTGCACTTTCATCACTATCGGAATCGGATGAGGAACTTATTTCATTGTCCTCTCATGCGACATGAGCCTTTTTGTTCTTGAATCCCTTCTTGCTTTTGAAGCCACCTTTCTTGGAGAGTTTTGGACAATCCGGCTTGATATGACCTTGCTTACCACATTCATAACATGTGATTTCTTGTGTTGATGTGGAGCCTTCCTTTTTATGAAAATGTTTCTTTCCTTTTGAATGAGAAAAAGGTTTGTCATTTCTACCGAAGAACTTACCAAGCCTTTTAATAAGAAGCATGAAGTTTTCATCTTCTTCTGGATTGTTTTCCTTTTCAACTTCCTTGGAGTCTATCTTCAAAGCAATATTCTTGGATTTCTTCTCTTGATTTTCATGCTTTTCGAGTCTTCCGAGTTCCGTTTCGTATTCTTGAAGTTTTCCAAATAATGTTGCGGATGTCATGTTGGATAGACTTTTCTTCTCTGATATTGTTGTTACCTTTGGTTGCCATTCCCTAGTTAAGGACCTAAGTACTTTCAGATTCAATTCATCATTCGTCAAAGTTTTACCAAGAGCACTTAGATGATTTGTCAAGTGCACAAATCTCTTTTGTAAGTCAAGAATGGTTTCTCCGGGCTGCATCCGAAATAGTTCATATTCTTAACTTAGGGTATTTAGTCTTGATCTTTTTACTTCAATCGTTCCTTCATGAGTTTGTACCAAGGTATCCCATATTTCTTTTTCTGTTTTGCATGCCGAGACACGAAAGAATTCGTCCATGCTAAGTGCACCTTGAAGAAGGTTTATTGCCTTTTTGTTATAGAGAACTTTCTTCTTATCATCATCGTCCCATGCAGTTTTAGGCTTTGATGAGCCGACACCATTGATTATCGTTATAAGGATAAATGGACCATTTTCAACAGCATCCCATATTTCTTCTCATTGTGCTTCTAGATGCGCCTTCATGCGTATTTTCCAGAAGTCAAAATATTCACCACAAAATAGAGGAGGCTTGTTGTTACTACCACCATCTCTAAAAACGGGATTATGATTTGCGGAAGCCATTCTGGATCTATTAGGAGCAGGTTACCTATAACCTGCTCTGATACTAATTGTAAGTACGAAGTGGGCCTAAGAGAGGGGGTGAATTAGGTACTTTAAAAATTCTGGTTTTTAGTGATGATGGTTCTTATTTTTCTGGTTAAAAGTGAGTTTAGGAAAGATTAAAAATGCAGAAAAATAAAGAGACACGGGCGATATATCCTGGTTCCCCTCACAGTCCGAGAGTACACCAGTCCCCTTTCAATATGAAAGTGATTTCCTTATTGTGGCAAACTTAAACAAGAACTACCAACCAAACCAAGAACAATCCTCTTGGACCAAGAAAAATACTCTTGGATTTTCACTAAGTTACCTATGAGAACAATCCTCTCAATGTAACTACACTTGTATGCAACAACTTGGAAAGACAAGATTTCAACAAAAACACTTAAACTTAATTCCAACAATCCTGGAAAATAAGTAAGTAAATATCAATTTGTGAGTTTGAGTGAGTAGAATAATATTGATCACTTAGAGTGATTTGACAATGTATAATCTTCTTCTTTCAATAATAATATTGTACAAAGACTCAAGATATATTTGCTCAAAGTTTTTTGTTTGTTAATGTATGAAAATGTGCAAAAACTTATGCATGAAAATGAAGAATGCTTGAGTTTGTATTTTGAAAATTCAGAAAATATTTATGAAAGAAGGTGTTAGATCTGGATTTGAAATTGAATATTTATATGTTCATAACACCCTTTTGAAACATCATGAAGATCTGGAAATGTATCATGAACAAATTCCAAGTTTGAGTGAAAAGATGTAATGAAAAGGCATGATGAAAAAGGATGAACAAAGCTGTTATTTTTCAAATTCGTGCAGTATGCAATCTGTGATCGGTGGGAATGAGAACTGACTGTTTTGGAATGCTGGTTCGCGTTTGCGTTTGTTTTTGCAAAATTTCGCGGTAAGCAAGAGTCGCCACCGTCTTTTATTTTATCCAACAAGGAAAGGACAAAAGCATAAAAAAATTCCTTTTTGAGATTGTTTCTCGGGTTCGGGAGGTAGATTATAGAAAGGGAAGGTGTTAGCACCCTTTCTATCTGTGGTTATCCACGGGCTCTTAGGTACTTGCTCATTGTGTTTTCAAAAGTTTACTTTTCTTTGTGTTTGTGGGTTTAAAAAGGGTTTTTGTTTTGAAGAGAGTGTAAGTGCGAAAAGTTTTGTTTTTGTTTTCAAAAGAGCAAGTACTTAAAAGCATCTAACTACTCAAAAAGGAATTAAACTGTGCAAATGTCCTTTAGACAGTGCTATCCCACTATTGAGAAGTAGGTAACACCGTCGTTGGAGTTTTTCGGGTCAATTCGATTAAGGGACGTGTGGTCACTAAAGCAATGTTAGGACGCCTTAGCGGTAACCCTAATGTCTTAGATCATTTTATCCGAGGAAACCGTTTCGAGGCAACTTATGATCTTTGGACAAGAGGGCGACCTCTAAAACACCCTATACTCAATGACCAATGTTCGAGGAAACCAAGTGAGGCGTACCCTAAGAGTGGCATGTGCGAGTGTATTGTTTTTCAGTTATATTATCTTTGTACATATTATGGTGAGCTACGGTTGATTTTAAATTAAAGGTTAATCTTGTCATGCATCACCTATTTACTAACAAGCATATAAAAGTAATAAAGTGCAAAAAGATAAAATCCTACACTATTACAACCATATCGAATTGCATGAAAATATAAGGGCAAAAATAAAATAAAAGCAAAAAAATGAGGATCTTTCGATTGAGGTAGAAAACCCTTCGATTCTGCACTTTCTGGCTCTCTTCGATTTGGCCTGAAAAAGGGTGAAGGCATGACTTTCGACTGAAGCCTCACGGTCAGCATGCTGTGCCTTTCGATTGGGACCAGCAGGACAGCATGTTGTGCCTTTCGACTGGGACCAGTGGGACAGGATGTGGTTCCTTTTGATTGGGACCAGTGGGAAAGCATGTGGTGCCTTTCGACTAGGCCTGGAATCTGCGCAAGATGTAAGCTGCCTTTCTACCTCCTTCGATTGGGCCTGGAGTCAGTAAGGAAACCTGAGGCTTCGTTTCATATTCCTGTTTCCTGCTTATTTCGTTTGAGATATTAAATAGCAACATGGCCTAAGGCCATGCTATCATTACCTCAGGGCCAGGTTAGTTCTTAAAGCATCTGTAACCAACCAAAGAACCAAGCCAAAAGGAGCAGCAATAAAAACAAACTAAAGGGTGGAAACGAAAAGGTAGAAAACACTATGTATATATTTGAAACGAAAAGGAAGTTTATTTACATGTTATGCTAGAAATGAAGGGTTCAAGGTTAAGAACGACTTACCTTGTTTGAGGCTGGAGCGTGTGCTGAGCCTTTACGTGGTTTCCTTGAATGCTTCTGGATTCGAAGGGAGGAACCAGGGGTTATGTCTTTGACACTGGATTCGAAAGAGAAGAACAAGGGTGAGGTTCTTCCTGCTGGATTTGAAGGGTAACAAGGTATAGGGATGTTTCATATCCTAAGGGGGATAAGTGTTTGGATTCTGGATATGTGTTTCGATTCTGGATATGTGTTTGGATTCTGGATATGTGTTTTGATTCTGGATATGTGTTTGGAGTGTTTAAGTGTTTGAGAGTTTTATGATGTTAGAGAATTTTCTGAAGATTCCTTCGACTGGCCAAAAGGTCCTCCACTAGCTTTGCATAAATTCTTCTATTTATAGAGAAAAAGAATGGATGTGTTTGACAACAGCCATCCTTGCAAAAATAATAATGTGGCGTGAAAGTATAAGTGGGCTGAAGCTTTTGGAGGGAAAACAAAATAGTTTGAACAATTTGGGTAAACTGCTCTTTGTAGCCTTTGGGGGACAATGCTTTATTGCCATTTTGGTGCAAGGAATTGGGCGGCAGTGCAGGACTGTTGTGCAGCATTTTGGAGTTTTATGGCAGAGCCTGGCAGCGCATGTGACTTGGTCGACAAAGGCCTTTGGCCTTTCGTCATTTTATCTTGACTCCCTAGACTCATCTTTCGACCAGACTTTCAGTAACCATCTCCTTTTCTCAATCGAAGTGACGTTCGAATGACTCCTTAGACAATCCTTCGAATGGGCCAAATTAATGCTCTTGGGATGGAAGGCTCAATCGAAACTTGCAACGTTGGAGAAGTCACTCCCCCAAACTAAAAAAGGCATGCAAGGGCAGGATGTGTGATCGAAAGAGGGCAAAATAGAGGCTTTTTCCTCCTGGATCGAAGGACATCAAAAGGGAGCTTTTTGCCTTGGAATCGAAGGAAGTCTTTGCCTCAGTCGAAGCTTGTAACAAGTTGTTGTAAAAGGTGATTTTAGCCTTGTGCATGCTAGCATGGTAAGGAATTATGCCTTGTAAATCTTGGCTAACACGTAGGAAAGAGGCTATATGGCCAAGTGAAACATTTGTACTAAGAGAATACAACATTCAAACGAAATCCAATATCCCAATGAAATAAGAAATGAACTTGCCCAAAAGGAGTCCAACGCCCAATCGAAGGATACAAGCCAAGCTTGTGTCGAAAGAGGTCAAAAGGCCAATCGAAGGATGCAAGTCAAGCTTGTGTCGAAAGAGGCCAAAAGGCCAATTGAAGGATGCAAGTCAGGCTTGTGTCAAAAGAGGCCAAAAGGCCAATCGAAGGATGCAAGTCAGGCTTGTGTCGAAAGAGGTCAAAAGGCCAATCGAAGGATGCAAGCCAAGCTTGTGTTGAAAGAGGCCAAAAGGCCAATCGAAAGATGCTGATCGAAAGAGCACTTGTATTTCTCCAATTTTTGTCAAAATAATATTTTTATCTTTTTTCTCCCTTTTTGACAGTTTCCTCTTAATTTTGGTGCTGGAAAATCCAAATGTACTTTGTGCAAGCTTGAACCTTAAGAACCCTTGTAAGAAAGGCCTTGAGAATTGAGAGGGCAAATTTTGGGGTACAACAGTTGCCCATGTTCAATTTTCTTAAACCTGAGGATATAGATTGGCTTTCGAGCCTTTCGTGATCCGAAGGTGGAAGATAATTGAACACTAGAGTGCCCAAAAATTTGCACTCGCATGGTGTAGTATCAGCATTGTGATGTCGGGAATGGGCTTACAGATGCCATTTGGAGATTGTTGGTAGGTGGTTTTGTCTTCGTTGACGGGTTGTCTCAATTGACAGGTTGTCTCTATTGACTGGCTTCGCCTCAGAAAAATCTTTAGGTATCGATTTAACTGATTTTGTCTTCATTGACTGGCTTCGCCTCAGAAAAATCTTTAGGAATCGATTTAACTGATTTTGTCTTCATTGACTGGCTCTGCCTCAGAAAAATCTTTAGGAATCGATTTAACTGATTTTGTCTCCATTGACTGGCTTCACTTCAGAAAAATCTTTAGGAATCAATTTAACTGATTTTGTCTTCATTGACTGGCTCCGCCTCAGAAAAATCTTTAGGAATCGATTTAACTGATTTTGTCTCCATTGACTGGCTTCACTTCAGAAAAATCTTTACGAATCGATTTAACTGATTTTGTCTTCATTGACTGGCTTCGCCTCAGAAAAATCTTTAGGAATCGATTTAACTGATTTTGTCTTCATTGACTGGCTTCGCCTCAGAAAAATCTTTAGGAATCGATTTAACTGATTTTGTCTCCATTGACTGGCTTCACTTCAGAAAAATCTTTAGGAATCGATTTAACTGATTTTGTCTCCTTTGACTAGCTTCACCTCAGAAAAATCTTTAGGAATCGATTTAACTGATTTTGTCTTCATTGTCTGGCTTCGCCTCAGAAAAATCTTTAGGAATCGATTTAACTGATTTTGTCTTCATTGACTGGCTTCGCCTCAGAAAATCTTTAGGAATCGATTTAACTGATTTTGTCTTCATTGACTGGCTTCTCCTCAGAAAAATCTTTAGGAATCGATTTAACTGATTTTGTCTCCATTGACATGCTTCGCCTCAGAAAAATCTTTAGGAATCGATTTAACTGATTTTGTCTCCATTGACATAATTGAGAAATTAACTGCATCTTTCCTGAAAGGTAAAGGTCAGTCATATGCAATGCATGATATGGATCAAGCAATGATGTTCTCAACATAAATGATATTGTATGGTATGATGCGTATATGCATGTATCATGATGTATGGAAATGTGATGTTTTAGTTGGGGAAAATAAATCCCGAACGGCTGCTGGAGAGTAGGGTTGAATTCTTCGTTTCCACTGGGGATGATGAACGAAGATGATTGCAAGAATAAACCTGCAGGAGAGGATGACTCCATTGGGGAATAAACTGGTGAAGAGATTACTCTGCAAGGAATTACTCTGTGGGGAAGAGATACTTTGCTGAGATTTTAATGATAAACTCTGTTGGGGATTCCGTTGATAAGCTCTGTTAGGGATTTTGATGATGAACTACGCTGGGGGAAGTTGAAAACTCTGTGGGGAGTATGTTTATTTCTGCTTGGGAAAAGAGTTTAGGAGTCTTAGTCGTCCGTTGCTCTACTGGGGAGTCGAAGTTGAACTGATATCTGGTCGGGTCCAGGTTTCACAGTAACTTGCTAGGGATTGTATAGTAGTCTACTGGGGAAGAGGAGTTGTGGTCCTTTGATTTGTAGTAGTCGGAGAGGCAAACTCAAGCTGGGGAATCCTGGTGTTATTGGGAAAATAAACCCTGTCGTCAGTCTGTTAGAGAGGTGACATCTTCGTTGGGGGAAGTCCTCGAGGATTCTTGAGGTTGATTCAGCTGGGAAAAGGGGTCAAAGATTATACTCTTGCTGGGGAATCATCCTATAAGAAGGATTTTGGGGAGATTTGTCACTGCCCTTAGCTGCGAATGTTTGTGGCATTGCCAAAAAGTTTGATTGTATGTAACCCTTTGTCGGGGTTGACGTTCAATGCCCCAAGTGATGGAGATGGAGACTTGCCCCTGGTTACTCTGCAATTCTTGAGAGATTTCATGGAATCTTGACTGGACTGCCCTAGGTGTGCTGGATAGTGACATGTCATGCCCCCTTGTTGATGGAAGTGTTATCCTTCTTGAAGTGATTTTGTTCACTGAGAGGGCTTTCGTTCATCAGATATTCGCTGTGTGAGTTTCTCCGCTGTCAAACAAATAGCCAAATGCAAACAGTGATATTCAAGTGATGCAAAGTTTATGTTTGTCTTGAAGTTTTTTTTTTGAAAATGCGTTTTAGCGAGTAAAGAAATTTTGCTAAGAAAAATCAAACTCAGGATTTAGAGCAGAGCCTTACAGGAGTCAGGATACCTTTTGTAACAGTATGCATTTGAACTAACCCATACTTCAGTTAGGACTTTTGAAAGGTTGTAACGTGGCTTGGTTCACGGTTTAAGGAACAAAGGATAAAGGCTCAAAGTATATTTGTACCCACCCACTCTTCGTGATGTTCTTCAATCCTAAACTAAGTTAATTGTGCGTCGAACTCTATTCTAATTTGGAACAACATTTTGGTGATGGTTCACACAAGTTGAATTTGTTGGAAGGCAGTCATTTTTGCAACATTTTTCATGTTGTTGAGGATTTGTAGCGACCTCGTTCTTTTGATTTGTTATCCCTAAATTTTGCCTGACTATTCCTGTTTTCGAGATTACAGTCAGTGGGATGCCCCGGCTTTCTTAAGCCTCCTTTATAGGTTTTGGCTCAGTGGGCTTTTCTCTTTTGAGAGATTGACTGCCTATGAGATAAGGAACCACCACTGTCTTTTGATTCCAGAGGAATGCTTTTGATGTCGTTCGTTGTATTATGAACTGAGAGTTTTGCGACTTCAAAGCGCATCTTTTGAATTAACTGAGAGACTACCCTGCCCCAGGTTTTGATTAAAGGTTTCAATTTGTGTTTAAAACAGAAAACTTCTACTTCTTTGGCTTGAAGGGGTTGACTAGGGATTATCTTCCTTATAACTCCAGTGTTTAGGATTTGAAAGAAACGCCTGTACATCGTCAGCAAGGTCTGTTTAATAGCATACTGTATGAGATTATGGCAATGTTTCATCATCCTCCCTCTAAAGGCTTGTAACTTTTAGCAAGAGTTGAATGTCATAAAGAAAGCATAATTATAGTGAAAATGAAATGATGAATTCAAGACAAACATATGCAATGCATTAATGAAACAAAGTTTGACATTAATAGATAATTGTTTTAATAACAAAAGAAATTACAACTTGAAAATTCAAAATGAACAGAATCCTCTTTGTCTGAACTTGTCACTTTAGGTGGTGAACCTTTGAGGGACGACAGAAGAATTCAGTCTGGCCATCTTGTGTGAACTCCAACATTCCTTCGTCGGTCAGGTTTTGAATTTTGTACTTCAACGCCCAACAATCGTTTGTATCATGTCTAGGACTATCAGAATGATAGGCATACCTGGCATCTGGATTGTAGCTGGGAGAAAAGGTTTTGGGATTTGGATGAGGTCTTATTGGTGTAATCAGATTCATCCTCAACATGTGCTGCAATGCTTGTGACGATGGCATGTTGATTTGGGTAAATTGCCTTTGAAGTCTTTCCCCCTTTGGCTGATTATCTGGTTGATGTTGACGAAGTCATTGTTGGGCTCGTGATGTGGAAGCAAAGTGAGAAGGTCTTCTCTCCTTTAAACCGGTTTCTTGTCTCATGGGAAGCTGAGCAAGGCCTTTGTTGTACCCCAAAATTTGCCCTCCCATATTTCTCAAAACATTTCAAGAAAAATTCACAAGTCCAACCTGGCGCGTCATATTCAGGTATTCTTTCGCCAAGATATCTCTGATAACGTATTCTCAAATTCAGGTTCGGCTCAAGAGTCAATTCTTTAAAGAAGGTATCCGAATGTGTGAGTTTTCTCGAAGAAATATGGTGAAAAAGTGTGCTGAAAGTGCAGTTTTTACGCGCTAAAAAATTCATAACTTGAAGATTGTGGCTCGTTTTGAACCCGTTCCGGTGGCCAAAATTCCGTCTTGACATTATCTACGTTTTCATCTCTCACGGCTGGAAGCCAATTTCGATCATAAGGTCTTCAAAAATGTGGATTTATCAAGTATTTTCATACAGAAAATTTGTGACAGAAGTTTATTTGCGTCATGTTCAGAAAATCATAACTTGGTCGATTTTCATCGTATCGAGCTGGTTCCGGTGCCAAAATTTCACAAATTGAGTTGGCTACATTTTCACAGAAGGTATTGAGTTCAAACGGTATTCAAAAGGCCTTAGTTTTTTGCTCAGAGTGCGTGACACGCTGAAAATCCTGAATGCTGAATATTATTTCATCTGGGCCGAAACTTCGAAAATTCATAACTCGGTCAATTTTTATCGGATTGGACTCATATTTTTACACAAGGTCACTGACTCATAGATCTACAACTTTGCTTCAAAAGTCGAGACCAAATTATGCACCGATCAATACCAGTTTTTTATTGAAGAACGTGTCAGAGTCGACACTGGAGCCCAAAATAAGTTTGTCTGAGCTGAAACTTCAAAAATTCATAACTAATTCACCGTTTATCCGATTGAGTCGATTTTCGGACAGGAGTTAGTTCTCGATGTCGGCTACATTTTGTATTCACATTTCAACTTCAAAAAATTCACTTAAGTCCCTGCGATTTAGCCTGGAAAGTGACGAATTCAAGTGAATATTGGAGGCCCAATTGCACATTCAAAGCCCATTTGCTTTACCCTAATTTTCATTATATAATCACCTTCTTTTCACACAAACCGGAGAGGAGAAAAAAAGAGAGAAAAAACCTTGCCACAACACTGTTGGAATATCAAACTCTTTCAAGAATCCTAATTTTCCAATAAGGCATAAAAGCATTCAGGCCACTGATTTTCCAGTAAGGGTAAGATTGATTTGATCTCTATGATCAAAAGGGTATAATCATTCATACATGCCATATTGTGCCTAAACATTAAATTTCTCATATATTGGCTTTATTTGCATTTTATGATTTTATTTAATGTGTTCGTGAGATCCAACTGCAGATTTAGACAGGATCCCAGGTTCATTAAGGAACGTTGAGGCCAAAAGCTAAATGGCCAAAAGCCAAAAGCCAAATGGCCAAAGTAGAAAAACTTATGCATGACACTAATACATGGCGAGACAGACATCCTGAAAAGATTAAGGAACGTTGAGGCCAAAACGCAAATGGCCAAAAGCCAAAAGCCAAATGGCCAAAGTAGAAAAACTTATGCATGATGAGGCCAGAACACAAATGGCCAAACCACTCCAATTCACCTCCAAAAAGGGGACAGAAACCCCCCAAGGTATTGTATTTTCTTTCTTTTCCTTATTTTATTTATTTCAATTATTTCTTTTTTTAATTAATTCCTTTAATTTAACTTATTTTCATAAAATATAAAAAATAGTAAAAAATAGAAAAGTCATAAAAATCAAAATATATTTATTTAATTAATATTTTTTGTAAATAAATTTCACTAATAATTAATTATTTATTTTTATAAATCAAAATTGCATGTAAATAATTAGATTAATTTTAGGTTTAATTTTAACATGTTTTTCTTAATAAATAAAAAAAAAATTAGAATTAGGGTTAATATTTTAATTTCATTTAATTTTTCTCTTAAAAATACATAAAAAACATAAATACCAAAAACTCAAAAAAAAATAATTTCTTTTTTCTCTTTAATTTCATTAGTTTAATCATTTAATTTAATTTCATCAAAAAGGGTCCAACGCCCTCGCTTCCAATTTTAATTCCAATTCGCGTAATTTATTTTATTTCTTATAATATTAATGTAATTCTCCCAAAGCCTTGTAAACTCGGACATTTTATTTCTCGCACTTTACTTCTTTATTTTCTGTCAAATCGGGTCCTGGTTTAATTTTGCGATGTGGACCCGCGCCTTTGTAATAGTTTAGGAACTTTATATTTCTCGTAATTTTTAACTATTAATAATGACATGCAAGAATGAATGATAAAATAAAAACAAACGCATAGATCACTTTGACAAAAGACAAAAATAAATGAAAACGACACACAAATCACACACCACCCCTAGGGTACGCCTCACTGTTGCCTTGCCTCGAAAGGTGATCGTCGAGTAGAGGATGTCTTAGTAAGTCCTCATGATCCGGGAACCTGGCAAGAGGGTAGCTTCTAAGGTGTCTTCCCATTGCTCTGGTGATCACCATGTCCCGAACCTCGAATTGACCCGAACACCTCCAACGGTGGTGCTACCCACCTCTCAATGGTGGGATGGCACTACTTTAAAGGACATTTACACAGACGAATTCCTTAGGGTAGGTAGACGACTCGTGGATACTTGCTCTAATTCAAAACAAAACAAATCAAAAATACTTTTCACACCAACACATTTTCAAAAAGCTTTCGAAAGCATTTTTCAAACACTCTTGAGGACCGATACAAGAGTCGAACTGAAATTTTCAAAGAAACTTTTTAAAACCCACAGTTGAAAAGCAAACAAACCATTTTGAAAACACAAATGAGCAAGTATCTAAGAGCCCATGGATAACCATGGATAGAAAGGGTGCTAACACCTTCCCTTTCTATAACCTACCTCCCGAACCGAGAGCAATCTCTATAAGGAATTTTTCTGTGCTTTTGTCCTTTCCCTTTGGAGAAAATAAAAGACGGTGACGACTCTTGCTTCCGCGACATTTCACGAACCAGCGTTAAACAATCAGTTCCAGATCCACCGATCACAGAACTGGCGACTCTGCTGGGGACCTAAACTTAAAGTGAGGTGTACCTTAGGGTTAGTGCATAACTATGTTTTCAATTGTTTTCTTTGCTTGCTTTAAATTGTGGGTTGCTTGGGAGTTCTATAGACTTAACTCGGATCTGGGGATACCTTCTTAGAAAGTAGCAACAAGGCTGTGAGGGAACTGTGCGGGGTATACCGACATGGTTGAAACAGTCTGCTACGTTGATGTGGCACTTTGGTGTGTACCGGTAACCCTTGAGTTCAGTCAAGGAGAGTACGGGGCCTCCGCGTGGTGTCGTGAAGCATCAACAGACCTTAGGAACCTTAATTGAACTATCTTGGCCTCTTTAGGGTAGTGAGATAACTGACTTTGGTGCAGTCCGAGGTTGGTTGATACTCGATACTACACTCAATTGAGGGTTGCTTTCCTGGAATATTTCGGTCGCCAGTTCAGTGGCTAAATCGAAACGATGAACAATGAAAGCAATCCCGTGATATTGGGACCCTTAGAACCCGGTTACTTCTAATAGGACAGGTTGAACCCACCAACTTCAAGAGGGTAATACCCAGACCCCATGCTGGCCTAAACTCTAAGGGCTTTCTCTTGTGTGACTTGTGTGCCTTTGTACTTGACTACTTGCAAGCTCTATCTGACACATGAACTACTTGCAGGTTTTGTTTATAGTCCTTAATTGGGACTCATAACAGGGTATACTAAGTCTCTTGCAGGTTTTGTTTATAGTCCTTAATTGGGACTCCTAACAGAGTGTACTGAGTTTCTTGCAGGTTTTGGTTTGCAGTCCTTAATTGGGATTCATAACAGGGCTACTCACATTACCCCATGCATAGCATGACATCATACCATTGCATACATCCTGCATAAAAAAACTAATCCATTTCAAGGATCTCAAGGGCTTGTGATGCAGGTCATGGTGAATCAACTATCCCAGCAAGGGGCAAAGAGGATTTATTTTCCTCTAGACAAAGTTGTCAGGGGCTATGACCCACTGGATATGGTGAGCCTTTGACACTTGAAGAAAGACTCTCAACAAATACGAAGTTTCTTTCAATCAAGCTACCGGATCCAAATGCTAACAAATTTTCTTGTTTACCCCGCGAGGTCCTTGAAAACATTACATGCATGTCATACTCATCATTGCATAACAGGTATCCTTGTTGCAGGTCACTTACCTTTCTCGCTGTTTATTTCAGCAATGGCTTCCCAACAAGATAACCAGGACCTTCACACTCAAGAGACTCAGTTCAAGGAGATCTTCCTAAGCCTATCCAAGGGGCAGGAAGAGTTGAGGACACTCCTCATGGGGAATCTGATCAGAAAGAGTCCTGAAGATGACAAGGACGAATAGTTGAAACGTCTACAAGCTGAGGTAGACACATTGAAAACCCAGATGCTGGGGCAAAGGGCCCTCATTCAAGGTTTAGCTCAGGAGCAAGGAGAGCTGAGAGCCATGATCAATCAGCTTCATCAAGACATGAAGCAACCAGCCCAAGTCAGGGACCCAGTCATTAATCAACTTCCAAGAAGTCAAAGGTTTGGGCCTCTCCAAGCTGCTATTACTTCACAGGTCCAACAACGACCTCGCCCAGAACAACGGGCTGATCAGAGAAAACCAGACAAGCCTAAAAGGCAGTTCACCAAGATCAACATGTCACTGGATCAAGCACTACAACAAATGTTGGAGGCAGGGCTGATCACCTTAAGGGATCCTCTCCGGAATCCAAACACTTCTGCTCCTAACTATCACCCCAACGATAGGTGCGCATACCATTCTGATAGCCCGGGGCATACTACGGACAACTGCTGACCTCTCAAAAACAAGATTCAAGACATGATCGACGCTGGAGAGATTCAGTTTAAAATACATGAGACTCCGAACATAATCACTGCTCCCTTGCCAAATCATGGCTAAGATTGAGATATTTTTGTTCATTCGAATGTTCAAGTTGCAATTTTCTTTTGTTCAAACATTTACTCATGTTAAACATTGTTATTTCATTAATGCATCGCATATGTCTGTTCTGAAACAATATGTTCGTATTCACTAAATGCAAATTATTTTCATATTTTTTCTGATGTTAACTCTTGATCTAAAATTCTAAAGCCTCTTGAGGGAGGATGACAAAAATGATACCATAATCTACAGTATGCTTTTGAACATACCCCGCTGATGAGGTACAGGCATTGTTTCAAATCCCTAAACAATGGAGTTATAAGGAAGATAATCCCTCGTCAACCCCTCAGAGCCAAAGAAGTAGGAGTTTTTCTTTTCGAAATTTAAAACCCTTAATCATAACCTGGGGCAGGGTAGTCTCTCAGTTGATCCAAGTGCATAACAAATGGCACCAAAGAAGTCCTTACAAAACGAAGAAAGACAGTGATGGTTCAGAATGATCAATAAAGAAAGGCAGTCATTATCTTTCAATATAAAAAACCCATGAAGGAGACTTACAAAACTGGGGCATCCCGCTGACTGTAATCACAAAAGAAACAGTTCAGGCAAAAAACAGGGATAACGAAATCAAAAAAAAAAAGATAAAGAGGTCCTACAAACCCTCAACAAAAAAGGAATGACTGCCTATTCAAAATAAGTTAGCAATATCCGAATCATCACCGGAAAATCAGAGCAAAGACTCATACAAGGTCTAACGTATGATCAACTGAGTTTAGGTTTGGAGAACATCACGAAGAGCGGGTGGGTACAAATAAAATTTGAGCCTTTATCCTTTGTTTCCTAAACCGTGAACCAAGCCACGTTATAACCCTTAAAAGTCCTAGCTGAAGCATGGGTTGGTTCGAAAGCATACTGTTACGAAAGGTATCCTGACTCCTTAAGGCTTACGGTAAATACGGAGTTGGCATCACATTTTATAAACATTCACTTATTTTATAAAAGAATGCATTTTCAAAATCTTCAAGACAGACATAGGCTTTGCATTTTTAACATAACTTTGTTTGCATATGACTTTTTGTTTGAACAGCAGGGAAATTCGCACGATGAATACCTAATGAACAGAAGTACTTCCAGTCAAGGGGCATGATATGATCAGAGTCCATTATCTGGGGCAGTCCAATCAAGATTCGGAGAATCTCTCAAAGGCCAAACAGTAGGGGCAAATCTCTTCCTGAGTCACTTGGGGCACTCCAGCAACGAATCTTGCACGATCAGACATCTTCTGGTAATATGGTAACACAAGCAGCCAGAGGCATCTCCCTGCATTCTAAGAGCATGGACATAGTCGAAAAAATACTACACAAAATCAAAGACTCGCTAGGCTGACATGCCTAGGCAAAAATTAGGGCTTCCCGGCGAACCAAAAGGGTTCGGGCAAAAATGAAGGGATGAAATAAAAAAATTTGTACACCCGACAAGTAGAAAAACCTGAAAAGGCGGCTTGGGCAAAAATGGGTATCCCGGTGGACTGAAAACCCGAAAGGGCGGTCCAGGCAAAAATTAGGGATCAAAGCGTACGACTATGTCCTGTCATCTTGTCACCTGCCTACCAGAAGAAGGTTGGTCCATCAACAACTATCAGCACCTCACAGGTCTTCTCCTCCCACCTCAGAAACAGGGGCAATGATGAGTTGTCCGAACGATCTAATCGCTCTGTCTATCAAGGTACTAAGATGGGTTCGGCTGAAGAACAACCAAGATATCTTAACTCCCCAGAGAGTGAGCCAGCAAGTCCATGCACTCTCCCCAGGCAGAGTTATACTGTCAGCCTTAAGAAAGTTGGGTACCCCGGCAGATCTCAGCATTCCCCAGCACGGTATACGAACATTCCTAACAAGCATCCCCGACAGTCTTGGTCTGAAGATTGTTCCCCGGCGATATTTCAAACATTTAACGGAGTTACTTCCCCAGGAGAGTCCAACCCAGTTCCCCAAGAAAGTTAGAATTCATCTCCCCAAGCAGTAAGCTTATCCCCAGTAGATTCTGGAAGCTTATCCTCGCAGAGCACGAACGCGTCACCCGGCTTTATTCAAAGAGTTATTTGCTTACCAGGATGTAACTGGGTTATCCTCAGCTAAAAGCCACGGAAAGGTCGTCCTCGACGAAGCCTTCTTATCCCCAGCAAAGTCTATCAATACTTCCAACACAACAAGGGTATCCCCAGCAAGTTATTATCAACGACTCAGTAAAGTATCTCTCTCCCCACAGAGTATTGCTTCCCAGCAAGACTGTTAGAGTACCTTTTCTCCCCGCAGAGTAATCCATTCGCCAAGTTCATTCCCCAACGGAGTCATATTCTCTTACCGGTATTCTTGCAACTCTCATCCCCAGCGGAAGCAATAAATCAATACTTCAACATCAGCCCAAGAGTGACTTCCCGGCACCCGTCAAGGATTTACTTTCCTAGACGAAAACATACATTCCAAAACATCACATTCTCATACATTATAGCATGCATATACGCATCATATCTTAAATCTCATTTATGTGGAGAACATCATTGCTTGATCCATATCATGCATTGCATATGACTGACCTTTACCTTTCAGGAAAGATTCAGTTAAGTTCTCAAGCTACACTCCAAAGACCTTGTCTGGTTCAGTTAAATCGACTCCCAAAGATTTTCCTGGTTATTATCCAGTCAAAGGCGTTCTCTGGTCTAGTTAAACCGACTCCTAAAGGTTTTTCTTTTGAAGACTCAGTTGAAGACTCCAAAGACCTTGTCTGGTTCAGTTAAATCGACTCCCAAAGATTTTCCTGGTTATTATCCAGTCAAAGGCGTTCTCTGGTCTAGTTAAACCGACTCCTAAAGGTTTTTCTTTTGAAGACTCAGTTGAAGACTCCAAAGACCTTGTCTGGTTCAGTTAAATCGACTCCCAAAGATTTTCCTGGTTATTATCCAGTCAAAGGCGTTCTCTGGTCTAGTTAAACCAACTCCTAAAGGTTTTTCTTTTGAAGACTCAGTTGAAGACTCCAAAGACCTTGTCTAGTTCAGTTAAATCGACTCCAAAGATTTTCCTGGTTATTATCCAGTCAAAGGCGTTCTCTGGTCTAGTTAAACCGACTCCTAAAGGTTTTTCTTTTGAAGACTCAGTTGAAGACTCCAAAGACCTTGTCTGGTTCAGTTAAATCGACTCCCAAAGATTTTCCTGGTTATTATCCAGTCAAAGGCGTTCTCTGGTCTAGTTAAACCGACTCCTAAAGGTTTTTCTTTTGAAGACTCAGTTGAAGACTCCAAAGACCTTGTCTGGTTCAGTTAAATCGACTCCAAAGATTTTCCTGGTTATTATCCAGTCAAAGGCGTTCTCTGGTCTAGTTAAACCGACTCCTAAAGGTTTTTCAGTTGAAGACTCCAAATACCTTGTCTGGTTCAGTTAAATCGACTCCCAAAGATTTTCCTGGTTATTATCCAGTCAAAGGCGTTCTCTGGTCTAGTTAAACCAACTCCTAAAGGTTTTTCTTTTGAAGACTCAGTTGAAGACTCCAAAGACCTTGTCTGGTTCAGTTAAATCGACTCCAAAGATTTTCCTGGTTATTATCCAGTCAAAGGCGTTCTCTGGTCTAGTTAAACCAACTCCTAAAGGTTTTTCTTTTGAAGACTCAGTTGAAGACTCCAAAGACCTTGTCTGGTTCAGTTAAATCGACTCCAAAGATTTTCCTGGTTATTATCCAGTCAAAGGCGTTCTCTGGTCTAGTTAAACCAACTCCTAAAGGTTTTTCTTTTGAAGACTCAATTGAAGACTCCAAAGACCTTGTCTGGTTCAGTTAAATCGACTCCAAAGATTTTCCTGGTTATTATCCAATCAAAGGCGTTCTCTGGTCTAGTTAAACCGACTCCTAAAGGTTTTTCTTTTGAAGACTCAGTTGAAGACTCCAAAGACCTTGTCTGGTTCAGTTAAATCGACTCCAAAGATTTTCCTGGTTATTATCCAGTCAAAGGCGTTCTCTGGTCTAGTTAAACCGACTCCTAAAGGTTTTTCTTTTGAAGACTCAGTTGAAGACTCCAAAGACCTTGTCTGGTTCAGTCAGATCGACTCCAAAGATCTCCCTGTCTCTTATCCAGTTGAAGACATTCAAGACCTAGACCGGTTCAATTAATCGAATCCAAAGATTTCTTATCCAGTCCAAGGCCTTCTCTAGTCCAGCTAAATCGACCCCAAACAGATTTTCCTGATAAAGACTCAGTAGAAGTTATCCAAGGTTCTCTCAATGTTTGCTATTGAGGTTGTAATCGCCTATGGTTCTCTCCCCGATACTGCGGAGATGGTAATTCCCACCAAGGTTTTCTCAATAATTGCTATTGAGGTTGTAATCGCCTATGGTTCTCTCCCCGATACTGCGGAGATGATAATTCCATCCAAGGTTTTCTCAATAATTGCTATTGAGGTTGTAATCGCCTATGGTTCTCTCCCCGATACTGCGGAGGTGGTAATCCCATATTCTCTCAATGATTGCTGTTGAGGTTGTAGTCGCCTATGGTTCTCTCCCCGATACTGCGGAGGTAGTAATCATCCCAAGATTCGCTCAACGATTGCTGTTGAAGTTGAAGTTATCCAAGATTCTCTCAATGATTCCTGTTAAGGTTGTAGTCGCCTATGGTTCTCTCCCCGATACTGCGGAGGTAGTAATCATCCCAAGATTCGCTCAACGATTGCTGTTGAAGTTGAAGTTATCCAAGATTCTCTCAATGATTGTTGTTGAGGTTATAGTCGCCTATGGTTCTCTCCCCGATGCTGCGGAGGTAGTAATCATCCCAAGAGTCGCTCAGCGATTGCTGTTGAAGTTGAAGTCGTCCAAGATTCTCTCAATGATTGCTGTTGAGGTTGTAATCGCCTATGGTTCTCTCCCCGATACTGCGGAGGTAGTAATTGTCCCCAGATTCTCTCAGCGATACTGTTGAGGTTGTAATCATCCAAGGTTCTCTCACCGTTCCTGTTGAGGTAGTAACCATCCCTGGTTCATTCATCACCGTTTGAAGCTCCAGATTCAGCTCCTGTAACCAGTCAGGACACATCTATACGAAGAGTTTGAAGACCAGCTCCTGTAACAGGCCAGGTACTCATTTTTCTTTTTGCAGGTACGCAATTTCTCGCTAAGGAATCTCTTACGCGATCAACAGCCAGATGGTATCTATAAGCCCATCCACCTATCCATCATCTCCAAATGGCATCTATAAGCCCATTCCCCACATCACACTGCTACTATGTGAGCGCAAATTTCTGGGCACTCTAGTGTTCAATCATCTTCCACCTTCGGATTACGAAAGGCACGTCAGCCAATCTACATCCTCAGGTCTAAGAAGATTGAACAGGGGCAACTGTTGTACCCCAAAATTTGCCCTCCCATATTTCTCAAAACATTTCAAGAAAAATTCACAAGTCCAACCTGGCGCGTCATATTCAGGTATTCTTTCGCCAAGATATCTCTGATAACGTATTCTCAAATTCAGGTTCGGCTCAAGAGTCAATTCTTTAAAGAAGGTATCCGAATGTGTGAGTTTTCTCGAAGAAATATGGTGAAAAAGTGTGCTGAAAGTGCAGTTTTTACGCGCTAAAAAATTCATAACTTGAAGATCGTGGCTCGTTTTGAACCCGTTCTGGTGGCCAAAATTCCTTCTTGACATTATCTACGTTTTCATCTCTCACGGCTGGAAGCCAATTTCGATCATAAGGTCTTCAAAAATGTGGATTTATCAAGTATTTTCATACAGAAAATTTGTGACAGAAGTTTATTTGCGTCATGTTCAGAAAATCATAACTTGGTCGATTTTCATCGTATCGAGCTGGTTCCGGTGCCAATATTTCACAAATTGAGTTGGCTACATTATCACAGAAGGTATTGAGTTCAAACGGTATTCAAAAGGCCTTAGTTTTTTGCTCAGAGTGCGTGACACGCTGAAAATCCTGAATGCTGAATATTATTTCATCTGGGCCGAAACTTCGAAAATTCATAACTCGGTCAATTTTTATCGGATTGGACTCATATTTTTACACAAGGTCACTGACTCATAGATCTACAACTTTGCTTCAAAAGTCGAGACCAAATTATGCACCGATCAATACCAGTTTTTTATTGAAGAACGTGTCAGAGTCGACATTGGAGCCCAAAATAAGTTTGTCTGAGCTGAAACTTCAAAAATTCATAACTAATTCACCGTTTATCCGATTGAGTCGATTTTCGGACAGGAGTTAGTTCTCGATGTCGGCTACATTTTGTTTTCATATTTCAACTTCAAAAAATGCACTTAAGTCCTTGCGATTTAGCCTGGAAAGTGACGAATTCAAGTGAATATTGGAGGCCCAATTGCACATTCAAAGCCCATTTGCTTTACCCTAATTTTCATTATATAATCACCTTCTTTTCACACAAACCGGAGAGGAGAAAAAAAGAGAGAAAAAACCTTGCCACAACACTGTTGGAATATCAAACTCTTTCAAGAACCCTAAAACCTTGAAATCCTTATTACAAATCTCTCTCTCACTACAAACAAGCCATCACAGTTACAAACCAACACCTCACTACTTCTTCAGTAAGGGTAAGGCTGGCTTGATCTCCATGATCCTAATTTTCCAGTAAGGCATAAAAGCATTCAGGCCACTGATTTTCCAGTAAGGATAAGATTGATTTGATCTCCATGATCAAAAGGGTATAATCATTCATACATGCCATATTGTGCCTAAACATTAAATTTCTCATATATTGGCTTTATTTGCATTTTATGATTTTATTTAATGTGTTCGTGAGATCCAACTGCAGATTTAGACAGGATCCCAGGTTCATTAAGGAACGTTGAGGCCAAAAGCTAAATGGCCAAAAGCCAAAAGCCAAATGGCCAAAGTAGAAAAACTTATGCATGACACCAATACATGGCGAGACAGACATCCTGAAAAGATTAAGGAACGTTGAGGCCAAAACGCAAATGGCCAAAAGCCAAAAGCCAAATGGCCAAAGTAGAAAAACTTATGCATGATGAGGCCAGAACACAAATGGGCAAACCACTCCAATTTACCTCCAAAAAGGGGACAGAAACCCCCCAAGGTATTGTATTTTCTTTCTTTTCCTTATTTTATTTATTTCAATTATTTCTTTTTTTAATTAATTCCTTTAATTTAACTTATTTTCATAAAATATAAAAAATAGTAAAAAACAGAAAAGTCATAAAAATCAAAATATATTTATTTAATTAATATTTTTTGTAAATAAATTTCACTAATAATTAATTATTTATTTTTATAAATCAAAATTGCATGTAAATAATTAGATTAATTTTAGATTTAATTTTAACATGTTTTTCTTAATAAATAAAAAAAATTAGAATTAGGGTTAATATTTTAATTTCATTTAATTTTTCTCATAAAAATACATAAAAAACATAAATACCAAAAACTCAAAAAAAAAATAATAATTTCTTTTTTCTCTTTAATTTCATTAGTTTAATCATTTAATTTAATTTCATCAAAAAGGGTCCAACGCCCTCGCTTCCAATTTTAATTCCAATTCGCGCATTTTATTTTATTTCTTATAATATTAATGTAATTCTCCCAAAGCCTTGTAAACTCGGACATTTTATTTCTCGCACTTTACTTCTTTATTTTCTGTCAAATCGGGTCCTGGTTTAATTTGGCGATGTGGACCCGCGCCTTTGTAATAGTTTAGGAACTTTATATTTCTCGCAATTTTTAACTATTAATAATGACATGCAAGAATGAATGATAAAATAAAAACAAACGCATAGATCACTTTGACAAAAGACAAAAATAAATGAAAACGACACACAAATCACACACCACCCCTAGGGTACGCCTCACTGTTGCCTTGCCTTGAAAGGTGATCGTCGAGTAGAGGATGTCTTAGTAAGTCCTCATGATCCGGGAACCTGGCAAGAGGGTAGCTTCTAAGGTGTCTTCCCATTGCTCTGGTGATCACCATGTCCCGAACCTCGAATTGACCCGAACACCTCCAACGGTGGTGCTACCTACCTCTCAATAGTGGGATGGCACTACTTTAAAGGACATTTACACAGACGAATTCCTTAGGGTAGGTAGACGACTCGTGGATACTTGCTCTAATTCAAAACAAAACAAATCAAAAATACTTTTCACACCAACACATTTTCAAAAAGCTTTCGAAAGCATTTTTCAAACACTCTTGAGGACCGATACAAGAGTCGAACTAAAATTTTCAAAGAAACTTTTTAAAACCCACAGTTGAAAAGCAAACAAACCATTTTGAAAACACAAATGAGCAAGTATCTAAGAGCCCATGGATAACCATGGATAAAAAGGGTGCTAACACCTTCCCTTTCTATAACCTACCTCCCGAACCGAGAGCAATCTCTATAAGGAATTTTTCTGTGCTTTTGTCCTTTCCCTTTGGAGAAAATAAAAGACGGTGGCGACTCTTGCTTCCGCGACATTTCGCGAACCAGCGTTAAACAGTCAGTTCCAGATCCACTGATCACAGCCTTGATTTATGATCCTGATTGTTTGCCCCATACGGTTGCAACCGTCTTGACGAAATTGATTGATAATGGTTCCCAGCTCTTCTTGTCTTCGGGCTAGGCCTTGGATAAGAGCCATCTGCCCTAGCATCTGGGTTCTTATTGCTTTAACCTCAGTTTGCAGTTGTTCCAACTGTTTGTCCTTATTGTCTTCCGAATTTTTCTCGGCCAGGTTCCTAGCGAGGAGTACTTTTAACTCTTCATGTCCCTTGGATAGGTTCAAGAACATCTCTTGAAGTTGAGCGTTTTGAGCCTGGATGTCCTTGATAGTCTGCTCTAGAGCCATCTCTACTGAATTAACAGTAGGAAGATGAGGAGACCTGTAAGGGAAAACCTGTCATGATACAATGCATGATATGTGGATGCATGTTTTCAAGAATCTCTCGGGGTAAACACAAGAAAATGTTAGAGATTGAAACTCGATAAACATCTTTGATTGGAGAACTTTGTATCGGTGGATGTCTTTCCACGAGAATCAAGCTCACCATGTCAAGTGGGTCATAGCCCCTGATTCAAGTTGTTGCACTTGATTTTTGACGGCGTTTGTTTAGAGAATAACCCTCTTGCCCCTTGGTAGACATCTGGTCCAACGTGACCCTGCATCAAAAGACCCTCGAGATCCTTGAAATGGTTATTGCAAATGCTATGGTATGATGTTATGATGTCATGATAAAGGCACACCACAAGTATCCACAAAAGGCAAACATGGTAAAGGCACACAAGTCACACAAGAGAGCCCTTAGATTTCAGGCTGGCATGGAGCTTAGGTACTACCCTCTTTCAGTTCAGTTGGTTAAGACCTGTCCTAAAAATAGTAACCGGGTTCTAGAGGATCTCAATATCACTGACTACCCTCAATCGGTCATAATTCCAGTTTGGCAACCTTTTTTTGCGGCCGGAACCATCGCGAGAGTTTAGTCTCAATGAGTGTAGCATACTGCTACTGTTATATGGCCAAGTTGGTCAATTTAAGGTTCTAAGGTCAGTTGGTGCTTAATGACTCCTTAGAAGACCCATATTCTCCTCGTTTTAACACAAGGGATATCGGTACAGACCAAGGTGTCACACCAACGTAGCTACTGCTTCATCCGTGTCGGTCTACGTCGGACAGATCCCTCACAGTTTATTGCTACTTACCTAAAGGGTATCCCCAGATCCGGGTTAGGATCTATAGAACTTCGATACAAGCCCACAAATTTAAAGCATACAAAGCATACAATTGAAAACACAAGTGATCTAATCCTAAGGTACACCTCACTTATATAATTCCCCAGCAGAGTCACCAGTTCTGTGATTGGTGGGAACGAGAACTGATTGTTTCGGAATGCTGGTTCGCGTTTGCGTTTGTTTTTGCAAAATGTCGCGGTAATCAAGAGTCGCCACCGTCTTTTATTTTATCCAACAAGGAAAGGACAAAATCACAGAAAAATTACTTTTTGAGATTGTTTCTCGGGTTCGGGATGTAGATTATAGAAAGGGAAGGTGTTAACACCCTTTCTATCCGTGGTTATCCACGGGCTCTTAGGTACTTGCTCATTGTGTTTTCAAAAGTTTACTTTTCTTTGTGTTTGTGGGTTTAAAAAGGGTTTTTGTTTTGAAGAGAGTGTAAGTGCGAAAAGTTTTGTTTTTGTTTTCAAAAGAGCAAGTACTTAAAAGCATCTAACTACTCAAAAAGGAATTAAACTGTGCAAATGTCCTTTAGACAGTGCTATCCCACTATTGAGAAGTAGGTAACACCGTCGTTGGAGTTTTTCGGGTCAATTCGATTAAGGGACGTGTTGTCACTAAAGCAATGTTAAGACGCCTTAGCGGTAACCCTGATGTCTTAGATCATTTTATCTGAGGCAATCGTTTCGAGGCAACTTATGATCTTTGGACTAGAGGGCGACCTCTAAAACACCCTATACTCAATGACCAATGTTCGAGGCAACCAAGTGAGGCGTACCCTAAGAGTGGCATGTGCGAGTGTATTGTTTTTCAGTTATATCATCTTTGTACATATTATGGTGAGCTACGGTTGATTTTAAATTAAAGGTTAATCTTGTCATGCATCACCTATTTACTAACAAGCATATAAAAGTAATAAAGTGCAAAAAGATAAAATCCTACACTATTACAACCATATCGAATTGCATGAAAATATGAGGGCAAAAATAAAATAAAAGCAAAAAAATGAGGATCTTTCGATTGAGGCAGAAAACCCTTTGATTCTGCACTTTCTGGCTCTCTTCAATTTGGCCTGAAAAATGGTGAAGGCATGACTTTCGACTGAATCCTCATGGTCAGCATGTTGTGCCTTTGGATTGGGACCAGCAGGACATCATGTTGTGCCTTTCGACTGGGACCAGTGGGACAACATGTGGTGCCTTTCGATTGGGACCAGTGGGACAACATGTGGTGCCTTTCGACTAGGCCTGGAATCTGCGCAAGATGTAAGCTGCCTTTCTGCCTCCTTCGATTGGGCCTGGAGTCAGTGAGGAAGCCTGAGGCTTCGTTTCATATTCCTGTTTCCTTCTTATTTTGTTTGAGATATTAAATAGCAACATGGCCTAAGGCCATGCTATCATTACATCAGGGCCAGGTTAGTTCTTAAAGCATCTGTAACCAACCAAAGAACCAAGCCAAAAGGAGCAGCAATAAAAACAAACTAAAGGATGGAAACGAAAAGGTAGCAAACACTACGTATATATTTGAAACGAAAAGGAAGTTTATTTACATGTTATGCTAGAAATGAAGGGTTAAAGGTTAAGAACGACTAACCTTGTTTGAGGTTGGAGCGTGTGCTGAGCCTTTAAGTGGTTTCCTTGAATGCTTCTGGATTCGAAGGGAGGGACCAGGGGTTATGTATTTGACACTGGATTCGAAAGAGAAGAACAAGGGTGAGGTTCTTCCTACTGGATTTGAAGGGTAACAAGGTATAGGGATGTTTCAGATCCTAAGGGGATAAGTGTTTGGATTCTGGATATGTGTTTCGATTATGGATATGTGTTTGGATTCTGGATATGTGTTTTGATTCTGGATATGTGTTTGGAGTGTTTAAGTGTTTGAGAGTTTTATGATGTTAGAGAATTTTCTGAAGATTCCTTCGACTGGCAAAAAGGTCCTCCCCTAGCTTTGCATAAATTCTTCTATTTATAGAGAAAAAGAATGGATGTGTTTGACAACAGCCAGCCTTGCAAAAATAATAATGTGGCGTGAAAATATAAGTCGGCTGAAGCTTTTGGAGGGAAAACAAAATAGTTTGAACAATTTGGGTAAACTGCTCTTTGTAGCCTTTGGGGGACAGTGCTTTATTGCCATTTTGGTGCAAGGAATTGGGCGGCATTGCAGGACTGTTGTGCAGCATTTTGGAGTTTTATGGCAGAGCCTGGCAGCGCATGTGACTTGGTCGACAAAGGCCTTTGGCCTTTCGTCCTTTTGTCTTGACTCCCTAGACTCATCTTTCGACCAGACTTTCAGTAACCATCTCCTTTTCTCAATCGAAGTGACGTTCGAATGACTTCCCAAGACAATCCTTCGAATGGGCCAAATTAATGCTCTTGGGATGGAAGGCTCAATCGAAACTTGTAACGTTGGAGAAGTCACTCCCCCGAACGAAAAAAGGCATGCAAGGGCAGGATGTGTGATTGAAAGAGGGCAAAAGAGAGGCTTTTTCCTCCTGGATCGAAGGACATCAAAAGGGAGCTTTTTGCCTTGGAATCGAAGGAAGTCTTTGCCTCAGTCGAAGCTTGTAACAAGTTGTTTTAAAAGGTGATTTTGGCCTTGTGCATGCTAGCATGGTAAGGAATTATGCCTTGTAAATCTTGGCTAACACGCAGGAAAGAGGCTATATGGCCAAGTGAAACATTTGTACTAAGAGAATACAGCATTCAAACGAAATCCAATATCCTAATGAAATAAGAAATGAACTTGCCCAAAAGGAGTCCAGCGCCCAATCGAAGGATGCAAGCCAAGCTTGTGTCGAAAGAGGTCAAAAGGCCAATCGAAGGATGCAAGCCAAGCTTGTGTCGAAAGAGGCCAAAAGGCCAATCGAAGGATGCAAGTCATGCTTGTGTCGAAAGAGGCCAAAAGGCCAATCGAAGGATGCAAGTCAGGCTTGTGTCGAAAGAGGTCAAAAGGCCAATTGAAGGATGCAAGCCAAGCTTGTGTCGAAAGAGGCCAAAAGGCCAATCGAAAGATGTTGATCGAAAGAGCACTTGTATTTCTCCAATTTTTGTCAAAATAATATTTTTATCTGTTTTCTCCCTTTTTGACAGTTTCCTCTTAATTTTGGTGCTGGAAAATCCAAATGTACTTTGTGCAAGCTTGAACCTTGAGAACCCTTGTAAGAAAGGCCTTGAGAATTGAGAGGAAAATTTTGGGGTACAACACAATCGATTGCACCCTTGGTGTAAATCGATTGCACAAGGTTTTTAACAGCTATTTTTTCAAAATATTAAAGGTGCAATCGATTGCACTAACAATGTAATCGATTGCATGCAAAGTCAGTAGCAAAAAGTAACTGAGTGCAATCGATTTCACTTGCAATGTAAATCGATTGCATGAGAAACAGAAGCAAAAGTTTTGAAAATTTTAAGTATGCAATCGATTGCATAGGTAATGTAAATCGATTGCACAAAGAAACAGAAGCAAAAGATCTGAAATTTTGAAGTGTGCAATCGATTGCACTAAGATGTAAATCAATTGCATGCAGAAGAAAAATGAAATTTTATCTTTGAAAAGCTTGAGTAATGATTCTTAAACATTTCTTTTTCATTTTTGAGCATCTATATCTTAAGATCAAAGTAGATAATATTATTATACCTTTAAAGTTGTTGAGAGCTTTGAATGAAGATATTATCCTTGGATGCTTAGATGCCTGATCATAAATCTTTGCCTTCTTTGTTAGCCATGGTTTGTCTTCATCAAAACAAAAGCTTATTTGTGAAGCTTGATTTTACAAGGCTGTCATCCCTGTAGAAATATTGGAACCGTACAGGAGAACCGAGGCCCCTCTAGATAAGGAGCTAAATGATGAGGCACTAAGAGAATATCTTGATCTAGTCGAGGAAATCAGTTCAGGAGTAGCTCTTCACGAGGCCACCCTAAAAGAACAGATAGCCCTTCGCCATGGAAACAAAGTCATAAAGCGCGAATTTCAGCTCGGCAGCCTAGTCATGTAGATAAATCAGAAAGATTCTCACAAAGGGAAGTTGGCTGCAAATTGGGAAGGACCATACCGCCTCCATGGAGATACAGGAACCGGGGCATACTACCTCGAGCATTTAAATGGAGAACCACTACCTTGACCATGGAACGCCACAAAACTGAAACAATATTACAGCTAAGTCCTTATCTAACTACGAGCATTGACAGTCGACCAGTCCTATTCAACCGACGACGAGATGAGCTCGACCACATATGCATGTTAAGGTACGGACATGACCTCCAAATATCAACTCCGGTGGGTTTCTGTTCATTTGTAAAGCAGAACCTTAGCCCGACAGAGACACCTCAATCGAGCTCTGCTGTTGAAGTACCCAACATGCAGAACACCCAGCTCGCGATGGATAGTTCACACCGTGAGCTTAAGATCTCGACCGCGATCTTGAGTTTGATCGTTGGATCCCTACTCCATTTCCTCGACACATTCGACATGTGTCGATCATAACTAAGGTCGAGCACAAATCTCCAACCTTAGAAATACCAACTTTCATACATTAAGCAAGTCAAACACAACGATAAGTAGTTATTTATAAATAAATAGGCATAAAGGCAAAATGAAGGCATTCATAAATGCCTACGACGAAGACCGGCACTGTTTAAATAATTACAAAATTAGGCACGAAGGCCACGAATCCAAAATAAAACAAGAACGAGCACACAAACCCTAAAACGTTAAAATTCATCCTCCCTGTCGCTATATTCGGGAGGATAGAAGATTTTTCCATAAATAACTTGGTTAAATGGACTTGCGCCTTCGACTGCAATCTCGATCCCCGGGTTCAATATCTTTAGCTGCTCTATGACCGTGTTGAAACCATAGTCGAGTGTGTCCATCACGTCTTGCTCGAGCACCCGGATGCACGTAATTAGCCTTGCTCTTGACACCATGGCCTTCTTCGTGTCAGTCTCTTCCTCGGCCAGGGCCACGATCCCTTCCAGCTCTTTTGTTCGAGCAACCAGGTGCTTATTCTCTTTGGTCACTGCATCCATTTGGGGCCGTAACTCATTCAGATCCTTGAGAAGTCAAACTTGGGCCTCAAACTTTGACTCGTGGTTGAGGATGTCGCACTTTAATTTCTCATTTTTTGCCTTCGTCTTTTGAATCTAAGCATATGTTGTGTTGTGGGAGGCCTGAGAGCTCACGACCTCATCATTTAATGTCAAGGCCGTCTCGAGAACCCTCATCATAGCGGCCACATCCTCCGCCAAGTTTTTTCGACGAACCTCCTTATCCTCATACATAATCGCCTTCTTCTCCTCCTCTTGAACACCCAAAGAGCTCTCCCTGCTAAAGAGATCACAATTTAGATAACAGGGAGGAAGCACGAAGACCTCCCCGGGCCTCTTATCACCTTCGGGTACGACATGCTCGAAATCTTCCACGCGTTTCCTCTTTTCTACAGGCTCGCCGGGGGGAACCTGGGCGGAATCGCTAGGGGGAACCTGGGTCTTTGAGGAAGAAATGGAACCACTTGAATGGGTAGCATATTTGGCCTTCTCCTGGAGCTGGGTAACCCTGTTCTTTGGCCCCGAGGTAGAAGCATTCTTGGGCCTCAGCTTTAAGAGACACTCCGAGAGGGACTCCATCCGACCTACAATCAAAAGGAAATTGTCAGTCACGAGATAAAACAAAGACAAATATCGCGAGCATATCCCCGTGTAAAAGGCAGACATGAAAATAAGGTCGAGACCATATCCCCTACCTAAAAGCCTCATGGCTTCCTCTTCTGAAGAACATTCGAGCAAAGCCTTTGTATTGATAAACCTTTTAACGAGGAGATACTCCATGTCATTGTTGAAGAGAAGGTTGTTGTTCACGTCTACACACCTTGTTGGGGAGAAACTTTTCACATGGGACGCCAGCTTCTCATAGGAGAGTTGGTCATGCGCGTCTAAATCCTCAGGTTTTATAGCATAATATTCAGGCCTTTGCTAGAAATGTTTCCACTTCCATTCAAGCAGGAATCTTGCCATCAGTCGGACTACTGGCCGATCGTATTCTATCTCTTCCACCCAGTTGTACAAGGAATCTATGGCTGCATTGGTTAGAGGCTTCACGACGAAGTACCTCTCTTTGAAATGGCAGACAGATTCCAAGTGTGGTCGAAACAGTTTCCCAAACTGTTTGAAAGACACCCATGCTTGCCCTCCTCCAATGGATTTCCTTTGCAAGTGGAAGATACGGAAGAAGAGAGGCAGAATAGCACATATTTGCAGATACTGGCAGATGAGCTCAAACGCCCGCATGAACGCCAGCGCGTTTGGGTGAAGTTGAGAGGGTGCCAAATGAAGCCACTGGAAAACCCCCGACTTGAAAGTCATTGACGGTAAAATGCATCCTCACCTCTTTAAACGCGAACTCATACTTGGGAAAACGTTTTCCCAGATATGCCGAGCAGATCCTCTGGTTATGATGAGGAATTTGGAGAATCCAGTTGAGGGGATCCCCCTCGGCTTGAACCTTCAGACAGTTGAACGCGTCCATTGCATCGTGCGAAAAGCACGACCTTTTATTTCTAGGCTCAGGGGCGACCCAGGCTAAATGGTCCTCCTCGATGTTGATTTCATCTTCATGGTGGGTGGGCAAGACATCCTCCCCGACCGAATGTGCCATTATACCTGAAAAGCATGGAAAACAGTAAATTTGACATCATCAAATTAAACCTTCCACCACAAATCAAGTTAAAGGGCGAGGAAACCGTCGAGGGACAGACTTCGACCTAAACTTTCGAACATACACTAAAACCAGCCACACTTCTATTGGGGATATCTAGTCAAATGGGAAAGGTGGCTGAATCAATCCCCACTAACCGGGGATCATGACCCCGACATCGTGAAGTTCATCTACCTATCATGAACTTCAATGGTCATTCATGGATGTTCATCGCAAAACCCGTGAATGTTCATCCAAGATTCTTCCAATCAAGAAAAAAAAACCATGTGTTTAATCTAAGAATTCAAAAGGAAACATGTTGTTAGGAGAATATGACTTACTTGGATAAATAGTGTGATACGGTGGCAGAATCGACTGTTATACTGGTTTGCGTTTTTTGTTTTCAAATGTTGGGGTAAGCAAGAGTTGCCACCGATTTTTATTTCATCCAACAAAGGAAAAGGGAAAAGAACAGAAAAAACCTTTTTTCGAGATGTTTCTGAGTACGTGGGGTAGATTATAGAAAGGGAAGTTGTTAACACCCTTTCTATCTGTGGTTTTCCACGGGATCTTAGGTACTTGCTCATTTTGAAATTGCTTGTGCTTTGTGTGTTTTTAAAATTGTTTTTAAAATGCCTTAGTGCGCGATTGGCTTTGTGATAACTCTTGTATCGGTCCTCAAGAGTGTTGACAAGACGAATGTTTTTGAAAGTGTTTTGAAATGTGTTTGTGTGAAAGAGTTTTTGTTTTAAGCAAGAACTTAAGAGTTTTCTACCTACTCAAAAAGAGATTGTTCATTCTCGTTTCTGTTAGACAATGTTATCCTACTATTAAGGAGTAGGTAGCCCTATCATTGGAGTTTTAAAGGACATTCGAAAGGGACGAAATGGTCACTGAAGGAAATAAGTAAGGATACCTTAGCATTTCGAAGGGACTATCGTCATAAGATCATTTCTCGTAGGAAACTCGAGGGACAAGAAGGGACTATGATCTTTATGACGAATTTGAATTACGGGTCATTGCTAAGATATCCCTACATTCGAGGGACACGACCATTATTTCCGAGGCAACCAAGTGAGGAAAAATCCTAGGAGTGAGCATATGCAAGTGTTTGGTTTCAGTTTTATTTATCTTGCGCATTTAGGGTTTTCTACTGTTTTAAATTGATTTATATTGCCATTCAATCCTATTATCCATACATCTAGGAAGTTTATAATTGCGGAAAGTAAAGTGCGAGAAATTAAAACCCTAGCTATTACAAGGCCTCGGGGAAGGGGATTGCATAATCAAAAACCGGGGGAAAATAATAAATGCAAAATAGTAAACCTAATTAACTATTACAAACTCGGAGCAGTTACAATAATTAATAAAATAGGGAAAAAGAATGTGCGCGGCAAAATTAAATACGGGGAATTAATGTCAAGTTTAGAAACAATTAATTTTGCGAATAAAGCAAAGATAATTTTTCGGATTTTTGTGAAAAATAATAATTATCTTTGAAAATTAACCTAATTTCTATTTAATTTTAATTATGGAAAAAGGAATTTAAGTTAACCTAATTAAACTAATTAATTAATGTAAATAAATATTTTTGTAAAAAAACTAAACCTAATATTTTGTAATTTTCTGATTTTTATGATTTAATAATAATAAAAAAATGATTTTGTAAAACAAAAAGATTAAGACAAATAATAAAATAAGATATATAAAAAAGAATTGGAATTGGGCCTGATATGATGAGCAATTTGGGGGGTGCATTGCCAATTTTGTGATAGGCCCAGGATGATGGCCCGGAGTGTAGCGCATAATCCAATGCATCTTTCTTCTGATGGTTCATGGTGTGCCTTCAATCTTGTGGCACTGGATCTACATGATGATGGATCCCAAGGATGAGATCTGAGGCGTATGGTAGACATTGGGCATTGAGGCACGCTGGATTTGGAAAGTATATTCAAGAAAAATGCAAAAGCAACACACCTAGGATCGAACCCAGGACGTTTGCTTCAAATCCTCCGTCCTTAACCATCTGCGATGGCTGTTCATTTGTCAATATAATAACAAAATAACATTATATTCAAAGTAACGTTAATATCATAAAAACGCGCGCATAATTTAAATCTCCCAATGGGAGTTTTCCACCTAGCCTTCTTCTTCCTCAGCACTGTTGTTTTAGGTTTAGACTTTTACCTATGGACAAAGTCTGTAGGTACAACCCTGCATCATTCAAAAATCCAGCACAAGCAATATAAATTACAATGAAGGCCATGAATCAAGTGGACTTGAAGCCCTGAACACCATGGTATCCACGCCTAGCCCTAATTTTTCATGTAGAAGGAAACCCTAAAACGAGCTTGGAAACCCTAAGAATGGCAAACCATGATTCATGCACTTAAAATTCAATCAAACGATTCAGAAAGCATCGAAACATTATGATAAATAATAATACATGATTAAATTTCATTGAAAATGCATGTATGCATGTAATCAAAAATAAAAAAGGGTTGGATAACATAGTTGCGGATTTTATGATTTTGAGTGTTTTGGTGCGTGCAAAAGGTGCATTTAGCTTCAGGAGATTGCCAGGAACATGTTGCAATCCTTAAATCTCCTTGAGGATGGTTGTAGTATGGAATCCGATCTGAGATTTTTTGACAAAAAAATGCAACTTGTTCTTGTTGTTTCACATGACCAAACCTTGTCCTTGTGCCTTGGAATTGTTATGTATATGTATTAGACTGAATTAGGTTAACAAAAAGCATTCATATCTTTGTCAATTATCAAGATTTGATTTGATTCCATCCTTGCATTATTTCTTTCTAAATCAAGCCAAATCATACCATTTTCATCCCAATCACCCTTGGCACGATTTGGTTCTGTTTGACAACATATTTGCATTGTAATTCCATTCAAAATCAGATCAAAAACAAATCTTTACTAATTTATATCATTTATTTGATTTAATTTGATTTTTAAAAGATTAAAATCAAAATAAATTAAATAAATAAAGCCAATAATATGTGGGAGAATGTTTGGCTCGTGGACCATGTTAGAAGTAAGATGCAAGCATAAAAAGTTAGGCCCATTGGACAAAACATGCAATTTTGGGTATTGTTGACTTTTGACAATTTTCCAAAAATGGCCAACTTTGACAATACATATCTCCTTTTTACCCTAAGAGGGTGTTCTTGGACTTTTATAAAGGTTAGGATGTCCCCTAAACAACCCTTTTGGTTTCATCCCAATTGGATCCTCCATGTTCATGTAAGAAGCTTTGATCCAAAAGGTGTTTTTGTTGACTTTTTAGAATGACCTATAATGTCTGAATTTATACCTTTTCATGAGTGCATTTTTTGAGCTTGAGGGCTGAAGATAAGTTGTAGGGAATTATATTTTCTTCCAAATGAGTCTTGGATGGAAAATTTCTGATAAAGTATGAGAAAGTTATGCCTGGTCAAAATTTGGTTGACTTTTCTTGAGAAACCCTAATTTAGCAACTTTTGAGTTTTGATGAATTAGGAGCATTCCTTGGGGAATCATGATAAACCCTTGATCAAATGATAGATATCACTTCAAAATGTTGATATTGACCAAAAATCTTGAAGTTTGACTGTATGTGGGCCACAATTGACTTTTGACCTAACATAGTTAATTTTCAGGCATTTGAGCAGTTGACTGAGCAAACTTCTTGTGCAAGGCATGAAACTTGGCATGGATGGTCTTGAGTACATATTAGGACTATGGAGATCATATGAGGACTTTGGAGCTCACCCATCATGAGGAAAATGGAAACCCTAGTTGGAGGTTCATTGCTTTATGAGAGAGTTTGTCTGGTCAATTCTTGGGCATCCTTGAGCAAGTTGAGGATCTCAATGATTATGTGTTGAGTAAAATGGGAGGGAAAATTTTAGGGTACAAAAAAGAGTATTTGAAGAACTCTGAGAAGAAGTTGAGAAGAGAGGAATCACGTGCGGGAAAGGGAAGTTGTAGAAGAAAACTTAAGAAATAATAAATGAAACCCTGGGGTCCCCCCTTTTTATAGGTGGTTCACACCCCACGAGGTTTATCCCGAAAAGTCATCATTGGATTGGGCCTCTTGGACTCCCCATGAAAATATGGAACCCCAAAGCAACAACCACGTGGCCCAAAAATTAGCCACATATCCATTCTCAAGAGACGGACATCTCCCCGACTTCAACACGAAATTTCGTACGCAAGCACGATACAGATGCCTCACGTGGAGAAATGCTCGACACCATGACAAACATGAATACTGGAAAAGTCGTCGTGATCCACCTCGGGGAAGAAATAACGCTCGACATTGCAACAACCCCTTGAAGACAAGCATGTCGAAAAAGAGTTCGTGGAAGCCCCCTATATACTCTCGTCGGACACTGGACGAACAACTGACCCAATCGGTCTCAATCTCGCTTATCCACGAGATCCCCGACATGGTGAAACAGGTTGTCCCCGACACAGGCAACAACTCATTTTCGTCAGAGGACTTCGACCTCCCTTCTCGAGCAAATTCTCCCCGGCCGTAAAGCTGAACTTAAGTTATCACCCTTTCGCCTAAGAGCAATAACTTGGGGGGCTCCTGATCTGGATTGATCCCACACTTGCCCCATTGTTGGGGAGACCCAATCCAACACCTTTGCACAAGGCCCAAAAGCAAACCACCCAAGTTGGGCACCATTGGGCAACTCCCCATGTATTCATTGGGGAACATGGCCCACGTGCCCTTATCGTCACCACCTTCCTGCCCTCTGAGAATACCGGGTCCAGCTCCTGCTTTCTCGGGGCAACCAACCAGGGGGGAGGCCACATGTTTTCCTCCATACACATTTAAGCCCTGTCAGTCTTCTTTATTGGGTCTCATCATGGCCCAACATTGAAGACCTTGGCCCAGCGTTGGGGGCTATAAATACCCTCTCTCTTGATAGGGTCAGGTATTCATTCTTTCATACTCATACTCACACTTGCGTTCACTCTTCCTGAAACTTACTTTGGCATCAGAGTATCTTGCAGGTACCCCCCCTCCCCATCTCACTTCCAACATCTGCTCGACGTAAGGCCTTGACGATCCATTTTGGTCAGGTACAATCAGATTTAATATTATTTTTTGAATTTTAATTTAATTCTAATTGTCTAGTAACAGTGCATAAGGTGCACTAAAGTGAACTAGTGATTTTGTTTTAAATTTAATTTCAAGAGCTCTCTGGTTCAATTTTGTTCAAATTTAGCTACGGATTATATTTTTATACAGTAATTTAACCTTTTTTAAGTGAGAAATTTAAATTAAAGAGTCGATAAAGTGACCTCTTTTATGGAATTTTTTTATGAAAAATGTTAAATAATTTTCCGATAGTGTGTATGTTTGTCCATGCGAGTATCAATTGACCCAAAGGACAGTTGGTGGTTGGCTGATTTTCATACGTGCCTGTGATGGTAAATATATGATAATTATAAGGTCTTACATGTGAATAATAAATCAATACAAATAGGGGTTTATTATTCGACATATTTTTATTATAAATATTTGACCGTTACAATAAGAGTACCACTAGCAGTTAATATTAATGTCCAAAGACTCAATATTGATGGTGCACTAGGTATCTTTAGATGGGTTATGCCTTTATTTGAACAAGTTGATAATTTTTTTATGTGAATATATTTAAAATGTTTAATTTTGTTCTTGTTTTTCCAGCTATAATTGCTTCAGTATCTGCTAATATGAATTCAGTTCTGGTCCTTACTGGGGAAAATCGCATGAATCAAGGTTAGTCTATACTGAGGTTAATTTAGCTTCAGTACCTGGAACACTTGGTGGTTATACTCTGGTGCAACTACTAACATCAGTGTTTCAATTAAGGGTTGCCTAAACTACCGAATGCCAAATGATGTTGAAAGATACATCAATGTGGGAGATGACAAGTCGGTGGAGGTGAAAGCTATAGGGTATTCTAGATTATTATTGTGTACCAGATTTTATTTAGATTTGAAAGACACTTTTGTGGTTCTGTCATTTAGATGGATTTTAATTTCAGTTTCTTATTTGGACAAATCAGGTTAGTTTTGTTCATTTGGAAACAATATGTTCAAGATGTCTTTCAATCCAGATATTGTTGGAACTGGTTCACTTATGGATCATGATAATATATATATATATGATTGACATAATAACTATCTATGGTGAATCATTTAATTATAATCACGTGGTACTAAGCATAAAATTGATGATAACAATTCAGGAGAATTATGGCACAAACGCCTAGGTCACATCTCTAAAAATAAAATTGAGCGACTGATGTCAGATGAAATTTTGGATTCTATTGACTTCATAAATTTTTATGTTTGTGTTAAATGTGTTAAAGGTAAACAGACTAAAACAAAGAAATATGGTGCACATAGAGCTACGAGTGTCTTAGAATTGATACAAACAGACATTTGTGGACCATTTCCTACACCTTGGAATGGTCAACAATATTTTATATCATTCATAAACAATTATTCAAAATATACATACATATTTATCATACATAAAAAGTCTCATTTATTAGATGTGTTCAAATCATTTAAGGCTGAAGTTAAGAATCAACTCAACCAAAGAACTAAGGAAGGCAAATATGACTATAGCGATGAATACTATGGCAAAAATGATGGTTCAGATGAACAACGACCATGGCCTTTTACCAAATACATAGAGAAATATGGAATTGTATCATAATACACCATGCCAGGGTTAGCTAGTATGAATGGTGCGGATGAAAGACGAAACCGAACTCTTAAGGATATGGTAAGGAGTATGATTTGTCACTCTACCTTACCAGAGTCACTCTGGGGAGAAACACTAAATTCTGCAGCTTACATTCTAAATAGAGTACCAACAAAGGCATCTACAAAAACACCTTATGAACTTTATACTAGGCGAAAGCCTAGTCTAAAACATTTTCATGTGTGGGGATGTCCCGCTGAGGCAAGGCCTTATAGGCCAAAGGAAAAGAAATTGGACTCCTGAATAGTGAGCGGTTAATTTATTGGCTATTTTGAAAGATCTAGGGGCTATAAACTTTATTATCACAAATTAAATTTAACTTTTGAGACAGGAACAACCATGTTCTTTAAGGATATCAAGTTGGGGCGGAAGAATAAGGTTAGAGACTTTGTTTTAGAGGAAGAATCAGTAACAATTCCAAAACTGATTCATACTATTTCTTTTGACAAAACAAGTATGGAACCTCCACAAGACATTATTGATTTTCCTCTTACTCCAAACGATTTGGTAATTCATGAAGAACAAATTCAAAATCCTCAAGAGCAAGTGTTACAAGAACCAATACCTTTGCGGAGATCCACTAGAGAAAGGAGAAATGCTATTCCGGATGACTACATAGTCTTTCTCCAAGAACATGAGGAAATTAATGGTATGCTTGAATATGATCCAAATCAACTTCCGTCAAGCCATGCAGGATTCCAACTGAAAAAAGTGGATTGAAGCAATGAAAAGGAGTATACGTCCATGCAAGACAATAAAGTTTGGGAACTTGTCCCATTACCAGAAGATGTGAAACCCATTGGTTACAAATGGATTTTTAAGACCAAGCGGGATTCTAATGGTAATATGGAGAGGTATAAAGCTTATCTTGAAGCTAAGAGTTATACCCAAAAGGAAGGGATTGACTTTAAAAAGACTTTCTCTCTGGTTTCATCGAAAGACTCTTTTAGGACAATCATGGATCTTGTTGCATATTATGATTTGGAATTCCATCAAATGGATGTTAAGACGACATTCCTCAATGACAATGTTAATGAAACAATATATATGGTGAAACTAGAAAACTTTGTGTTAGTAGACTCAAATAATATGGTTTGCAAACTAACAAAATCCAATTATGAACTGAAGCAGGCGTCTCATCAGTGGCACCACAAGTTTCATTAAGTAATTCTTTCATTTGGTTTTGAGGTGAATGTTGTTGATGATTGTATGTATCACAAATTCAATGGGAGAAAGTACATTTTCCTTGTCTTGTATGTCGATGACATACTACTTACTGCTAATGATATAGGCATGATGCACAGAACCAAGAAATTTTTGTCAAGAAAATTCGAAATGAAAGATCTTGGTGATGTAACACTCTAAAAATTATAGTTAATTATTTAATCGGTTAATTTTGATTTATTGGTGGATATATGTGAATTATTATTGAATAATGTATGTTGTGGGGTAGTGTTGAAGTTATGTTATAATTAGAAGTATTTTAATTTAAATAATTTAGTTAAGATTATTTAGAATTAATAATAATTAAAGTAGATGTAATATTAGTGTGGAGATATTGAGTGCTTGTTGGTAATTTTAAGAGGTTAAGTGTGGGCATAAGTGGAATGACATAGAAAGGGTTTAAGGGGTAAGGTTGACAAAAAGAGAATTAGAGAGTTTTAGTTTCATTGTCATGGTCGTGGGATTAGAGAAAAGTTATGGAGAAAAGGCTAAGGCACAAAGAATCAAAGGGAATTTTCAGTAGGAATGCGAAGGGAGAAGATAATTGCTAGCAATTGAGGTAAGGGTGGGGTTCTAAATATCTAATGGGTTGTTTAATGATTAGTGGGTATGGGTCATTTACTTGTTAGAACCTAATTCTAATTCATGTGCAAACCCATCAATGGTGAAATTATGTTTTGGTGATGATGTTGGATGCAATTGATAATGGTGAATTATGTATTTATGTCAATTAAATCTTGATGAATTTATGATGATAATTGATGATTTGTTGATGATAATTGACGCTGGGGTGTGTTTAAGTTCTTTGATTCATGTACCATATGATATGATATGTTTTGAGTCTGTTAAAGGATAAAACTTAGGCGTTGGAGTCTGTTGAAAGGCTGAAAAACAAAAGAGATCATACAAAATTTTGCAAAAAAGTGATTTTCTGAGCTCTGCTACGGGTAACCGTAGTGGCCCTTTGGATTTGATACCAGAAACGGGGGAAAATGGAATTCAGGGCTGAGGGCACCACGGGCCATAGTAGCCACTACAGGTGGCCATAGTTGTTCCCTGGTTTTTTGTATTGTGAAATCGCTTGGCCATAGCTTTTGAACCATAAGTCTAAATAGAGTACCTTTCAAAGTGTTGTAAATCTAACACAATGTAATTTGCTATAAAAATAATTTTGGGTGCTGAAAATAATTATTTGGTTGAGAGATGGTGATGTTTGGTGTGTAGCTCAATGTTGTGTTGTGATAACTATGTATAAATTTCTTGTTGATGTATAGTGTGTTTATAGGATTTTAGTAATTCTTTGAAAAGTCATATCTTGATTTGAAAGTTTTCGATTGACGTGTAGTTCGAATCATTGAGAAGCTGGTCTAGTATACTTTAACATAAATTTATTTTTAGTACCAGATTTCCAATTATTTGACGCGTGGACAAGTGTTTGGTGTGTAACGAGTTATGTGGTTTTGTGGAACATGTCCAAATGTATTGTTATTGCTTGTTATATCGTTGGTTTGTAGTTGCTGCATGTTTTAGCATGTGTTTGGTGCATGGTGGCCAATTGTGGCAAGCTACATTAACTACGGTGAATATCTTTGTGCGTGTTATTGTTTTGTATGCATATTATGTCGAGTTATGTTATTTTGTGGAACGTGTGTAAATGTATTTTTATTGTTTGCTATATAGTTGATTTGTTGTTGCTGCATGTTTTGGCAAGTGTTTGGTGTGCGGTGGCCGGTATCGACAAAGTACACTGACTATGGTGAATGTCAATATGCATATTATTGTTGTTGCATGTAGAATGTTGCATGCATTCCTGGTGTTGGATGAAGGTCCATATTTGGTAAACCCCAATCCCATTGTGCAGATTGGGTGCGAGTATCTAGTTCATATGGTGATGATTTAGTGAAGCGTTACATTGTAACGATTTTGGACAAAGTTCGTTTAGAGAGCTTCGATCCTAGGTGGGGATCGGAGTGGTGAACCTGAGAGTTCACATCTTGGTACCACATGCATTGAGTCAATGTTGTTGAGTCTCATTGCATTGCATATTGGTTATGTATGCTATATGTGTTAGCATGTAATTACTTGTGTATGCTATATGTGTTAGCATGTGGTTATCTATATATGATATATGTGTTAGTTTGTTATCTGTGTATGCTATTGGTGTAGTGTTGTTGCCTTGTATGGGTGTGATATGTTGTTGAGATGTCTGTTGTGCTTGTAATAATCTGTTGTTCACTTATTATTATATATTCCATTATATAAGTATGATATCTCACCCTCACTGTTTGAATGTTTCCTCTACGTAGGTAACGTGCAGATACTCAGAAGTAGTTCAACGTTGGAGTGAGTGGAAGATGGAGTGTTCCTTTTATTTTTATTAGAGTCGGTGTCTTCTCTGATATATAACACTGGAGAGCCTAACGCTTAATTGTTATTCTATGTTATTAGAGATTTTTATGATATCTCCTTGTTGCAATTTTCTTTATAGTTACGTTATAATATGAGTTGTTTTGGATAACATGTTTTGTGTTGAATAAATACTTTGCTTACATTTTTCCGCTGCAATAAGAGGAGTTAAACTTGAACATGTTTATTACTCGCTATTATTATTATTATAAATTCAAAAATTGTATGTGTTACATGTTACTATGAATGAGCAGGTTATATTGTTGTTAAATTTTTAGTTGGGTGAAGTTTTTAATTTACTCTAATTTCTATTTAAAATTATTTGGGGGGAAACTAGGGTGTTACTTAATGGTAACAGAGCAGGTTGGTCTATCCGACTAAGTTGTTGAGTCGGTGTGGTGTGACAGTTGAATATTATCGATGTATTTTTCCTTAGCATGCGACAAGTGTGTGAAACGCTGTTGGTATTTTCTTGTTTTTCTAATTACTCATTTATAGGAGGGAGATTGAAACAAGTGAGGGAGAAGATGTTGCTTCTCAGAGACGTTTTGGTTACGAGGTATGAACCATTGGTTTAGTGTGTCGTGGATTGCATGAGTGCAAATATTGGTGAGACTGCATTGCTTCCCAATTTAGAAGGAAGTACAGATTCAAGATTTATGTCTAACGATCAGGTCGAAGTGTCCTTGGAAGGAAATAATCAAGTACTTGTGTTGTTCGCATCTCTAGCAATGAAGGGAAATGTTATGGCTAATGATGTGCGAGTTGTGTGTGAATCCTGAAGTTTGCCCAAGGATAATTAAGACTTGTCGTTAGAGGGAGATATTAGATTAACTTGATGTTGTCCTTGGGGTGAACTGTTTGGAGTCAAACCGAGTGCTTACGAATTATTTTGATGATTCGATGTGGATTCTTATACCTAAAGATGGTACAGATTCAAGGTTCCTCTTTGTTGGTCAAGTAGAGACATCTTTGAGGGAGAACAATCAGGTATTATTGAGGGTTGTTTCTCAGGGGATAGAGAGAAATGTGACGACTAGTGATATACAAGTGGTGTGTGATTTCCTGATGTTTTCCTGAAGATATATGCTAAGAAAGTAGGATAACTCTTAGGAGAATAGGCTCAGATGTTTGCATGTCTTTGGTAACGATTGTATGAGGTTGTGTATGGATTACCGATAGTTGATTAAGGTAATGATTGAGATTAAATATCCACTTCAAAGGAATGAAGATTTGATGGACCAACTGGTAGGCGAGTATGTCTTCAATATAATCGAATTGAGGTCGGGTTACCTTCAGATTCAGGTGAAGGGTGAGGATAGTTAGATGACAGCTTTTAGAACTCGGTGTAGGCATTACGAATATTTGGATCAGTTTGTTACAGTATTTATTGAGGACATTCTAATTTAATCTGTCAGAATATAGGCATGTTGAACATTGCAATTTGAATTATAGTGTCGAAAGGGAGGAAACTTTATGCTAAGTTGTCAAGGTGTAAACTTTGAGGAGGTGAGTTTTCTTGAGCATGCTATTTCGGGTGATGGTATTGTAGCGGTAAAAAGTTGAGACTAAGTCATTAATTGACTTAACTCACAAAGTGAAATTCGCCACTGCACTTTATTATTCCCAAAGGAAAATGGGAAAAGAGTGAATAAAACCCAAAATAAAATATAGATCAAGGTACAGGGGTCGGTTATGCAAAGGAAAGGTATTAGCATCCTAAAGATCTGTTGTACTAAATAGGATCCACTATGTTTGTTCTAATCAAAGGGTGTGTTATCTAAAGCTTAAACTTTATAAGAGAATTCATGAATGAATTATTAAAGAATTTTTTATTATTATTGCACTCGCCTCGATTTTGAAACCTCATGCTTACGTATCCCTGTCGTGCAATAGAGAATCAAAGTGTTGTAGTTCTTCTTCAAAAGGTTTATTTGTTGGCTGATTTTAAATGGAGACAAGTCATTATTTTTAAGGAGAAGACTTGACTAATCGCCCACAAAGTATGAGAAAGAGGGACAGCGCACCAATATGAGGGGGGTTTGGACACCCCTCTAGTACTAAAGTGGAAAAGTCAACATCTTTACAAACACGGGAATAGAAGAATGACATCTCAATTATAAATGACTCATGTCTAATCTTGGAAAAAGTTTTAAAGGAGAAAAGGTGCACGGGGGGACAAAAAGGTTTGAATGAGGTTGAATGTTTTTTAGTCTTTGAAAAAGGATTTGGTGATTTGAACCATATTAAAGACTATGAATGAGAGGAAGAACAAGGTTAAAAATGTACCGCCGCATCCTTCTCTCACTAATTAAGGCTCATGACATATGGTTCGCCTCCTTATTTATTATGTGTTTTTGAGATTTGATAAATAAAAGAAGTTTTAGTTTTAAATGCAATGCAAAAGGGAAAACAAAATCTAATGAGGAAACTCAAATCCTAATGTTGTCATGCAATATGGTCCTAGAGTTAGGATATCAAAGGGAAAACTACCTAATAGGTAAGATGCATTATGGACCTAAGGGAAAGGATTGAGGGAACTTCTACCTAATATTATTGTGCTTGGTTTAGAACCTAAAGTCTATTTAATTCACACCTTAAACAAGATAGAATCAAACTCCTAAGGGTACATGTTAGCACAAGCAAAGAAAAAACCAAGAATATGCCAAGCATCAAGTGAAAATAAATCACAAGCTGAAAAAAGCATCAGATAAGCCCCATGTATTAGATAAGAACTCATGCATTAGATAAAAACTCGCAGAGATAGACAAAACCAGGATAACAGAGAAATAATCCAAAGGTCTCATATGAAATAAGAACTCAAGTTCAAATGGTCAAAGTCATGCCTCAAAGCTAAATGAACAAATGAGATATGGAGTAATTGTTTAATTAATTAATCAAGAATTGATAAAATCAATTAATCAGGTTAAGAAAAATTAATTAGCAAAACTAACTAATTTTTAATAACAAAATCAACTAACTGAATCAATATTTGATTAACTAATTAAAATCAATAAAAGTGTGTAAAGAGGAAATCAAATAATCGAAAAGAATAAACTAAACAATTAAATGATTAACACACAAATTAATTAAGTTAATTGAATTTTTTTAGTAAAACTAATTAATCAACATTAGCTTAACTAAATAAAAATCAATTAAGAAAATTAATTACCAATTAGCAAATAATAAATATAAGCTAAAACAATTAAGCTAAATAAACTAACAAAACAAAGGAATTAAAGCAAGAAGGGTGTATTAGTGAAAATAGAGGAGGTGGTGTAAGTAATTCGGATGGGCTGGTATGCAGGCCCATGGATTACAAAAAAAACAGTTAAAAGAAATTAAAAAATAAAATAAGCTGGGCTTAATAACAGTATATAAGGGGTGCATGTGAGTGATTTCGCTGGGCTGCAGGATTTGGCCCAAACACAACACATTAGTATGTCAACAAGATAAAATAAAAACACGGGTGTTATGAGAAATTCGCTACTGGGCTTGCAAGGAAAATCGCTGGGCTGATTGCAAATTCAATGTTCTCTGTTATTGTCGGTGTTTGGTCAGGTGGTGATGATGCTTGTTGAAAGTTGCAAATTACTACTACTGCTGCTGCTGCCAGCTGCTAATAATAATAATAATAATAATAATAATAATAATAATAATAATAATAATAATAATAATAATAATAATAATAATAATAATAATAATAATAATAATAATAGTAGAGAAATGAAAAATTGTTAGTAACATTAAAAATCGAAAAGAAAATTGCAAGATAAAAAAATACAAGAAATGCAAATTCATTTAATAATAAAAATTATAATTTCAAATAATAGTTGCAAATTCAACTAAATTGATAAATTCAATTAAAATTTACAAACTTAATTATTTGAAAAAACAACAATTAATTATTAATAAAAAGAACAAATTTTTTTAATTGAAACATGACTAATTAATAATTAGAAATGAAAATTCAATTTGAAATCTAATTATCAATTAAATGAAAAATGCAATATGAAAATGATATGGACTTATTTTTAATATTTTTGAAATAAAAATTGAAAGGATAATTAAAATTAAAAAATATGCAAAAAAATGATCAACTTTTCAAAAAGACGAAGAATATGCATCAGTTGAAAAAAATTAAGGGGCAAAAAATGGGGTATGACAGATATCTGTGAATCTATCCAAAGTAGATGCAGTTCTACATTGAGAGGCTCCTAAGTCGGTTACGGAGACTAGAAGCTTTTTGGACTTAACTGATTATTATCGCTGGTTGTTTGAGACGGGGTCAAGTACGATATGTTGTTAATAAATGAATTGTTGGAATGAGATGTTTGGTATTATGGAGATGCAACTTATGCCGATTAAGAATGATTAGAATGACGATAGCTTTTGAGGAAAAGAGAGGTAATAGAAAAGGAAAAATAAATTCAAGAGATTGAAATCATGTTTATGATGGCAAACTATCGACACGTGTCAGGGAGAATTTAAGGAGTTTCTATCACCAATCAGATGTGGAAATGATATTATTGAGATTGTGATTGGAATGAGATTCAAATGTGAAAATATATGGATCCTCGATGTTGTGAAATTTAAGGGAAAACTAAGGATTTATGAATGTTGTTAAAGTCCTCTACATTGATAAAGACATAAATTGGAACAAAATGATTTGTAATGTATTTAGTATATTAGCATTTCCTGGGTTGGAAGATACTTAAAATTTGTATGATGCTAAGTGAGTGTGAAGAAGACTATGTAATGTGTTTGGACGATGGTGTCTCATCGACGAGATCGAATAAGAAGGAAATTGTGGAAGCATTTGTAAACCTCAAAGGAGATTATAGGAAAATGGTGCTTTAGGTGACTTTGAACATAAGTTCTAAAGAAACGCTATTATAATTTGGTAACGATGGTTTATGCTCTATTATAGTTGTCGTCTACCTAAATTGAGGAACTGATCACCCTTAATCTCTTGTCGATAGTTGACGGAATCGTGTTGAATGTGATAGATTTTTCTTGACAATTTGATAGTGTGTAAAGTGATTCATGTTCTATCGAGAGGATATCCATTCATCATTTCGCATGAACCTAATGGGAAAGTGGCTATGAAAGAGTTGAGACTTATTGAATAATTCATAGACTTGAGTTGTATGCGAGCTAATGCCGTCGAGTGGAAGGTTGAAGATATAAAAAGTGACAATGATTTTTTGGTGGATAATAAAGAGAATAAGAGGCTAGATGTGAGACATATAGACTTAATAATTGATGGAAATCAAATGAGGACAATGACTTAAGGTAGATGATCAGAGTGGCGCAGCTGAAACGTGATGTGGCGTAGTTCGTTATGCGTGTATGACTTGTTAAGAGGCAATGGTTAAACATCAGAAGCCTGCAAGAATGATGCAAACCGTTGGAGATTCTAGAATGGAAGTGATAGGTGAAAGGTTTATATATTATTCGTGTTACTGCCATGTCAATAGATGTATAGATTTGTAGGTTTGATTGGTGAATCATAACATTGTGATACTAATGTTGTGTGTTAATATTGTCGGTATTATGATCATGTTGATTTTATTATGACCGTGTTGATGTGTGATGAGATGATAGAGACGATGTTCATGTCGTGGAAATCTACGTTCTTAAACTATGTTGTTGCCTCGTTTCCTATGACAAGGGTTCGAGTGCGAGTAACTCTTTCTTATGAAGGGAAATAAGAGAATTGTTACCTATGGTGAATGTGACGATCTCATTGTATTCTGGTTTAAGAGTGAAAGGGATCACAAGGTGATAGATCCTGGGTCCTAGGGTGATGGCACAAGGAGTGAAATAAACTTATGCGTTCATAACTCGATATCATTGCATCTTGTTGGATCATGGTGGTAAATGACGTGGAATGCTGATTAGTGTTATTCAAAATGCTGCCAAACATGACGTGGGAGTTAGAGAAAAGGATGCGAGATTCATATCTAGAGATGTTTACATCAGTAAAGTTTCGAGGACGAAAATATTTTAAGTGGGGGAGAGTTGTAACACCCCAAAAATTATAATTAATTATTTAATTGGTTAATTGTGATTTATTGGTGGATATATGTGAATTATTGTAAAATAACATGCGTTGTGGGATAGTGTTGAAGTTATGTGATAATTAGAAGTATTTTAATTTAAATAATTTAGAATTAATAATAATTAAAATAGAGAAAATATTAGTGTGGATATATTGAGGGCTTGTTGGTAATTTTAAGAGGTTTAGTGAGGGAATAATTGGAATGTCATAAAAAATATCTAAAGGGTAAGGTTGACAAAAAGAGAATTAGAGAGTTTTGGTTTCACTGTCACGATCGCGGGATTAGAGAAAAGTTATGGAGAAAAGACTAGGGCACATAGAACCAAAGGGAATTTTCAGTAGGAACGCCAAGGGAGAAGATCGTTGCTAGGAATTGAGGTAAGGGTTGGGTTCTAACTATCTAATGACTTGTTTAATGATTGGTGGGTAGGGATCAATTACTTGTTAGAACCTAATTCTACTTCATGTGCCAACCCCCAATGGTGAAATTATGTTTTGGTGATGATGTTAGATGCAATTTATAATGGTGAATTGTGTGTCTATGTCAATGTAAATCTTGATGAATTGATGATGATAACTGATGTTGGGATGTGTTTGAATTCCTTGATTCATATACCATATGATATGATATGTTTTGGGTTTGTTGGAGATTAAAACTTGGGCTTTGGGTCTGTTGAAAGGCTGGAAAACAAGAGAGATCATACAACATCGCGCAGGAAAAGTGGTTTTCTAGGCTCTGCTACGGACCGTGGCAGCTGCTACAGGTGGATATAGTATCCCTCTGGACTTTGGAACCAAAAACGATCAAAAAAATGGAATTCTAGGCTGGGAGCGCTATGGGCCGTAGTAGCCATTACATGTGATCGTAGCAGCTCCCAGGTTTTTTGTACTATGAAGTCGTTTGGCCATAACTTTTGAACCGTAAGTCCAAATCGAGTATAGTTTGAAGCGTTGAAAAGCTAATGCAATTTACTTTGCTCTAAAAATAATTTTGGATGCTGGTGATGTTTGGTGTGTAGCTCAATGTTGTATTGTAATAAATATGTATAAATTGCTTGTTGATGCATAGTGTGTTGACATGATTTTTGTAATTCTATGAAAAGTCTATCTTGAGTTGTACGTGTCTGATTGATGCGTAGTTTGAATCATTGGAAAGATGGTCTAGTATACTTTAACAAAAAAATTATTTTGGTACCGAAATTTCAATTATTCGACACGTGGACATGTGTTCGGTGCGTAACGCGTTATGTGCTTTTGTGGAACGTGTGCAAATGTATTGTGATTGTTTTCTATATTGTTGCTGCTTGTTTTGGCAGGTGTTTGGTGCATGGTGGCTAGTAGTTGCGAGGTGCGTTGACTATGGTGAATGTCTTTGTGCGTGTTGTGTTGTATGCATATTATGTCGAGTTATGTTATTTTGTGGAATATGTTTAAATGTATTGTTATTGTTTGCTATATCGTTAGTTTGTTATTGCTGCATGTTTTGACAGGTGTTTCGTGTGTGGTGGCTGGTATCAACGAAGTGTATTGACTATGGTGAATGTCAATATGCATATTATTGTTGTTGCATGTAGAATGTTGCATGCATTCATGGTGTTGAACGAAGGTCTGTATTTGGTGAGCCTCAATCCTATTATGCGGATTGGGTGCGAGTAGCTAGTTCCTATGTTATGGATTAGTGAAGCGTTACATTGTAACGATTTTGGACATAAGTCAGTTTGGAGAGCTTCGATCTTAAGTGGGGATCAGAGCGATAAACCTGAGAGTTCATATCTTGGTACCACATACATTGAGTTAATATTATTACGTCTCATTACATTGCATATTGGTTGTGTATACTATATATGTTAGTATGTGATTACCTATGTATGCTATGTGTTAGCATGTAATTATCTACATATGCTATATGTGTTAGTAATTGTCATTGTTTTTTATTTTTTAGACTTAAAAAAAAATATTTGTTTTTAAATGTGTTTTTAAGATTTTTTTAAAAATAATATATCAAAAGGTTACTATGTTTATTATTGTTTTTAATTAAGTAGGTACGAATAAATAAATAATATATTAATAAAATCATAAATTAAATTATTAAATTTTAAAATAATTTTGAACAATTTATCTTAGCCTAGTCTAAATAATACTTATAAGGGTTTAAAACTTTTCATACTACTACTTTTTAACTTTTAGTAAAATCTTTTATGTAATTTTTGAAGAAAAATATTAATATCGATTTCGTACTAAAAATATATATTTGTATGTGTTAGTATGTTTAAAGGCAAAATATCTTTTTTGGTCCCTTAAGTTTATCTCAGGGTCTATTATGGTCTCTTATTTTTAAAAAGGTCTAAAGCGGTCCTTTAATTATTCAAAAAGGTCCACGTTAGTCCTTTCCGTCCAATTTTCACAAACGTCGTTAATTTTTCGATGCTGACATCTGAATTGACGTCTGTTTGTACGCGTGACATGTGACTTGACATACAATCATCTTCAAGATCATCAAAATTTTAAGAAAAATCCTAAAAATTTGTGTTGAGCCATGATTCGAACACAAAACTTATGTAAATGCAATAGATTATTAGGCACATGTCTTTAAATATTAATCCTCTCATAATTGTAAAAGAATATTTTTAAAATACAAATTTACAAAAAAATATTTTGACACACAAATTTACAAATATTTAATTTTATGTGTAAGTCTAAATTTACATATAATTACAATTGATTTAAAATGTTAGATCTTGAAAAAGTCTATAAATAAAAAAATTATACCTACTTGAGCCGTGTTTTTTGTAGAAAAATTTTAAAATGATTTTTATTTGATCTAATTTTCAATATTATATATAAATAATATTTTTTAAATCAAATTATATTTTATTTTACCAAGACTCAAGTCAAAAATATAGAGCAGGGCCTCCAAATTGTTTGGGTCGGCCCTAGTTAGTATGCTATCTATGTATGTTATTGGTGTAGTGTTGTTGTATTGTATGAGTGTGATATGTTGTTGAGATGTATGTTGTACTTGTAATAATCCGTTGTTCACTTATTATTATACATTCCATTATATAATTATGATGTATCACCCTTACTGTTTGAATGTTGCCTCTACGTGGGTAACATGCAGATACTCAGAAGTAGTTTGACGTTGAAGTGAGTGGGAGATGGAGTCTTTCTTTTATTTTTATTAGAGTCGGTGTCTGCTCTAATATGTAACACTGGGGGCTGAATGCTTAATTGTTATTATGTGCTATTAGAGATTTTTATGATATCTCTTTGTTACAATTTTCTTTTATAATTATGTTATAATGTGAGTTGTTTTGGATAACATGTTTTCTGTTGAATAAATACTTTGTTGAGGTTTTTCCTCTGCAATAAGAGGAGTTAAACTTGAATATGTTCATTACTCGTTATTATTATTATTATTATCATAAATTCAGAAATTGTATGTGTTACATGTTACTATGAACGAGCATGTTATATTATTGTTAAATGTGACATCCTAGTTGGGTGATGTTGTACCTTAATTTTTGCCCCTAAGATTCCTCTGTCATCTCATATCAACTCAATCACAATAAAATTACACTAGGGTTTGGTTCTTCTCCCTATCTTTAAGTTTGCTCATGAGGAATCACCAAGCAACTTGATTTGTATAATGTGATCACTTATGTTTTGTATTTATTTACTTTTAACTGATAATCACAATGAGTGTTTGCTCTAATTGATGATACTATAGGTGAGGGCACAACACACTTCATCAGATTGATTCATAGGTGCATGAGTTTATTTTCATGCCTTATTCATCAAAACTTCATTGAGATCCAAACTTCATCATTGAAGATACTTTAAAGTAATATCATGACAAGGTCTACTATGATTCATCATGTTCCAATTTGTCAAAGAAAATAAAAATATGCAAGAGTTGATTGAAGAAGTTTGACCTAATTGGACAAGTTCTTAATTTCTTGATCACAAGTGCATAACTCTCTCAATTCTTAATATTTGGAGTTGGTTTTTGTTTCTATGGATTCTTATTATCATCCACAACAACTTCTATTCACATGGCAAGAGTTATTATGCAAGGAAGATTGTCAAAATTGAAAGGATTTTCCAAGTCATTTTAGGAGCTAGGGTTTTGAACTTCTAAGGGCTATATCTTGCTCATCTTTTTCTATTATCAAGTAATTCCAAATACATGCTTCTATTTAAAGATTTATCAACTAATCACTTCAAAATTTTCAAGAGAATTTTATGTGGAAGATACCTAATGATGGAGAAAGATTACATGTCCTCTAGATATGCCATCAAATTCTCTTATGTGACTTCAAAAGATCATAACTTAGTCAATTTTTATCGCCTCGAGCCCATTCTTTTTCCACAATGATCTTAAGGATGTGAAATTCAACTCTTATTTTATGTGCAAAGCTTGAAAATGGATGTAAGATGCCCTAAGAATGCAAGAGATTATAGGCCATCTCATAAATTTTCACCAAATTTGCAAGATCATAACTTTTTCAATACTTGGTATTTTTGAGTTATTCAAGTTTCACAGTGCTCTTTGGGAAGTCTAATTCAAGCTAGTGTCATTTACCAAAACACAATTTTGGAAGAAGGCCTTGTTTGGAGTCAAAACATTATAGGATATTTTTTGAGAAAAATTTAGAATTTTTCTAAGTACAAAAAGTCAACATCTTTTTCTCAACTTTGACTCATCACAACTTTTAGCTCAAGCATCCATTTGATTCCATTCTTTTCACATTGTAAAGATTGTAACCTTATCTTTCAAATTCTTCAAGAATCATGCCCTAAGACCCCTTGAGCTATACATACCATTGATTTAAAGTTGGTACCTTAAAACTGAAGTTTTCTCCAAAGTCAGAATTTGAAATCCATAACTCAGCTTCTAATCACTAAATTTTTGCGCGTTTTTACTTCTAATCATGTTTAACAATCTTCCAGAAGTGATTATCACCTCGAAACGCAAGTTTTGGTTGAGTTTTGAGCAAAATATGAGTCACACTTTTCATGCTTGCAACTTCACACGAATTTCCTCCAAACTTCATCATTCCACACACTTGAGCATCCCATTTGCTTTCCTATAAATAAAGGGTTATATCTCTCTCATTTTCTCAAGCTTGAATATGCAGAATCACCTTGCCCAACTCTTTCCTTAACCCATATTTCGGCAACTTCGAATTTGATTTTAAAACCTTCCTCAATCCATTTTATTTGTTATTTCTTCATCCTTGAACTTCACTGAAGCTAACAGAAGAAGAACCAAGCCCTAAAGCATCCTAAATCATTCTAGCCAAGTCAAGTTTTAGAGCTCTGAATTTGAACTTCAATAGGTAGATTCCTTCATCAATTCTCTCAAATTTTGTTACCACAATGAAGCTCTCATCATTCTGATACTAGTCGCATCATTTGTTCAACTGGAAGTGAATTTTGATCATGAATTTTCAAATCCATATTCAACTTTTTTCTTCTGGTTTTCTTCAAATCGACTGAGCTACAACTTACATAAATTTTTCGCGAGGGTACAGTTGTCTTCGCCTTGATGAGACGAAGAGAATGGAATTAGTCTGAACCTCTAATTTTATAGTTTGAGGAACCTGGTTTTGAGGTTGGCTAGAGGTTGAAGATAACCACGCTGGCGTCTTCAACCAATGAGAATTTGCCACCCATTTTTTAAATCTGTTTTAAATATTTGATCCCGTGGTTTATTCACTAATGACCATGATATGCACAGCGTGCCAGATCCCTCAGATTTGATTACTAATGTGTTTTGACATTGATCCAATGATCTATATCTTTTTGGTTTATTTTTATTTTCTGATTTTTATATTTTAATTGATTTATACTTCAAAAATTCATAAAAAATTCATTTCTGACTCAAAAAATCTGAAAAACTTCTTAAAAATACTTTAAATTATTTCTGACTTTGTGAGTATTTTTTCATATTTTTTATTTTAATGTTTGATAATTTATAGAAATTTTTTTCCTTATTTTAATTGTTTTAAAAAATACTTCTTGGCATTTTAAAATTCTAAAATTTTTTATCAAGATCATTTTCTTTATTTTTGACTTTCTGAAATTTTTCTAGAATTTTATTTTGACTTTTACCATTTTTGATCTTTTTTCCACTCATTTGAGTGATTTTAATTAGTTTAAAAATACTTTTATGTTTTAAAAAATTACCAAAAAAACTTATAAAACTATTTGAGATCACTTCTGATTTTTCTATGGTCTCTTTTAATTTTTCTTTGATACTTTGAATATAATTAGTTATTTTACCCTTTGTTTTCATTTAAAAAACAATTTAAAAGTCATTTTTTTGTTTATTAATTACAATTTATTTTTTGAATATATTCTGGCCATGTGACTTTTGATCATGAACTTCATTAACATCATTGGATCTTAGGTTTTGATTTTAACTCCACCAAAATAGATGAATGACTTTAATGATAGTTTGATCAAAATCTTTAATTCAAATATTTTCTCTCCCTCTTCATCTTATCCCTTTCTTACTCGTGATACATGTTGTTAAAGGATGATCTACGTATCATCACTCCAAACATATAGTACATAGATTATTATTGACCGGCGTCAAAATAGGTGCGACTTCCATATAAGTCCACTTACGATTGCTTAACATATCGTTAAATTTTGTCCCGATTCAAGAAATGATCATTCATGGCCTAAACCTATGTTTGCAAGCCCAAGCATGTTTAGTTTGAAACCTTTGATCCAATAATCTTGAGGTTTATTGTTAGGAGGCTTTGGTCTTATCAATCCTCTAATGAATCTTCATAAATTTTGGAACTAAGTGAATAATTTAAACATCGTTGATCATTTATTGTTGCCTTGAGATTTTAAAATGAATGATATACTTGACAAAAAGAAAATGAAACTTATTGTTGAGAGGCTTTGATTTTATCAATCTTCTAATGAGTTTTCAAATGCAAGTTTCAAGATGGTTATTCAACTAACCTCTAATTTCTAACAATTGACTTTATTTTATGCTTTTACTTTTGGTTTTTACTTTAAGCACATTTATTTTAGCATTTTCATTTCATGTTATTTTCATCTTTACTCATTTGAGTATTTATCTTTATGTCATTTTATTTTGCTCACTTGATCTTTTCATTTTCTTTTTTAATATACCTAATAACCAACTTGAACAATAAAAAACTTTAATGTTACATGGACTATTTGGTTACTATCCTTGACATTTTGGAGTTGTGGACTTCTTGGACTTAGGATTAGAGACCTTGACCTACCTTGAGACCTTGTGACTTCTATTGCTATTTTGTCTGGAGTTCTTGGGGTTTATCCCAAGACATTGGGTTGTTTGTTTTCCTTTTGTGCAGGTTATTCTGATTATATGCTTCGTCTGTGATTGGGAATTCATCTGTATACAATCGTTACTCTGCCCAATTTTTATGAAGATTTAATGCCTTTGAAGCTTGGTTTTCTTAAGAGGTTTTATCATCTTTGCTTGTTTAGTTTAAAATCCAAAGGATGTGAATTCTACATTGACTCATTGTGTCAAGTTTTGGCTTCTTGATGGTTAGACGGTTCTTTTCCCTAGATTTTTTCTTATTCTTTAGAATAGTCCCTTCATCTCCTCCCATCTTCTTTAATTTCAAAAATCTTCTCCCTCCTTTTCGAAAATCTTCTTGTTTCCTAACTTGAACCGCTTTCACAATAAACTTGGACTTATGTCGATGCATTTTCAAAATATTTTCTTAATCAAACTTTAACCAACTTAATTATACTTTGACATTTTTGTGAGAAGACTAAAAGTCAATCAATCTCATTCAAACCATTTTGCCACTTTGGCTTTTTACCTTAAAATTTTCTTAAAAGATTAGACTCTTATGAATCTTGGTTGTGTTGCGAACTACTATACTTCTGGATATGTAGTGAAGCGAGATATTTTCCACTTGGGTGTTGAGTAAGGCTTTGTTGATTTTAAAATCCAAGCCATATCCTCCACTTTGAGATGACGCAAATTCTCCTTTCTCATAATCGTGGGTAGTAAGTCTATTTTCCACTCGGATATGACGATGACGTCTAGTTGAAGAAGTGAAAAACACAAGAAGGGGGGTTGAATTGTAAAAACTGGAAATCAATTACAATCAACATGATATTTTTATCCTGGTTCGTTTGATCTCAAACTACTCCAGTCCACCCGTCAAGGTGATTTCGCCTCTCTCCAACGAGGTCTTAATCCACTATATTCAACTGAATATTACAACTGCTTTAACAACTGCTAAAGCCTTCTTGAGTCAAACCACAAACCGGTTTCTCAAGGAAATACTTTCTTACAAATAATTGAAATCTAGGTGTGTTGAATGTTTTCTACAAAAACAGTTTATCACAACTGTGATACTACACAATTTAAGCTTATGAGAGCTAGAGTGCTAAAATAATTGAATAAAGAATTTGAGAGATTTAGCAAACTGAGAGTGAGGAAGATGATGAATAGATTTAGGCGTGTAGAAGGTTGTAGAGCATTATCCAATTCAATCTTCACTGACTGGTTTATATAGAATTGGAAATAAGGTACGTTGGGAGTCAGTTAATCTGTTTCAATGCCAATAACATTCTTTCCTTATTAAGCAGATCTTGTCTGGAATGATGCCGTTGGTAATAAAGCATCTTGAATGCACAACACCGTTTCCACTTAAGCGTGTTCTGGCTTTGGCTCATTCTTACGCTGCTTAGGTGCTGATGAAGTGTTGTTGTCTTGATCAGAGTTCAGATGGTTAAGCGCAGATCTGTTCATCAGGCTTCAGCGTAAGCACAAGTTGATCTTCTAATTCTGGTATCTGATATAACATCTTCTGATGCTGATGTTGATATCTCATCTTCTGATGCTGATGATGATGTTCTCTTGCTGATACCCATCAGAGTTTCTGTAAAATAGAACGTAATTTTTTAGGTAGCATATGTGTCTTACATGAATCATACAATTAATATATCTTAGCATTTTGTTATCATCAAAACTTAAACTTAGGGTAGTAGATTCAAACTTTGTTCTAACAATCTCCCCCTTTTTGATGATGATAAAAACTAGATATTTTTAAATGAAAATTAACGTGAAAAGTATCAGAGATAACCAAATAGTAAAGAGTATCAGAATTAATTAGGAAGTTATCAAAGATAAGGGATAAGGGATAAGGAGATATCAGAGTTTAGATCGGAGATACTCCCCCTGAATTTATTACTTCCCTTTTTAATTCCAAGAGTTCTTCAGGATCAGATCTTTACTGACTTTCTTTGAACATCAGAGTATCAGAGCTTCAGATCAGTATATCAGAGCTTCAGTGTATCAGAGATGATTAACTTCTTGTACCTGTAAGCTTATGCAAAACAGAAAACATTCAAGTATATCAGAGTGTTAGAATGTTTGAGACTTTTTGTCTCAGTAATCCGTTATTGAAAAATATCATTCTTGTTCTCCCCCTTTTTGTCAGCAATCAAAAAGTGTAAGTAATATAAGCTAAAACGATCAGAGCAGAAAAACTGATATATTTAATTCAGAGCCAGACAAACAGTACAGAAGATATGCAAAGAAAACAATGAAAATATCAAGAATGAAAAACTAAGGTTGGGGTGGAAGGCGTGTGAACAGAGTCTCTAGCATTGTCTTAATCTGATCAGCAGTCTCATTCTGCTTCTGCACCATGCTGACTACTGTATCAATCTTGCTATCTTGCACATCCATCCTTTCCTTCATCTTCTGATCATTCTCATCCATTCTTTGCTGCAGACGAATATCATTCTGCTTCAGCTCTTCCAGAGTCTGCCTGTCCAAGGCAACTTGAGAAACATCAGAAGTAGGGTGCTTCTGAGAGCTTTCTGCAACATCTTCAGCTTGACTAACATCTTCAGCTTGAATAGTATGATCTTCTGCTTGCTGAACTTTTGAAGCTGGACGCTTCTCAGACCATGACTCACTATCCAGAAAGAGCACTTCGTCCTGTGGCAGCTGACTTTCAACTTCCTTCAGCAGCTTGCTGAAGTTTTGTTGTGCCTGTTCATAATTGATGTCTTGCAGCTTGAGGGCTTCAGCGCGTACCCACTTTCTGAATTGAGTCCAGAGATGGTATGAAGCGGAAGGGTCAATCATTCCAGGACAAACATGCTTTAGAGAAGCAATCCAGTTCTGCAAGCCTGTTTCAAAATTCAAAATGCCAGCACCAACATCTAGTGGTTTGGGTTTGGGGATGGCTATTTTGTGTTTAAGGTCAGCAAGACGGTTAAAGCTTGTTAAATCAATAAAGGTCCTGCTGTGGTCTTCAGTATTTTGTTTGGGAGATGGAGTGGGATAATCAGAAATGATTATTGGATTGTGTGGAGTATGGGGAGGGGTAGTTTCTGGTGAGGATGGCAGTTGGGCCATGTTTACATGTACCACATGGCAGCTGAATTGCCAAGGGTTGTGGCTCAGAGGATTGAGGAGAATGAGGTTCAGGAGTTTGATGTTCAGGTGATGGAGTTTCAGAGTGTTGAAACTCAGGGTGTAGAGGTGATGGTTGAGGTGAAAGTGGATGAAGTTCTGGTTGAGGAGAGGGAGGTGGAATTTCTGGTTGTGGAGAAGGAGGTGGAATTTCTGGTTGTTCTGGTATGGGTGAGAGAGTATGTTCTGGTTGTGGAGAGTGGGCAGTTTCTGGTTGAGTGTTTGGATTTTGTGAGAGGGGAGCGGAAGCACGTTGATCAATTTCAGACATAACTTTGTCAAGTTCTGATTCTGTTGATGTTGTGGGTTTTGGATTTTAGGGTCTGGTGCGGGATCTTCTGAGAGTAAGTGACTCAGAAGGGTCAGCCTCTGGTTCGGTTTCATCAATGGTTGGTATGGGGATTGGGAGTTCACGTGAAGCTGGGGTAGGAATAGATGTTGGAATAGCAGAAGAATTTAAAACATTAGCAGCAGATAGATTACCTCTCTTCTTAGGGGTCTGCTGGGATGGTCCTTCTGAAGTAGCCTTTCTTTTCTTCGTCTTCTTCACAGTAACTTCTGGATTTTGCTGGTGCAGATCTTTTATGTTCAGAGTGGGATCTATGCCATCAGCCTTGCAAGCGTCCAAGTATCTGAGAACAATGACTGGTTTAGAGTCAATCTCAGAAAATATTGGAAAGTCGTCCAGAGGGACTCTTCTGCTGGTGATGTCAGCCAGAGGAGTGATGCTGGGCTCCTTTCTGATATTCTCTATCAGTTTCATTTTCTTCAGATTCTTGGCGTTCAGAGGCTTGCCAACAGTAGGTTCAATAGAACTTAATTCCTGAGCTTCTGTAAGGTGTTCTATCAGCCTATTCTCAATCAGAATATCTGATATTAACCTTTCAAAGGGTATCCAATCCCTCTTTGTCCTTTCTTCTTCCCTTGTCTCCTTGACGCTGGTCCTGAGGTGATTAAACAGAAGATGAGCCAAGTTAATCTTTACCTTCTGATTAATAAAATAGATAAGAAACTGCTGATCTATGTTTATATAATCATGAGAGCTTGTGGGCTTCCTGTGATTAAAGCACCCCAGAATGATCTTCGCCCATATTCTGTGCTGATCCTTTAAGTCTCTGATTTTGCTGCTGGGAACCCCATGGGTGAATATTTCTCTTGCAATGACACCAGCGTCAGAGCATCTTTCTGCCATGTCGATACAGCGGATACCACCACCACTGTATCCAATCAATCTTGCAATGTGATCCTCAGTAATCACAATCTTCTTTCCCATTATGTAGGAGGTAACTTGATGTGTTGATGAGGACGCATGAATCCAGAATTCCTTGACCAATACAGGGAAAGTTGGACCCACCAACCTATCAAAGTATCTCTCCCATCCTTGTGCCCTAACTTCTTCTGTCAAATCGAATCCATTTTCTTTCAGACTGGAGAAATCAACAATCAGTTCAGACAGCACTTCCAAATTCTTCACTGGTGTAAGGAGTGTTCTGAAGGGAACTTGGTATTGTTCAGATGAAGCCTCCTTCTGAGAACCTACAGAAACATTGCTAGAGGTTGCCATGTTCACACTTAGGGTTTTCTGAGAAATTTTTTTGAGAAAAGGGTTTCTTTTGAAAAGGGATGAACACACAAGGAGAATGCAGAAAATATTTGTAAGAATGTAGGAGACGGTAAAAATTTAATGAATGATGTTAATGTGCTTAAATAGATTTCAAAATGAGTTTTGAAAATGTAAACGGTTTTAAGAAAGAGAATTATTTCATGATTACATTTTAAAACATGATTACGTGCATTTAATGCTTGCTGATTTTGGGGGATTTGAGAAAGATACTTGAAACAGTTACCAGACATGTGTCTCAATGCACCCAATCAGCGTTTTGCCTTCTCAGAAGCGTGCACGCATGTTCTGCTTCAGAGATTTGCTGATGATTGGATGACACTTGTTTGATTTAGTGAGCAACACGTCTATCCTTGAGCTGAAACGCTCAGATCTTTAGGAATAGAATCTGATACAATCTGCATGTCTATCTTTCTGAAAGGAGATTGATCAGAAGTTCACTGTAAAAGGAAAACACATTCTGAAGGTTAATATATAAAGTTAAAACATTTTCACTCTGGGCAGAGTTTCATGCTGAGATGTTTCAGAATGAAATTGAACCTATCTTCAAAAAGAGGTTTAGTGAAGATATCAACCCATTGATGGTCTGTATCAATAAATTTTAAGTTCAAAATTCCTTTCTGAATATAGTCCCTAATGAAGTGATGTTTTATTTCTATATGCTTAGCCCTAGAATGTAAAATGGGATTCTTACTTAAGAAAATGACAGAAGTATTGTCACAGAGTATAGGGATGTTACTCTCAAAAATCTGGAAGTCTTCAAGCTGACTTTTCATCCAGAGCATTTGTGTGCTGCATCCAGCTGCTGCTATGTACTCAGCTTCTGCTGTTGATAGCGCAATTGTGGATTGCCTTTTGCTGGACCAAGAGATCAGATTTTCTCCCAGAAACTGGCAGCTTCCAGAAGTACTTTTACGCTCTACTCTGTCTCCAGCAAAGTCAGCATCGCAGTAGCCTACTAAGCTGTAATCACTAGATTTTCTATAAAATAAACCCAGATTAGTAGTACCTTTCAGATACTTGAAAATTCGCTTAACAGCTGTTAAGTGAGATTCTCTAGGATCTGATTGGAATCTAGCACAAATACATACGCTGAATAAGATATCAGGCCTTGAAGCTGTCAGATAAAGGAGAGAACCAATCATACCTCTGTAGACCTTCTGTTCTACCTTTTTGCTTACCTCTTCTCTTTCCAGAATGCACGTGGGATGCATTGGAATCTTTGATGGCTTACATTCTGAGAGGTCAAATTTCTTCAGAAGTTCTCTGACATATTTGCTCTGATGAATGTAAGTTCCCTCTGGGTTTTGATTGATCTGAATTCCCAGAAAGAATTTTAGTTCTCCGATGAGGCTCATCTCAAATTCTGCCTGCATACACTTAGCAAATTTTCTTCCAAGAGAAGGCTTAGTAGATCCAAAAATAATATCATCAACATAAATTTGACAGACTAAGATGTCATTCTTAACTGACTTACAGAATAAGGTAGTTTCCACCTTCCCTCTGGTGAATTCATTTTCTAACAGAAAGTTACTTAGTCTTTCATACCAAGCTCTGGGAGCTTGTTTCAGACCATATAGTGACTTCTTTAGTTTGAAAACATATTCTGGGTTTTTTTTACTCTCAAAACCAGGGGGTTGGTGCACATAAACCTCTTCTTCTATATAACCATTTAAGAATTCACTCTTGACATCCATCTGATACAGAGTGATGCCTTTATTAACAGCAAATGAAATTAAAAGTCTGATAGATTCTAACCTGGCGACTGGGGCAAAGGTTTCTGTATAGTCTATCCCCTCTTGCTGACTATAACCTTGTGCTACTAGTCATGCCTTGTTTCTGATAACTTCACCTTGTTCGTTCAGCTTGTTTCTGAACACCCATCTTGTTCCAATGACGTTGAATCCTTTTGGTCTGGGAACAAGATCCCATACGTCATTTCTGGTGAATTGATTCAGCTCTTCTTGCATTGCTAGAATCTAGTCGTTGTCCAGAAGTGCTTTATCAACAGAAGAAGGTTCAATCAGAGACACAAGTCCCATGAGGGATTCTTCAGAGTTTCTGAAGCTGGCTCTTGTTCTGATTGGATCTTCCTTTCTTCCTAAGATAGTTTCTTCTGGGTGATCCAAGCTGCTTCTGGGTAGTCTCTTCTGAGGTTGATCAGCAGCTGTTGTAGGATTTCTAGCAGTGCTCCTTTCAGATGTTGAAGGAGTGTCTTTGTTGATAGCTTCAGATGAATTGTCTTCAGAACCTGTAAATTCAACTTCCATACATGCAAAAACTTCATTCTGCTTTGACTTTTCAGAGTCAAGCTTATCATCAAAACGAACACTGATTGATTCTTCCACAATCTGTGTTTCTGTATTGTATACTCTGTACCCTCTTGAGCGTTCAGAGTATCCTAACATAATACACTTCTGTGCTTTAGAGTCAAACTTGTTCAAATAATTTTTTGTATTTAATATAAAACAAGTACATCCAAATGGATGAAAATATGAAATGTTGGGCTTTCTATTCTTCCACAATTCATATGGAGTCTTTTCTAGAATAGGTCTTATTGAGATTCTATTCTGAATGTAGCACGCTGTGTTTATTGCCTCTGCCCAGAAGATCTTAGCAACATTTGTCTCATTGATCATGGTTCTGGCCATTTCTTGCAATGTTCTGTTCTTTCGTTCTACAACTCCATTTTGTTGGGGAGTTCTAGGACAAGAGAAATCATGCAGAATGCCTCTGTCATTAAAGAATGACTCAAAATCTTTGTTTTCAAACTCTCCACGATGATCACTTCTGACTTTAACGATTCTAAGATCCTTTTCATTCTGAACTTGGTTACAGAAGGTAACAAACACATAGTGTGACTCGTCCTTGTGTCTTAAGAACTTTACCCATGTCCATATGCTATAGTCATCTACGATTACTAACCCATACTTCTTGCCACTGACTGAAGCAATTTTAACTGGTCCAAATAAGTCAATGTGCAGAAGTTCTAATGGCTTAGAGGTAGAAATAACATTTTTAGATTTGAAAGAAGGTTTTGCAAACTTGCCTTTCTGACATGCTTCATACAGAGCATCTGAATTGAACTTCAGATTAGGAAGTCCTCTGACCAGATTGAGTTTGTTAATCTGAGATATTCTTCTCATACTAACATGCCCCAATATTCTGTGCCAGATCCATTGCTCGTTGTTAACAGACAGAAGACACTTTACATTCTGACTTTTCAGTTCAGAAAGTTTGATTTTATAAATGTTGTTTTTCCTCTTTCCATTAAATAGGATAGTCCCATCTTTCTGACTAACAGCTTTACATGATTTTTGATTAAAGATTATATCATAACCGTTATCACTTAATTGACTTATGGATAACAGATTATGCATTAATCCATCTACTAGCAGAACATTATTTATAGAGGGAAGATTTCCATTACCTACAGTTCCAGAGCCAATGATCTTTCCCCTCTGATTGCCTCCAAAGCCAATGTGGCCTCCAGGCTTAAGTTCCAGGCTTTGGAACATATGCCTTCTTCCCGTCATGTGTCACGAGCAGCCAGAGTCCAGGTACCATGACTGGTGTTTCTGATTTGCTGCTAAAGATATCTGCAACATGTATTATTTTATCCTTAGGTACCCAGATTTTCTTGGGTCCTGATTTGTTAGATTTACCAAAACTCTGGTTGAATTTTGGTTTCACAGAATACTTACTACTAGTGTATTTAATATCATGTGTGTGACCATACACAAAATGTGAGTTCAGAGGAGTGTGTTTAATGGTTAAATCCATGGCATTCTTTGGTGTAGGAACCTTACCTTGGTATCCTATTCCCTTTCTCCCGTTTCTGCTAACTCCATAGATCATTGAAGCCATTTTGCTTCTATCTATGCTTTTAGCAAGGAACTTCTAGAAACTATGATCATACTCCTTGATGATCTCATCAGCGCTGCTGGGAGTTTCAGAAATTGGTTCCTTCTGAGAGTTTTGTAAAACATTTTCTAATTTTGAAATTTTATTTCTCAGCTCAGAATTTTCCAATTTAAGACTCTCAGTCTTATCAGAGTCAGATTCAAGATTCCTTTTCAGGTTTCTGAATTTAACTCTAATCTGCTGGTACCTTTCCAGAATTTCGTTAAGGCTTTCAGCAAGTTCAGCCTTAGTAAAATTAACTGCAAAGTCAGGAAATACCTCTTCAGTATCTGATTCTGAGTCTGATTCAAAAGCTTCACTGTCTTCTGAAATGTTGGCCATGAGAGCTATGTTTGCTCTCTCATCATCTGATTCTGAGTCAGCTTCAGACGAGTCAGAGTCATCCCATGTAGCCATGAGACTTTTCTTCTTTTCTCTTCCAAACTTCTTTTTGGGCTTTTCCCTCTGAAGCTTTGGGAAGTCACTCTTGTAGTGTCCTTGCTCATTGCATTCATAGCAGATGATGTCCTTGGTGTTTGGCTTTCTGCTTCCTGAGAGGCCTTCAGATCTTCTGTATCCAGAGGAAGAATCTGACCTTCTGTATCTGGAAGAGGACTCATTCTGATCAGATCTTCTGGGATTCCTGAACTTCCTTTGCCTCTGCTTCCACAGTTGGTTCACTCTTCTGGAGAGGAGAGAAAGTTCGTCTTCTTCTGATGAGGATCCATCAGATGTTTCTTCAACAGCCTGCAAAACTTTAGACTCAGATTTTTTGTTAGATTTTAATGCTAAAGGCTTACCTTTCTTCTGAGGTTCATCAGCTTCCAGCTCTATCTCGTGACTTCTGAGGGAGCTGATAAGTTCCTCCAGAGAAATTTTGTTGAGATCTTTTGCTAGCTTCAGAGCTGTAACCATTGGCCTCCACTGCTTTGGCAAGCTTCTGATGATCTTCTTGACGTGATCAGCAGTAGAGTATCCTTTGTCCATAACCTTGAGACCAGCCACCAGAATTTGGAATCTTGAGAACATTGTTTCAATGGATTCACTTTCTTCCATTTTGAATGCCTCATACTTCTGAATGAGCGCAAGAGCTTTAGTTTCTTTGACCTGAATGTTGCCTTCATGCGTCATTCTGAGTGAGTCAAACATGTTCTTTGCTGTGTCTCTGTTAGAGATCTTTTCATATTCAGCGTAAGAGATGGCGCTGAGAAGAATGGTTCTGGCCTTGTGGTGATTTTTGAAGTCACGCTTTTGTTGGTCAGACATTGCTTTCCTGTCAATCTTCTGACCGCTTGCATTCACTGGGTGCGTGTATCCATCTGTCACCATGTCCCACAGATCAGCATCATGTGCCAGAAAGAAGCTTTCAATTCTGTCTTTCCAGTAATCAAAATTTTCTCCATCAAAGACTGGAGGTTTGTCGCTGAATCTGTCTCTGTCTTCATTGTTGTCATTGCTGGTGTGTTGATAAGTTCCTGCCATTGTGTTTTTCTGACGCTGGATCTTGTATTGACACGGTTAAGTGTTTTAGCTCAAAACCAGGCGCTCTGATGCCAATTGAAGAAGTGAAAAACACAAGAAGGGGGGTTGAATTGTAAAAACTGGAAATCAATTGCAATCAACACGATATTTTTATCCTGGTTCGTTTGATCTCAAACTACTCCAGTCCACCCGTCAAGGTGATTTCACCTCTCTCCAACGAGGTCTTAATCCACTATATTCAACTGAATATTACAACTGCTTTAACAACTGATAAAGCCTTCTTGAGTCAAACCACAAACCGGTTTCTCAAGGAAATACTTTCTTACAGATAATTGAAATCTAGGTGTGTTGAATGTTTTCTACAAAAACAGTTTATCACAACTGTGATACTACACAATTTAAGCTTATGAGAGCTAGAGTGCTAAAATAATTGAATAAAGAATTTGAGAGCTTTAGCAAACTGAGAGTGAGGAAGATGATGAATAGCTTTAGGCGTGTAGAAGGTTGTAGAGCATTAGCCAATTCAATCTTCACTGACTGGTTTATATAGCATTGGAAATAAGGTACGTTGGGAGTCAGCTAATCCGTTTCAATGCCAATAACATTCTTTCCTTATTAAGCAGATCTTGTCTGGAATGATTCCCTTGGTAATAAAGCATCTTGAATGCACAGCACCGTTTCCACTTAAGCGTGTTCTGGCTTTGGCTCATTCTGACGCTGCTTAGGTGCTAATGAAGTGTTGTTGTCTTGATCAAAGTTCAGATGGTTAAGCGCAGATCTGTTCATCAGGCTTCAGCGTAAGCACAAGTTGATCTTCTGATTCTGGTATCTGATATAACATCTTCTGATGCTGATGTTGATATCTCATCTTCTGATGCTGATGATGATGTTCTCTTGCTGATACCCATCAGAGTTTCTGTAAAACAGAACGTAATTTTTTAGGTAGCATATGTGTCTTACATGAATCATACAATTAATATATCTTAGCATTTTGTTATCATCAAAACTTAAACTTAGGGTAGTAGATTCAAACTTTGTTCTAACACTAGTCTCTTAAAATTAACCAACACACTTGTGCTTTAAAATATTTAAAGGTGAACTACGAGTACCCTGATCCCTTATTACATGGAAGGTGGTATGTAGGCACTAAAGGTTCACAACCACGACAGGTGCAAACATTGTAAAAAGTACTTCTTTTCTCATCCCTACAATCAATTTTTTTGTATACAACTCTTATAGCCAAAAATACACAAATTTTTAAAGAGGTTCATGCGGAGTACCTTAGATGTTTAGGATGCTAATACCTTCCCTTTGCATAACCAACCCCCGAACTTAGAATCTCTCCCCCTCTTTTTGGGTTATTCTCTCTTTTCCCAATCTTCTGGTAACAATAAAGCGCGATGGTGATTTTTATTTGATCTATGCAAGTTAAGTTAATCCAATGGCTTAGTCTCAACATTTATACCGCTATAGAAAAAATGGAGACTTCACTGGGGAAAGATTGATCAAATGCTGGTCCATCCCTAAGTGGGTTGAGCCTATCTTTGTTTATTTGTGTATGTGCTATTGTTGTTTATATGTTATAGGTTGTATATATGTTTGTATTGATTTTCCTAGTTTTCAGGGTGCTTTGTGATTTCTCATAAGTCCTCTACCCGGACTTGGGAAAACCTAAGATAGGACGGGCACTATAGTCATGTTAACTTTGAGGGAGTAATCCCAAAAAAGGAGGGATGAGATCCCCCACTTAGTGGAGGCCCCTTTGACTGTAGTGTCATTTATTGAGTAATCACGAAGATGTGCTGCTTTTGACCTGGGAGCCTACTGAAACTGAGGACCGTAGAACCTTTAATCCATCTTGGCCTTTTAGGTGTAGTGCGGAAACTATGACGGAGTAATCCGGAAATGGTTGTCACGCGATACTACACTCAGACAAGTTTTTTTAAGAATATTACTAATTACCGAGTCAATCGGGACGTTGGTAATATCCGAAGGAAGGATGTTGACTCTGGGAACCTCTTAGAACCTTGTTGGGCAGGTGATAAACTATTAGACCATACCTTATGGGTAGTACCTTTGACTTCATGCTCGTAACATAGAACCTACGAACCCCCCATGTTTGTGATCTTGTGTGTAATTCTTGCATCATGCATTCATGCATCCATGAGCATCCTTTAAAACATTTTGGTTCAAGGGACTTAAAGTTGACTTTTTGCGAATATCTCATGTACTTTTGATCATGGTTTCTAGAAAAAGAAAGACTCGGAAGTACAGTTTCAAGAATCCTAAGATAGATGATTTGATGAGTCTGATTCCCAAGATTGAGAGTTCTACATATTTTTGAAAGAAGTATGGATCTATCGTGTCTCTCATGAAGCTCATAATAAAGGAGGGTATTCTATCGACTTTGGTCCAGTTCTATGATCCGATGTATCAATATTTCACTTTACCTGATTATCAGTTGATGCCTACATTGGAGGAGTATTCTTATCTACTGGGTTTACCTATTACCAATCGTGTTCCTTTCACCGATTTAGAGGAGGAGCCAAAGTCTCAAGAGATTGCTGCTATAGTTCATTTGGGGAAGTATGAGATTGAGGCTAACATGACTACTGTTGTACCCCAAAATTTTAGCTCTCATTTATCAAGATTTTTCTCACAAGATCTCTTTGACTCAAGACTGGATTAGGGTTTGGTTAGCTCAAGACATCTCATCTTACACTGATAACCCAAATTTAGGGTTTGAGTTTGCACAAGTATTCTTAGACTATCTATGATTCATATGACTTTCAAACATCATTATGGATCCCTAAGATTACTCATGACAAGTTCCAAGCCTTTAACCACATTTTTGATCAGTCAATTGGACAGTTGACCTAAAAATCAACTATATTGGGGAAAACGTCAACCATGGCCAATTTACAGTCAAACTTCACAATTTTTGATCCACATCAACATTCTCGACCCATATGTATCATTTGATCAAGTTTGGATTACAATTCCTCAAGAAATTTGATCAAATCATCAAAAGGGCAAAATGGTCAAAATTAGGGTTTTGACTGAGGAAGGGAAATTTCTGATCTTTGACCAATTGATTTGAAGCATGATTTCAAGGGTTAATTTGTATCATCTTACCTAATTACATGGTTCAAAACATTTCAATTTTATTGGATAGACATATGAAATTTGCAGTCAACTGATCAAAAGTCAACTGTACACTGAAAATCCAAACTTTGACTTTTTGGTCAAAATCAAGTGCCAAGGTTCACAATTCATCAAAACATGTCAAAATGTGAAACTTTTTCATCAATAAATCAAGGATTGAAGATTAGGGTTTAAAATAGGAAATTTTCTTAACTTAGAAATTTTTCTAAGTATAAAAAATTTCTTATCTTTTCTCAATTTTAGGCCATTTTTTCACCATGATACAAGATGTTTCAAAGGAAGTTCCCAACATGAAAGTTGTAGACCTCCATGAAATATACAAATTTGGTTCACACACTTTCCCCTAAAGATGCTTGGATCTCAAGATATAATTTTATGAATACATGCTCATGAACTAAATAACTTAGTGAAATTTTGCCCTAATTTAGGCAGGTTTTAGACCCAACTTCATGATAATGTTTCACCTAGTTCCAAGAGGAGTCTTGAAATTAATTTCAAATATTATTTATAGAGCATATTTCAAGCTTTCCAAAATATCCAAGAACACCTCAAGATCATTTTTGAGTAGGGAGAATCTAAGAGATGAAGTTGGCAATTTCTCACTTTTGATTCAAGCCATTTCATGAAGAACAATTTTCAAATCAGTACCTATGCTGCCTAATCCATACTTTACAGGTCCCAAACTTGTTTCTTACTCCATAATTTAATGCTTACTCAGTTGACAAAGCTTTAATCCAAGCCCTAGAGCCATTGTGCAAGTTGTAATTCCATAAATGGCATAAAGTGGTCATTGCCATTTTGAAAAAGCTTCACTTTTACAATTTTCCAATTCTTGAGCATTGGTCTTGTCTCCTTTGCACATACAAGTCTGACAGGCCTAAATCAAATTTTACAAGACTTATACCAACCCTAAGCAAGCTAGTACAAGCATGTGAAGCCTTGTCCTTCACTTTGCTTCAAAAGCAAGAAAGGTTGCCAAAAGGCTAGAACACACAGATCTGTTGGAGAGCTGACTTTAAACTTATCCCATACTAATACACAAACACATTACAATTAGAAACATGATTGCTAGAGGCTTGAAACACTTCTAAACTACCTTTCGCCGCAAAACTATCCAAACTTGCATATTTTTTCATAAGCCTAGAAATCCATCATTTGGCTCGTGCGTTTCAAGTTTCAATCATCAAAACACTTTACCTAATTGATATCTAACTGATCCAGACCCTCATCCTTGTGCTGTAACTCCTTCTTCATCATCTGCCATTTTTGTTTTCAAAGCTTGCAGGTTGACTTGGATAGAGAGTTCCAGGCACTTCCAAAGCAAGGCAAGGATTGGAACACACTCAGGGAGGTTCAAGCAAGCTTAAGCAATCATCAGGCCTCCATAAAACTCACTCCAACTCCATCCACAATTTCAACTGAAAGAGGTAAAAATCTCAACTTCTATCTCTTCATACAGGCATCCATTGGCCATGATTTATGAATAAACAATGTAGACCTCATTGCTACGAAGCTGTACATATATATATATATATATATATATATATATATATATATATATATATATATATATATATATATATATATATATATATATATATATATATATATATATATATATATATATATATATATATATATATATATATATATATATATATATATATATATATATATATATATATATATATATATATATATATATATATATATCTTGCATTTATTTGGCCTGAGTTGAGAGAATTTTGAACTTGAAATTCCTGTAAAAATTAGGTTTTAATTTAGGGCTTTTAAAATTCATCTTGATCTTTGATTGTTAGCTTACATGATTTATATGGTTAGAATCGTGAGACAAAATGCTACAACATTCATGTTATGAGTTTTCATTTTCATGGAGAAATGAGAAAGTTACAGAGCATCTGGCTGGCTAGAGGAAGAAGATAAAGTACATGGCAATGGCTTTGTTTGTGTTATGTTATTTTTGTTTCACATTAATCAACGGATGTATAGCCACCCCAGTTGCAAGGTAGCGCGTTGGTGAGACCCATGTCCTGGGTTCGAACCTCTGCGCTACCTTTTATTTTTTTTTCACATTTTTCAGTTTTCATTTTTGGCTTATTTTTGCAGGATGGGCTTGGTTCTTTGAGCCTAGCAATTTTTACTAACATACTGCTCCCAATTTCCTTACAGCACCCCTAACCCAAACTATTTTCATATATTTATTTATTTGTTTTCATTTTCATTTTATTTAGAAGTATTTCTTTAATAAATAAAAAATCATAAAAAATATGAAATATGATAATTTTTGCATTTGTTTATTTTATTTTTATTTTCACATTAAAAAATATATTTTTATTAAACTATATATTAATTCTTTTTCTTGAATAAACTTGTAAACTTAAATAAAATAGGTTTAGTTTAATTTGTTTTATTTTCTTTCCATTTCATACTTGTAAAATATTTATTTTGGCATATATAAAAACTAAATATTTTTATAAAATATTATTTATTATTTTTAATACAAAATAAATAAAATAATACATAAGAAATTTATTTTCTTTCAAACTAAAAATTAGGGTTAATCCCCTTTTTAAGAAATTATTTTCTTTTCCTTACATTTTTAGGATTAGGTTAAATTTCTTTTCACATAAAAAAACAAAACAAAAATCTTTTCTTGCATGTATATAATGTTGCATATTTAAATATTGTATATTGTTTATTCTAATATTCATACAAATTCGATTTGGTTATAATAATTTATTTAGACTTATATTCTTGCAAATCCCCATTCAAATTTGTATTCCCCCCTCCCATAAATTGTTGTAATAGCTTAGTAATCTTTACATTACGCAATTTACCTCTTTACATGCCATGATAATAATTAGGGTTTATATGGTAAGATAAAAAACAAATCAAATAGAAAACCTTAAATTCAAGACAAAAACAAAGCATGAAAATAACACACTTGTACACAAGCATCCTTAGGGTTTCCCCACTTGGTTGCCTTATACAAAAAAATGGCCATATTACGCATGCAAAGTATCTTGGCAAAACAAACAAATATAAGATCATAGTCCCTTGATGACGCTATTCAAAGTTGCCTTACAAAATGATCTTGGTCCCTCAAAATGCTAAGATACTTTGAAACATTGCTAGTCATGGTTATACGATGGCCCATGCCCGTCCCGTTTACATCCAAAGATAGGGTTGCTTACCAAATCAATGGTAAGACAACAATGTCAAAGGAATAAAAAATGCACAAGAAAGACATTTGAGTAGGTACATTACTTCTAGTTACTTGCTCTATTTCCAAACAACCATCCTTGCTATTTTCAAAACAAACACACAGACATTTCAAAAACTTTTTTACAAACATTGAAAACATTTTCAAAAGACAAACATCTTTGTATACATTCTTACGAACGAGAATCATTACGAAGATTGCCAAAACAATGGCCTCATTTTCATAATACTTTCAAAACCACACCAAACACATTTTCAAACAACAAAAGCCAGTGATCTAGCAAGTAACTAAGAGCCCATGGAAAACCATGGATGAAAAGGGTGCTAATACCTTCCCTTTTCATAATCTACCCCCCGAACTCAAGAAACAATCTCAAAGGTCTTTCCTGTGCTTTTTTACCTTTCCTTTTGGATAAAAGAAAAGTTGGTGGTGACTCTTGCTAATCGCAACATTTGCAATAAAATGCAAAACCCTCAAGTCAGTTCTCCCACTGTATCACAGAACTTGCGACTCTGCTGGGGAATTTAATAAAAGAGGGGTTACCTTTAGGCTAGATCACATTTATTTTCTTACATTGTTTGACTTGTTTGCTTTACATTATGGTTCTTTGTTTGGGTTTGAATCCTCCACCCAGATTTAGGAAACATTATAGGTAAATAACAATACGTTGTGGAAACTGTGCGGGGTATACCGATATGGTCTAAGCAATAGCTATGTTAGTGTGACATATTTGTGGGTACCGGTAGCCTTTGAGTCAATCAAAGAGAATACGGGGCCGCTGCGTGATGTCATGAAGCACTAATGAACTTCTAGAACCCTTCGCTTGACCAACTTGGCCTTTAGGATATAGTGAGATGACCGACTTTGGTGTAGTCTGAAGTTGGTAGATACTCGATACTACACTCATTAAGGGTTGGTTTCTTGGGATATTTCGGTCGCCATTAAAGAGGCTTGAGCTGAAACAATGACCAAGGAAACAATCCAATGACATTGATATCCTTAGAACCCGGTTACTATTATTAGGGCAGGTTGAGCCAACTAAACTTCAAGAGAGTACTTACCTATAAAACCCCATGCAAGCCTAAAACTAAGAACTTGTTTGTTTTGCTTGTATATACATACTTGTACATAACATCATGGACATCATGAGCATCATATGCATTAACTAACCATTTCAATGATTTTGGAGATTCATCTTTGTTCTTGTTTTGTAGGATATGGATTCACTTCGCAGGAAAACTATCCAAGTCAACCTTGTAAGAATTCCTCCACAATTCAAGGAGCTAGCTTCAAGGATCCCTGAGAACTCTCCATTCACCGAGAGGCATGGTCGTCTACTCAACTTGGTCACCTCTAACACAGAGGAGGATATGATAAAGGTGCTTTTCCAGTTCTTTGATCTTTTGCACCATTGCTTCACATTTCCCGACTATCAGCTTGTGCCTACTTTGGAAGAATTCTCTCAACTATTGAGGATTCCAATTCTCAATCAACTAACTTTCAACGGTATGGAAAGAGACCCAAATCCAGAAGAGATTGATCAAGCTCTACACTTGCACTCATCTGATGTCACAACCCATTGGAAAACTAGAAGTGGTGTTAAAGGCTTCTTAACAAAGTTCCTGTTTGAGAAAGCCCAAAGATGTTGGAATTCCCTAGACTTGCAAGCCTTTGAGGAAATTGTGGCTCTTCTTATCTATGGGATGGTCTTGTTCCCCAATCCTGACCAACTCATATATGTGAGCATCGTCAAAATCTTCATGTCACGCAATCTGGTGCCTACATTGCTAGGGGATATCCTACACTCTTTTCACACTCGTACAATGAGGAAAAAAGGTGTCATCATGTGTTGCACTCCTCTCCTGGAAAGATGGTTTATTTCTCATCTTCCCCAATAAGTCTTAAAGAATTAGCAAGGTGGTCACAAAGGTTAATGACGCTCAAACATTCAGATATTCATTGGTGCTCCCGATCCAAAGAGAATGTTATCATTTTTGACCGTTGTGGGGAATTCCCTAATGTCCCTCTACTTGGCATTAGGGGAGGCATCACCTACAACCCATGCTTAGCTCTAAGATAGTTTGGATATGCCTGAAGGGATAGCCCTCACGAGATGCTAATTCAAGGCTTGGTATTCGACTACGACAATGACGATCAAGGTCTTCACCAGAGATTAATCCGAGCTTGAAGGATGCTAAACTAGGTGGATAGAAAGACTTTGGGACACAAGAATTCCATCCCTCTTGAGCCTTACCTCAAGTGGGTACGAACCCGCGCTCAAAGTCTTATGATGCCTTATCCTTCCATTCTCCCGATGATCATAGAACCTATTAAGGAAGGAGAAGTTCCATACACTATCCTACATCCTGACATGCCCACATCTCTTGAAGACCTGCAAAGGGATTAGATACAACTCAAAGGAGAGCGGGATACTTTCGAAGCCCAATTCTACGCAAGAGAGAAGAAGGTTTTGGAACTAACTAGGCTACTTCATGAGGAGCAGACTCTAAATGCCTACATTGCACCAAAGAGGACGCGCACTACTTTTTTTATCTTAGAGTGTTGTATTATTTTGCCCAGGGGGCATTGATGTACTCAAACTCTATCTTATTAATATAACGTGTGTTTCTTTTTGTCTAAAACAAACTTGAATCTTTTAAAATCCTTGAAAACATTACATATGCACATATCATTCATCATGACATAAACAGGTCTTTTGCAACGAGTTTCCTCATCTCTCTACTGTTTATTTCAGTAAGATGGATCTCGAACAAAAAGTCAAAGATCTTCAAGCTCAAAACACGCAGTTTCAACAGTTACTCATGACCCTGTCCAAGGGGAAAGATGAGTTGAAGACTCTGTTAGCTGAAGAAAGAAAGAAGAAAACAAAGAAGGCCACTGGAGTTTTGAACATGGGGAGAAGGTTTCAGGGACAAACTAGAAGAACCTTGAATTTTCAACCACTTCCGGGGAAGGAGAAGGGAAAGGAAAAGAAACAGCGGTTCCGTCAGAATCCGAAGTGGAGGAAGAAGAGGAAGAATACTCCAAGGAACAATATCCTCCAGCAGATGATAAGTACAGACATCTTGAAGAGCGTTTAAGCGCTATGGAAATGCAAAAGGTGCCAGGTATAGACTTTGAAGAATTAGGACTAGTGTCGGGAATTGTGATCCCACCAAAATTCAAAGTGCCGTTGTTTGCAAAATATGATGGGGTGTCATGTCCTAAGATGCACCTCCGATCATATGTGAGAAAGATTCAGCCGCACTCCGCCGGTAAAGACCTATGGGTGCATTTTTTCCAAGATAGCTTATCTGGAACACAACTCGATTGGTTTTACCAATTGGAAAGGGACGACGTCCACAACTGGGAAGACCTTGCCGCAACTTTCTATAAGAAATACCAGTATAATGCTGATTTTGCGCCTACCCGTACTCAACTTCAGAGTATGGCTATGGCTTCAAATGAGGGTTTCAAAGATTACGCGCAGAAATGGAGAGATCTAGCTGGGAGAGTCCAACACCCTCTGTCTGAAAGGGAGTTGATAGATATGTTCTTAGGCACACTATCAGGCCCTTTCTTCAACCATCTGATTGGAAGCTCATCTGCTGGATTTACTGAGTTAATACTAACTGGAGAGAGGGTGGAAGCTGGCATAAAAAGTGGAAAGATTCAGAAGGATTCATCTGCCTATAAAGCTGTGAGAAAGCCTTTCGTTGGGAAGAAGGAGGTATCTGCTGTTTATCCACAAAGAAACCAGGGGAGAGCTGAACGTCGACCAATGGTAGGAGCGGTTATGATCCCAAAGCCTACATGATCAACCAAGAAGTAATCAACCGAGGGTAGAAAGGCCAGTTCAACAATTCACCAGAACTAATATGACTCTAGCCCAGGTTTTACCACATCTTCTGAAATCTAATTTGGCAACTCTGAAGGAGGCTCCAAAGAACCCCAACACAGCGTCCCCTCATTATCACCCTGTGATCGGTGGATCTGGAACTGATTGTTTAACGCTGGTTCGCGAAATATCGCGGAAGCAAGATTCGCCACCGTATTTTATTTTCTCCAACATGGACAGGACAAAAGCACATCAAAATTCCTTGTGAGATAGTTTCTCGGTTCGGGAGGTAGATTTATAGAAAGGGAAGGTGTTAGCACCCTTTCTATCCATGGTTATCCATGGGCTCTTAGATACTTGCTCATTGTGTTTTCAAAATGTTTGCTTTTCAATTGTGAGTGGGTTTGAAAAAGTTTCGTTTAAAGATTTCAGATCGACTCTTGTATCAGTCCTCAAGAGTGTTTGAAAAATTGTTTTGAAAGCTTTTTTGAAAGTGTCGGTGTGAAAAGAGTTTTGATTTGTTTTTTAGAGCAAGTATCTATGAGTCATCTACCTACCCTAAGGAATTAGGCTGTGTAAATGTCCTTAAGGTAGTGCCATCCCATCATTGAGAGGTAGGTAGCACCACCGTCGGAGGAGTTCGGGTCAATTCATTTGTTAGGGATAGTGTGGTCACCAGAGCAACAGTAGGACACCTTAGAAGCTATCCTTATGCCATTGATCCTTTTTAATTCCGAGGCAACCGTTTCGAGGCAACTTGTTTTGAGGCATATGGATCAACGGACATAAGGACTTACTAAGACGTCCTATACTCGACGACCACGTTTCGAAGGTAAGGCAACAGTGAGGCGTACCCTAAGAGTGGTGTGTGAATTTGTGTATTGTTTTCATGTTTATATTTTATCTTGTACATGTATCATGGTGATCTACGTTTGTTTTTAATTTAGTCATTCATTCTTTCATGTAAAGTTTAGCAGTTTTAAGAGTGCGGAAATTTAAATGCGGAAAGTAAAATCCTACGCTATTACAAGGCGCGGGTCCATACATCGCCAAATTAACAAAGACCCATTTTTAATAAAAATGCAGAAAGTAAAATAAATTCCTAATTACTATTACATGGCTTGAGCAGTTACATAATATTCACAAAGAAAAATAAGAATAAATGTGCGAAAGAATTAAAATAGAATGTTCGAGGGCGTTGGACCCTTTTTGAAATTAAACGGAATTAAAAGTTAATTAATTATTTAATTAAAAGAAAAGAAATTGTTTTTTAAGTTTTTGGTATTTATGAAATAAAAAGGAATTTAAAATTAGAAGGAAACAATAGTTCTAAATATTTTTAATTATTAAAGAAAAGGTTAATGTTTAAAACCTAATTTATGCTAATTAATTATTTACATGTTTATTTACAAAATATTTATTAATTAATAATAATAATGATGAGAAAAATATTTAATAAAAAAAAGGATGAAAAAGTTAAAAACCCTAATTTCTACATGTTTTAATTTATTAAGAAAAAGATTGAAGTTTTAAAACCTAATTTAACTAGTTAATTATTTAAGGTTTATTTACAAAATAAATTAATAGAAATTAAATATAATTAAACATATTTTAATTTTTCTGTATTTTATATTGTGAAAATTAATTTATGTGGATTAAATAAAATAATTAAAAAGAATAATTGAAAAGAATAAAAGAAAAGAAAATTAAAAGAAGGAATACAAACAAGGAGGGGTGTCTGGCCCTTTTGGAGGTTTTTGTAGAGTAATTTGGGCCATTAGACAAAAAGCGTTGTTTGACTTTCTGGCATCACGTGCGTGTTCATTGACTCCTGAGTACCGTGGTCTGCATTCTTTGGCCATTGGATTGAGTTTCATGGCCATTTGTGTTCTGGCTGTTGGCCATTTGTGTTCTGGCATCAACGTTCCTTAATCTTTTCAAGATGTCTGTCTCGCCATGTATTGGTGTCATGCATAAGTTGTTCTTTTGGCTTTTGGCCATTTGTATTTTGGCTTTTGGCCATTTGGCTTTTGGCCTCAACGTTCCTTAATGAACCTGCATGGGATCCTGTCTAAATCTGCAGTGTTGAATCTCATGAACACATTAAATAAAATCATAAAGTGCAAATAAAGCCAATATATGAAGAAATTTAATGTTTAGGCACAATATGGCATGTATGAATGATTATACCCTTTTGATCATGGAGATCAAATCAATCTTACCCTTACTGGAAAATTAGTGACCTGAATGCTTTTATCCCCTTTGGATCATGGAGATCAAGCCAGCCTTATCCTTACTGAAGAAGTAGTGAGGTGTTGGTTTGTAACTGTGATGGCTTGTTTGTAGTGAGAGAGGGATTTGTAATAAGGATTTCAAGGTTTTAGGGTTCTTGAAAGAATTTGATATTCTAACAGTGTTGTGGCAAGGTTTTTTCTCTCTTTTCCTCCTCCCTGGTTTGTGTGAAAAGAATGTGATTATATAATGGAAATTAGGATAAAGAAAATGGGTTTTGAATGTGCAATTGGGCCTCCAATGTTCACTTGAGTTTGTTACTTTCCAGGCTAAATCGCGGGGACTTAAGTACAATTTTTGAAGTTGAAATATGAAAACAAAATGTAGCTGATATCGATAACTAACTCCTGTCCGAAAATCGGCTCAATCGGATAAACGGTGAATTAGTTATGAATTTTTGAAGTTTCAGCTCAGACAAACTTATTTTGGGCTCCAGTGTCGACTCTGACACGTTTTTCAATAAAAAACTGGTATTGATCGGAGCATAATCCGGTCTCGACTTTTGAAGAAAAGTTGTAGATCTATGAGTCAGGGACCTTGTGTAAAAATATGAGCTCAATCCGATATAAATTGACCGAGTTATGAATTTTCGAAGTTTCGGCCCAGATGAAATCATATTCAGTATTCAGGATTTTCAGCGTGTCATGCACTCTAAGCAAAAAACGAAGGCCTTTTGAATACCGTTTGAACTCAATACCTTCTGTGAAAATGTAGCCAACTCAATTTGTAAAATTTTGGCGCCAGAACCAGCTCAATACGATGAAAATCGACCAAGTTATGATTTTCTGAACATGACGCAAATAAACTTCTGTCACAAATTTTCTGTACGAAAATACTTGATAAATCCACATTTTTGAAGACCTTCTGATCGAAATTGGCTTCCAGTCGTGAGATATGAAAACGTAGATAATGTCAAGACGGAATTTTGGCCACCGGAACGGGTTCAAAACGAGCCAAGATCTTCAAGTTATGAATTTTTTAGCGCGTAAAAACTGCACTTTCAGCACACTTTTTCACCATATTTCTTCGAGAAAACTCACACATTCGGATACCTTCTTTAAAGAATTGACTCTTGAGCCGAACCTGAATTTGAGAATACGTTATCAGAGATATCTTGGCGAAAGAATACCAGAATATGACGCGCCGGGTTGGACTTGTGAATTTTTCTTGAAATATTTTGAGAAATATGGGAGGGCAAATTTTGGGGTAAAACAGTTGCCCCTGTTCAATCTTCTTAGACCTGAGAATGTAGATTGGCTGGCGTGCCTTTCGTAATTTGAAGGTGGAAGATGATTGAACACTAGAGTGCCCAGAAATTTGCACTCACATAGTAGAATTGCAGCAGTGTGATGCAGGGAATGAGCTTACAGATGCCATTTAGAGACTGTAGGTATGTGGAGATGGGCTTATAGATTCCATCTGGAAGTATGATAGTACCTTGTCGGGAATGGGCTTATAGACGCCACCTAGGTGTCGACCGCGTAAGAGATTCCTTAGCGAGAACTTGCGTACCTGAGAAAGAAAAATAATTACCTGGCCTGTTACAGGAGTTGATCTTCAAACTCTTTACGTAGATGTGTCCTGGCTGGATACAGGAATCGAATCTTTAAACTCTTCAGACGTGCCCTGGCAGGATACAGGAATCGAGTCCGGAGAATATTAGTCGTCAACAGATACACCTTGGCAAGATACAGGAATCGGATCTTTGAACTCTTCAGACGTGCCCTGGCAAGATACAGGAATCGAGTCTGGTAATGTTAGTCGTCAACAGATACACCCTGGCGAGATACAGGAATCAGATCTTCGAACTCTTCAGACGTGCCCTGGCCGGATACAGGAATCGAGTCTAGAATTCAGAAAGGTTTGTGAGTTGTCTCTACTGACAGGTTATTTCCATGGACGAGTGGTCTTTATCGACGGGTGTCTATAACGACGAGTGTCTATAACGAAGAGTGTCTATAACGACGAGTGTCTATAACGAAGAGTGTCTATAACGACGAGTGTCTATGAAAACGAGTGTCTATGACGACGAGTGTCTATAACGACGAGTGTCTATAACGACGAGTGTCTATAACGACGAGTGTCTATGACGACGAGTGTCTATAACGACGAGTGTCTATAACGACGAGTGTCTATAACGACGAGTGTCTATAACGACGAGTGTCTATAACAACGAGTGTCTATAACGATGAGTGTCTATAACGAGGGGTGTCTATAACGACGAGTGTCTATAACGACGGGTGTCTATAACGACGAGTGTCTATAACGACGAGTGTCTATAACGACGAGTGTCTATAACGACGAGTGTCTATAACGACGAGTGTCTATAACGACGAGTGTCTATAATGACGAGTGTCTATAACGACGGGTGTCTATGACGACGGGTGTCTATGACGACGGGTGTCTATGACGACGGGTGTCTATAACGACGGGTGTCTATAACGACGAGTGTCTATAACGACGAGTGTCTATAACGACGAGTGTCTATAACGACGAGTGTCTATGACGACGAGTGTCTATGACGACGAGTGTCTATAACGACGAGTGTCTATGACGACGAGTGTCTATAACGAAGAGTGTCTATGACGACGAGTGTCTATGACGACGGGTGTCTATAACGACGAGTGTCTATAACAACGAGTGTCTATAATGACGAGTGTCTATAACGACGAGTGTCTATAACGACGAGTGTCTATAACGACGAGTGTCTATGACGACGAGTGTCTATGACAACGGGTGTCTATAACGACGAGTGTCTATAACGACGAGTGTCTATAACGACGTGTGTCTATAACGACGAGTGTCTATAACGACGGGTGTCTATAACGACGAGTAGAAGTAATCTTAAACTGGACTTGTCTTCTTTTGGCTGGATTTGTCTACTTTGACTGAATTTGTCTACTTCGACATAGCTGATCATTTAACTGTGTCCTTCCTAAAAGGTAACGGTCAGTCATATGCAATGCATGGTATGGGTCAAGCGGTGATATCCTCAGCATAAATGAGATTATGTGACATGATGCATGTGTCATGTTTATGATAATGTAGTGTTTTTGAATGTATCTTCGTCTGGGAAAATAGATCCTTGACGGATGTCGGGAAGTCAAATCCTGGGCTGATGTTGAAGAGTGAGATTCTTCGTTTCCGTTGGGGATGATGATTGCAAGAATACCGGTAGGAGAAGATGACTCCGTTGGGGAATAAACTTGGCGAATAGATTACTCTGCGGGGAGGTAACTCTGTGGGGAAAGAGAGGTACTTTGCTGAGGTTGATGAAGATAACTCCGCTTGGGATACCGTTGATAAGCTCTGTTGGAAGTTTTGATGAACTCCGCTGGGGGATAGGAAGACTTCGCCGAGGACGACCTTTCCGTGGTTTTTGGCTGAGGATAACCCAGTTATATCCTGGTGGGGAAATAACCTTTGCATAAAGCCGGGAGACGCGTTCGTGCTCTGCGGGTGAAAAGCTTCTAGAATCTACTGGGGATAAGCTTCCTGCTGGGGAGATGGATTCCACTTTCTTGGGGAAACTTTTGGACTGGAATCTCCTGGGGAAATAAGGCATCTTGATTGTTCTTCAGTCGAACCTATCTTAGTACCTTGGTGGACAGAGTAACTAGATCTCTTAGACAACTCATTACTGCCCCTGTTTCTGATGTTAGAAGATACCTGTGGAGGTGCTTGACGGCTGCCGATTGACAAATCTTCTGGTAGGCAAGTGACGAGATGACGGGACATAGTCGTGCGCTTTGATCCCTAATTTTTGCCTGGACCGCCCTTTCGGGTTTTCAGTCCACCGGGATACCCATTTTTGCCCAAGCCGCCTTTTCAGGTTTTCGACTTGCCGGGTGTACAGATTCTTTCATTTCATCCCTTATTTTTGCCCGAACCCTTTTGGTTCGCCGGGAAGCCCTAATTTTTGCCTAGGTATGTCAACCTAGCGGGTCTTTTATCGTGCGTAGTATTTTTTCGACTATGTCCACGCTCTTAGAATGCAGGGAGGTGCCCCTGTTGTTGTGTTGTCATGCCACCAGAAGATCTTCGTTTGATCGTCCAATGCCCCAAGTGACTTTAGACGGAGATTTGCCCCAGGCTATTTGGCATTTGAGAGATTCTCTGAATCTTGACTTAACTGCCCCAAATGACAGACAATGATCATGTGATGCCCCTTGTTTGGGAGTGCTTTTGTTCATCCGATATTCGTCGTGCGAGCTTCTATGCTGTTCAAACAAATAGTCGTATGCAAACAAAGTTATGTTAAAAATGCAAAGCTTATGTCTGTCTTGAAGTTTTTGTGAAAATGCATTTTTTTCTTTCATAAAAACAAGTGAATTTTTTTTGTTGTAAACTGTGATGTCAACTCGTTAGTTTACCGCAAGCCTTAAGGAGTCATGATAGCTTTCGTAACAGTATGCTTTCGAACTAGCCCATGCTTCAGCTAGGACTTTTCAGGGTTGTAACGTGGCCTGGTTCACGGTTTAAGAAACAAAGGATAAAGGCTCAAATTTCATTTGTACCCACCCGCTCTTCGTGATGTTCTTCGATCCTAAACTCAGCTGATCGTGCGTTAGATCTTGTTTGAGTCTTTGCTTTGATATACCAATGATGGTTCGGATATTGACAATTTATTTTGAATAGGCAGTCATTCCTTTTTGTTGTTGAGGGTTTGTAGGACCTCTTTCTTTTTTGATTGTGTTATCCCTAAATTTTGCCTGAACTGTTTCCTCTTTTGGAATTACAGTCAGCGGGATGCCCCAGTTTTGTAAGTCTCCTTCATAGGTTTTGACTTAATGGGTTTTTTTATTTTGATAGATCATGACTGCCTGTCGTTATGATTATTCAGAACCATCACTGTCTTTTGTTTTTGGAAAGACTCCTTTGGTGCCGTTCGTTGTGCACTCTGGATCAACTGAGAAGACTACCCTGCCCCAGGTTATGATTAAGGGTTTTAATTTTCAAAAAGAAAAACTCCTACTTCTTTGGCTCAGAGGGGTTGACGAGGGATTATCTTCCTTATAACTCCAGTGTTTAGGGATTGAAACAATGCCTATACCTCATCAGCGGGGTCTGTTCAAAAGCATACTGTAAGGATCGTGGTATCGTTTTCGTCATCCTCCCTCAAGAGGCTTAGAATTTCTTAATCAAGAGTTGATCATCAAAAAATATGAAATCAGTTTGAATATAGCGAATGCGAATATATTGCTTCAAAACAGACATATGCGATGCATTAATGAAATAACAACGTTTAACATGAATAAATGTTTGAACAATCAAAGAAAATTACAATCTGAACATTCAAATGAACAAAAGTTTCCAATCCTAGCCATGTTTGGGCAGGGGAGCAGTGGTCACATTGGGAGCTTCTGGAGAGTCGAGCTGGACTTCCTTTGCGTCAATCAGATCCTGAACCTTGTTTCTCAAAGTCCAACAATCATCTGTAGCATGCCCTGGGCTGTCAGAATGATAAGCGCAACGAACATTGGGGTTATACCTTGAAGGCGTCCTGTTGGGATTCTTTGGAGGGTCCATGAGAGTTACCAACTTGGTTTCCAGCAACTGTGGCAATATCTGTGACAAGGTCATGCCAAGGGGAGTAAATTGCCTTTTGGGTCTCTCTTCCCTTTGCTGATTATGACGCTGAGGAGCGCCAGCCGGTTTTGCAATAACCACCGCGTTGACATCTTGGCGGTGCTCGGACCTATTCTGCCCTCTTGAGCCATAGACAGCACTAGATTCTCTCTTGGATGGTTTCTTCTCAGTGTTCGAGGAGTCACCATTCTGTATTTTCCCTGACTTGATGCCAGCTTCTATTCTTTCCCCGGTCAAGACCAAATCTGTAAACCCAGCAGCAGAATTCCCAATCAGGTGGTTGAAGAATGGACCAGACAGGGTCCCCAAGAACATGTCGACAAGCTCGCGGTCAGTTAGAGGTGGTTGTACCCTTCCAGCAAGGTCCCTCCATTTTTGAGCATACTCTTTAAAGCCCTCGCCTGTACCCATAGACATTCCCTGGAGCTGAGTGCGCGTGGGAGCAAGGTCGGCATTATACTGGTATTGCTTGTAAAATGCAGTGGCTAAGTCTTCCCAGGTACGGATGTTGGCTCCATTCAGTTGATAGAACCACTCGAGTTGAGTCCCTGAAAGACTCTCCTGGAAGAAATGGATCCATAAGTTCTTGTCAGCCGTGTAGGGCTGGATCCTCCTCATGTATGACCTGAGATGCAGCTTTGGACAGGATGCCCCGTCGTACTTTGCAAAGGCAGGTGCCTTGAATTTTGTGTGGGATCACTACCCCAGAAGACAGACCTAGATCTTCGAAGTCCAGGCCGGGCACTTTTTGTATCTCCGTGGCACTTAGCCGGTCTTTCAACTGTTTATACCTGTCCTCAGCTGGAGGGTACTGCTCATCATTATAATCGGTCTCGTTGTCGGAGACCACTGGACTAGGAACCTCCCTTTCTTGGGGACTGTTTTTCCCAACAGATGGGGTGGTCTGCTCAACTTCATTTCGTGATCCATTCCCAGATTTGCGTCTAGGGTTGAACATCACCGTCCTCTTCTTCTTATTTTTCAAAAGCAGGGTCTTCAGATCTTGTTGCCCCTGGGCCAAACTCATGATCAACTCTTGGAATTGGGCATTCTGGGCCTGGAGGGCCTGGATGGATTGCTCAGTAGATGTTTCCGGATTCATGATGAGACTGCTGAAATAAACAGCAAAGAAGGTAAGCAACCTGTAAAAGGGATACCTGTAATGCAATGATATGTATGTATGCATGCAATGTTTTCAAGGACCTCGCGGAGTAAACAGAGAAAATTATCAGAATTTGAATCTGGTAGCTTGATTGAAGGAACTTCATGTTGTTGAGAGTCCTTCTTCAAGAGTCAAAGCTCACCATATCGAGTGGGTCATAGCCCCTGACAACCTTGGCTAGAGGAAAATAAATCCCCTTTGCCCCTTGCTGGATAATTGGTTCATCATGACCTGCACCACAAGTCCTTGAGATCCTTGAAATGGGTTAGTCCTTATGTAGGATGTATGCAATGGTATGATGTTATGCTGTGCATGGGGTAATATGGATAAACCCTGTTATGAGTCCCAATTAAGGACTGTAAACAAAACCTGCAAGAAACTCAAGTGTCAGATAACAAGCATGCAATTAGTCAAGTTGGAAGGCACAAAAGTCACACAAAAGAGCCCTTAGAGTTTAGGCCAGCATGGGGTCTGGGTATTACCCTCTTGAAGTTGGTTGGTTAAGACCTGTCCTATCAGAAGTAACCGGGTTCTAGAGGATCCCAATATCACCGACTACCCTCAATCGGTCATAACTCCAGCATCGCAATCTTTTCTTGCGGCCAGAACCATCGCGAGAGTTTAGCCTCAATGGGCGTAGCATACTGCTACTGTTCTATTGGCCAAGTTGGGTCATTTAAGGTTCTAAGGTTGGTTGGTGCTTAATGACTCCTCAGAAGACCCATATTCTCCTCGTTGCGACACAAGGGATATCAGTACAGACCAAGGTGCCACACCAACGTAGCCACTGCTTCACCCATGTCGGTCTACGCCGGACAGGTCCCTCACAGCTTATGCTACCTAACAGGGTATCCCCAGATCCGGGTTATGATCTATGTAACTCCGATGCAATGCCCACAAATATAAAGCAACCAAACACAGCAATTGAAAACACAAGTGATCTTAGTCCTAAGGTACACCTCACTTTAAGTGTCCCCAGCAGATTCTCCAGTTCTGTGATCGGTGGATCTGGAACTGACTTTTTAACGCTGGTTCGCGAAATGTCGCGGAAGCAAGAGTCACCACCGTCTTTTATTTTCTCCAACATGGACAGGACAAAAGCACATCAAAATTCCTTGTGAGATAGTTTCTCGGTTCGGGAGGTAGATTTATAGAAAGGGAAGGTGTTAGCACCCTTTCTATCCATGGTTATCCATGGGCTCTTAGATACTTGCTCATTGTGTTTTCAAAATGTTTGCTTTTCAATTGTGAGTGGGTTTGAAAAAGTTTCGTTTAAAGATTTCAGATCGACTTTTGTATCAGTCCTCAAGAGTGTTTGAAAAATTGTTTTGAAAGCTTTTTTGAAAGTGTCGGTGTGAAAAGAGTTTTGATTTGTTTTTTAGAGCAAGTATCTATGAGTCATCTACCTACCCTAAGGAATTAGGCTGTGTAAATGTCCTTAAGGTAGTGCCATCCCATCATTGAGAGGTAGGTAGCACCACCGTTGGAGGAGTTCGGGTCAATTCGTTTGTTAGGGACAGTGTGGTCACCAGAGCAACAGTAGGACACCTTAGAAGCTACCCTTATGCCATTGATCCTTTTTAATTCCGAGGCAACCATTTCGAGGCAACTTATTTTGAGGCATATGGATCAACGGACATAAGGACTTACTAAGACGTCCTATACTCGACGACCACGTTTCGAAGGCAAGGCAACAGTGAGGCGTACCCTAAGAGTGGTGTGTGAATTTGTGTATTGTTTTCATGTTTATATTTTATCTTGTACATGTATCATGGTGATCTACGCTTGTTTTTAATTTAGTCATTCATTCTTTCATGCAAAGTTTAGCAGTTTTAAGAATGCGGAAATTTAAATGCGGAAAGTAAAATCCTACGCTATTACAAGGTGCGGGTCCATACATCGCCAAATTAACAAAGACCCGTTTTTAATAAAAATGCGGAAAGTAAACTAAATTCCTAATTACTATTACATGACTTGAGCAGTTACATAATATTCACAAAGAAAAATAAGAATAAATGTGCGAAAGAATTAAAATAGAATGTTCGAGGGCGTTGGACCCTTTTTGAAATTAAACGGAATTAAAAGTTAATTAATTATTTAATTAAAAGAAAAGAAATTATTTTTTAAGTTTTTGGTATTTATGAAATAAAAAGGAATTTAAAATTAGAAGGAAACCATAGTTCTAAATATTTTTAATTATTAAAGAAAAGGTTAATGTTTAAAACCTAATTTATGCTAATTAATTATTTACATGTTTATTTACAAAATATTTATTAATTAATAATAATAATGATGAGAAAAATATTTAATAAAAAAAAAGGATGAAAAAGTTAAAAACCCTAATTTCTACATGTTTTAATTTATTAAGAAAAAGATTGAAGTTTTAAAACCTAATTTAACTAGTTAATTATTTAAGGTTTATTTACAAAATAAATTAATAGAAATTAAATATAATTAAACATATTTTAATTTTTCTGTATTTTATACTGTGAAAATTAATTTATGTGGATTAAATAAAATAATTAAAAAGAATAATTGAAAAGAATAAAAGAAAAGAAAATTAAAAGAAGGAATACAAACAAGGAGGGGTGTCTGGCCCTTTTGGAGGTTTTTGTAGAGTAATTTGGGCCATTAGACAAAAAGTCTTGTTTGACTTTCTGGCATCACGTGCGTGTTCATTGACTCCTGAGTATCGTGGTCTGCATTCTTTGACCATTGGATTGGGTTTCATGGCCATTTGTGTTCTGGCTGTTGGCCATTTGTATTCTGGCCTCAACGTTCCTTAATCTTCTCAGGATGTCTGTCTCGCCATGTATTGGTGTCATGCATAAGTTGTTCTTTTGGCCATTTGGCTTTTGGCTTTTGGCCATTTGTATTTTGGCTTTTGGCCATTTGGCTTTTGGCCTCAACGTTCCTTAATGAACCTGCATGGGATCCTGTCTAAATCTGCAGTGTTGAATCTCATGAACACATTAAATAAAATCATAAAGTGCAAATAAAGCCAATATATGAAGAAATTTAATGTTTAGGCACAATATGGCATGTATGAATGATTATACCCTTTTGATCATGGAGATCAAATCAATCTTACCCTTACTGGAAAATTAGTGACCTGAATGCTTTTATGCCCTTTGGATCATGGAGATCAAGCCAGCCTTATCCTTACTGAAGAAGTAGTGAGGTGTTGGTTTGTAACTGTGATGACTTGTTTGTAGTGAGAGAGGGATTTGTAATAAGGATTTCAAGGTTTTAGGGTTCTTGAAAGAATTTGATATTCTAACAGTGTTGTGGCAAGGTTTTTTCTCTCTTTTCCTCCTCCCTGGTTTGTGTGAAAAGAATGTGATTATATAATGGAAATTAGGGTAAAGAAAATGGGCTTTGAATGTGCAATTGAGCCTCCAATGTTCACTTGAGTTTGTTACTTTCCAGGCTAAATCGCATGGACTTAAGTGCAATTTTTGAAGTTTAAATATGAAAACAAAATGTAGCTGATATCGATAACTAACTCCTGTCCGAAAATCGGCTCAATCGGATAAACGGTGAATTAGTTATGAATTTTTGAAGTTTCAGCTCAGACAAACTTATTTTGGGCTCCAGTGTCGACTCTGACACGTTCTTCAATAAAAAACTGGTATTGATCGGAGCATAATCCGGTCTCGACTTTTGAATAAAAGTTGTAGATCTATGAGTCAGGGACCTTGTGTAAAAATATGAGCCCAATCCGATAAAAATTGACCGAGTTATGAATTTTCGAAGTTTCGGCCCAGATGAAATAATATTCAGCATTCAGGATTTTCAGCATGTCATGCACTCTGAGCAAAAAACGAAGGCCTTTTGAATACCGTTTGAACTCAATACCTTCTGTGAAAATGTAGCCAACTCAATTTGTAAAATTTTGGCGCCAGAACCAGCTCAATACGATGAAAATCGACCAAGTTATGATTTTCTGAACATGACGCAAATAAACTTCTGTCACAAATTTTCTGTACGAAAATACTTGATAAATCCACATTTTTGAAGACCTTCTGATCAAAATTGGCTTCCAGTCGTGAGATATGAAAACGTAGATAATGTCAAGACGGAATTTTGGCCACCGGAACGGGTTCAAAACGAGCCAAGATCTTCAAGTTATGAATTTTTTAGCGCGTAAAAACTGCACTTTCAGCACACTTTTTCACCATATTTCTTCGAGAAAACTCACACATTCGGATACCTTCTTTAAAGAATTGACTCTTGAGCCGAACCTGAATTTGAGAATACGTTATCAGAGATATCTTGGCGAAAGAATACCTGAATATGACGCGCCGGGTTGGACTTGTGAATTTTTCTTGAAATATTTTGAGAAATATGGGAGGACAAATTTTGGGGTACAACACACCCAAATGCCAGATGTGCATATCATTTCGAAAGTCTGAGTCACGACACTAACAACTGTTGGGCCCTGAAAAACAAGATTCAAGACCTTATAGATGCAAAATAGATTGAGTTTGATGCACCTGAGAAGCCAAACGTCATTTCTGCTCATATGCTTAGGCATGGTCACAACACCAATGCTATCGAAGAAGATTTGTTTGCTACCACAGTTGATGAACTCTTGACTCCACTCCGAATCATTAAGATAAATTTGTTGAAAGCTGGTGTATTCTCGGGTTGTAATAAAGACTTCCATCTTGCTTATCCTTACCAACTGTTTTCCCTTTGTTGAAGACATGCATTCAATGCTTGATAGACAACCAAGAGATTCTGTTTGAAAGTGCTCCTGTTTCACCTGTTCTTGTTGAAGATGTTTCAATCATAATTGCCTCCGCCAATCCTTCCAGGGTCCCCAAAAGACCCGTTAGGATTACATCGGTTCCAAAAACTACTCCTCTTATAATGACAATGCCTGGGCCGGTCCCGTATGAATCAGACAAAACAGTGCCGTGGAATTACGGTGGAGACATCTACTACCATGGTATCAAACAAGATAGGCTGGCCACCGAAGAGATAAGCTCCGAAGAAGAAGACTCCAACATTAGCAATATTGCCGGAACCAGTAAGATTACCCGTAGCGGTAGAATCTTCTCTCCAGAAATTGCCCCTCCCAAGGCAGTTTTTGGACCCGTGATTGCTCCAAAGGTTAACTCCGTACCAATAATCATATCTGCAAGTGCTCCTAATGACAAAGACGATACAACCCCTGCTGTTATCCCTACCAACACTTCTACTGCTGAAACTCGAGGAAAAAGTATTCAAGAAGAGCCTGTCCGGACAAAGGCTCAACCACTGACTATCCCTGAAGCCTCCAAAAAGGAAATGGAGGAGATCTTGAGAATAATAAAGAAGAGTGATTACGACGTGGTTGAATAGTTGGGGCAAACTTCCTCCAAGATCTCCATGATAGCATTATTGTTGTGTTCTGAGGCACATGCGAAAGCTCTGGTAATGTTTATGAAGATATCCCATGTGCCTCAAGAGACGTCTGCTGACCAATTTCAAGATTGTGTGGACAGCTTGACCGTTGATAACGGGCTAGGGTTCTCAGATGCTGATCTGACACCAAGGGGAAGAAAGCACAATGAGGAATTGTATGTCTCCGTGGAATGTAGAGGAACAACTCTGGCCCATGTCTTGGTGGACACCGACTCGTCTTTGAATGTTTTTACCGAAGAAAGCTCTCGACAGATTAGACTGTGAAGGACTGACGTTAAAACCCAGTAACATAGTCATGAGAGCATTTAATGGCTCAAAGAGGATGGTCCACGGAGAGGTGGACATCCCCATAAAGGTTGGGACTTTAACTTTCAACTCAACTTTCTATGTAATGGACATCCGCCCCTCTTACTCCTGTCTGCTAGGACGGCCATGGATCCATAATGCAGGTGCTGTCACCTCTACACTACACCAGATGCTGAAATATCCGGTCCATGGAAATATTATCACTGTCCACGGAGAGGAAGAGTATATGATTAGCCACCTCAATTCTTTCCAATATGTATAATTGGACGGTGAGTTCATTGAAATTCCTTTTCAACATTTCGAAGAAGTCTCTCAAGAGGTAGCAGTAACCAATACAGTGTCCCAGATCCCTAAGATTACGAGACCTCCGCTCCAGATGTCATCTCTAAAGGACGCCAAAGCAATAATAGAGGAGGGTGGATGCACCATCTGGGGGAAACTTCTGGATATTCCGTATAAATCTGATAAGTTTTGCTTAGGGTTTACTTCAAGTGCTCAGAAGGCTGTGCGCCGTGCCTATGCTGGAGGGCCACCCCTGAAGATTAGCAACCGAGAGGTCAATGCAGTGGAAGATGGTGAAGAGGATTGCACCTTGGAGGATTGGATATTTCCTACTGTCAACGGAGGACTTCGCAATTGGGAAGCCAGAGACTTTGTCCCAATAACTTTCATCCCTCAGTAATTTATCTTTTACATTTCTGTTGGACTTGTAATATTCACAAACAATTCACACATTTAAAACCTTGTGTCTTTCCCGAGGCACAATGGTCAATTTGTAAGGGTTTTTATTTCATCATATGACATTCAATGAATCATGGACGTTTTTCACATACAAACTTTTTGTGCTCATTGTTTTTCTTTTACATTTTATTCTTTAAAGGATGGCTATACCCTTATACACACCCACATTCACAAATGCAAGTACCCCTCCATTCCGGATCCCATGGGTAACGATACTGCTATGGCCTTTTGTGAATCTGAGGTTCTAATCTACCAAGCCGAAGACGAAGGTGAGGAAGATTGTGAAGTACCAGGGGAATTGGCCAGACTACTACAACAAGAGGAAAGAGCTATTAAACCTCATGAGGAACCGGTGGATACAATTAACTTGGGTACTGTTGTACCCCAAAATTTGCCCTCCCATATTCATCAAGAATTGTCAAAGTCAAGGTCACAAAATTCCCCCAGGGTTGTGCAGCTCAACTGTCTCCTATACAGTCAAAACTAGGGTTTGAGTTCTGGTCAAGCAAATGAACTTTTCAAAGGCCCAATCAAGTCTCATATGCTTACAAAGATGGTCAAGCATCCTCATGTCAAGTTTCAAGGCATTCAGCTCAAGATTGCACAGTCAAAACCCTAGATTGCACTACAGTCAACTGTAGGGGCAAAATGGTCATTTGGCAGTCAAAAGTTCAAATTTTTGGTCAACATATCATTTTGAAGCCACAAACATCATTTGATCAATGCTTGATCACGATTCTCAAAATTTGGCTCAGAAATCATCAAAGATGCAAAAGTTGCTATATTTGGACAGTTGAAAAAGTCAACTGAAATTGACCAGGGCATAACTTTCACATGGATTATCAGAAAATTTCCATCCAAAGCTCATTTTGAAGAGAAAGACATTTCCTACAATTCATCTTCATGTTCCAAGTCCAAGAAATGCTCTCACAAAAAGTTATCAATTTCAACATTATAGGTCATTTTCAAAAGTCAACAAAAAGTGACTTTAAGTCAAAGGCCATAACTTGAGATTGGTAAATCAAAATGACATGGGACCAAAGGCATTGGTTAAAGGACTCAAAGACCTTTCCAAAATGTCCAAGAACATGTGAAAAGCTTAAAAATTGACCAAGTTATGCCTTGTGGAAGTTGGGAAATTTTTAGGAATTTTGAAAAGTCAACATTGATGCAAAAGGCCTAAAAATGCAAATGGGCCTATTTTCCTTCCAAATTTCTTCATGCCAAGCCTATGCACGACCACTAGGCCCAAAGGGAAGTATTTTCATATTTTTAATTATTTATTTGAATTAATATTAATTTATATTCATTTAAATCATTTTAATTCATGAAAAATATAAACCTTAACCTAAAAAATCTTTTTATGCACATTCTAATGTCAATATTTCGTGCTTAATTGATTATGGCAAGTTTTGGTGTTAATTGATCAGATTTGGTACAAAAACTATGAGAAAAAGATTTGAAAAGATCCATGAAATCAAATATCCAAAAATCATCAAAGCAATGGATTTGATTCAATCTTTTTAACCTAATTGCTTCCATACAAGTATGTGATCACAACCCTAATGCTCAAGGACTGAAAAGCTGCGCATAAACAAGCATTACAATATTGAAAATTCTCTTAAAAACTCAAACACTGAAATCTAGGTTTTAGGTCGATTCAAGCTTTGATTTTTGTTTCATTAGCATCCTGAGACGTCCCTAAGCGTTTCTCAATCAAAAACAACAAGCCAAACACCTTGAAACGGTACCAGGAACTCAGACTTTGTCACAAATTTTTCCAAATCGCATATCATTATCTAAGCATCTTTTTACATTTTTCTTTGTGGATTATTGCTTACAATGAAGTTTGTGAACTAACCATTATATTCAATTGAGTTTTTGTGGTATATACGCGATTCCACCATAGGCGATTTTTAGGTTTTGCAGGTTTCAAATTTGGGGCTTTTGTGTAAAAGAAAAATTACGCCTCCAGACCCATGCCAATAGCTTCAGCAGATTGAGACGAAGAGTATAGCACCCTCGCGCTCAATTTATGAGCCACGAGGGGCTATTCGCTATTTTTTTGTAGAGACCCTAAAGCCACAATTAGAAAACCGTTGCCCATGAGTTTCTTGTTTCAGGAAAGCGAAGAAGATGACCCCGTGTCCATTGGTGATTGGTCCTTTTGAAATTCGCGCGTCTTTTACCAATTAGCGTTATGCTTCATTTATTATATTTGCGTATTATTATATATTAAATGAAATGCATGTGGTTCAGTGGTAACGTGTTAGGCATGTGACCTCAAAGACCTGGGTTCAAATCCCAGGTCTTGCAATGCTCAATATTATTTTTCAATATTTGATTCTATGCAGCACTAACGTCCAGATGTACCATATGCTTACCCTCTCAAGCCCCACACGTGTCCACCTCACTCAGATCCATGGCCAAGATTTAAGATGCACCATGTACCAGGTCAAAGCGCTGACATGTGATCCAGGAAAGTCAGCACGTTGCAAGCTTATTGGGCCAGGCCTCTCAAGTTTATACCTCCTTACTTGGGGCAACACCCCACCCTGGTTTGATTTTCTTTTCTTTTTGTTGTTTTAATTATTGTATTATATTATTTTTATTGCTTTAATTAATTAATTTATTTTTTCTATGAAATATAAAAACATTATAAAAAACAGAAAAAGACCAAAAAATAATATCTATTTAATTATAATTATTTTATTAGCATGTAAATAAATTAATTTCAAATTAGGTTTAATTTATATTTTTCCATAATAAAAAAATCCAACAAAATAGAATTAGGTTAATTAATATCTTTTTTATTCCTTTTAATATTTTTCCCTTTTTTAGAATAATAATATTATTTATTTTATAATTAAAATTGTACATAAATGAATTAGGTTTAACTTAGATCATATTTTAATTCTTTCACAATAAATAAAAAATATTAGAATTAGGGTTTGCTTCTTAATTTAATTTTAATTAACTTTTTTCATTAAATCTAAAAAACACAAAAATATCATTCTCATTTAATTTTAATTTTTAATTCTCATTAACTCTTAATTATTTGTAAAAGGGTCCAACGCCCTAGTTTCATTTTAATTATTTAATTTGCGCATTTATCTTATGTCGTTTAATTATAATTATGTAATTGTCCCTAAGCCATGTAATTTACTTTTCGCACTTTATTTCTTCGCATTATTTATTTTTTCGCTAAATCGGGTCCGGTTTAATTTTGGCGGTGTGGACCCGCGCCATTTGTAATAGTTTAGATTTATTTCCTCGCAAAATATTTAACTGTTAACCAAGCATGAAAGAATGAATGTCTTAATAAAATCAAACGTTAGATCACCAATAACCCGACAAGACAAAAATACTTGAAACATGACACATAATTCGCACACACCACCCCTAGGGTACGCCTCACTGTTGCCTTTCGAAAGGTGATCGTCGAGTAGAGGATGTCTTAGTAAGTCCTCATGATCCGGGAACCTGGCATGAGGGTAGCTTCTAAGGTGTCTTCCCATTGCTCCGGTGATCACCATGTCCCGAACCTCGAATTGACCCGAACACCTCCAACGGTGGTGTTACCTACCTCTCAATGGTGGGATGGCACTACTTTAAAGGACATCTACACAGACGAATTCCTTAGGGTAGGTAGGTTCTCGTGGATACTTGCTCTAATCTCAAACAAATTCAAAAAAGACTTTTCACACTGACACATTTTCAAAAGCTTTCAAAGCAAACTTTTCAAACACTCTGACGTATGAGTCGATCTGAAATTTTTTCAAAGAAACTTTTTAAACCCACATTGAAAAGCACGCAAAACAATTTTGAAAACACATTGAGCAAGTATCTAAGAGCCCATGGATAACCATGGATAGAAAGGGTGCTAACACCTTCCCTTTCTATAATCTACCTCCCGAACCGAGAGCAATCTCTATAAGGAATTTTTCTGTGCTTTTGTCCTTTCCATTTGGAGAAAATAAAAGACGGTGGCGACTCTTGCTTCCGCGACATTTCGCGAACCAGCGTTAAACAGTCAGTTCCAGATCCACCGATCACAGAACTGGCGACTCTGCTGGGGACTTAAACTTAAAGTGAGGTGTACCTTAGGGCTAAGTCATAACTGTGTTTTCACTTGTATTGTTTTGCTTGCTTTATTATTGTGGGTTGCATCGGAGATACATAGATCCTAACCCGGATCGGGGGATACCCTGTTAGGTAGCATAAGCTGTGAGGGACCTGTCCGGCGTAGACCGACACAGGTGAAGCAGTGGCTACGTTGGTGTGACACCTTAGTCTGTACTGATATCCCTTGTGTCGCAACGAGGAGAATATGGGTCTTCTAAGGAGTCATTAAGCACCAACAACCTTAGAACCTTAATTGACACAACTTGGCCATTAGAACAGTAGCAGTATGCTACGCCCATTGAGGCTAAACTCTCGTGATGGTTCTGGCCGCAAGAAAAGATTGCGATGCTGGAGTTATGACCGATTGAGGGTAGTCAATGATATTGGGATCCTCTAAGAACCCGGTTACTTTTGATTAGGACAGGTATGAACCAACAAACTGAAAGAGGGTAGTACCTAGACCTCATGCTGGCCTTAAACCTTAAGGACTTGTCTTGTGTGCCTTGTGTGCCTTACATGTTTGCCTTTGTATCTGTATGTGGTGTGCTTTATCATAACATCATAGCATCATGAGCATTGCATCCTGCATAAGAACTGACCATTTCAAAGACAAGAGGGTTTCATCTTTGCTCTGTTTTGTAGGACATTATGATGCCTGTGCGAAGGAATACTATCCGGTTCAACTTTGTTCGTTCACCTGAGTTGATTGATGAGTTGGTTAGCAGAATTCCAAACACCACTTCCTTCATTCAGAGGCATGGTTCTCTTCTCAGTTTAGTCACTGCAAAGCGGGATCAACAGTTGATGAGTGTTCTGACCCAGTTCTATGACCCTCAGTACCAGTGTTTTACCTTTCAAGACTTCCAGCTGGTCCCTACCCTGGAAGAGTTCTCTAATCTGCTTGGTATCCCTATCTTGGATCAGACTCCTTTTACTGGTTGGGAAAAGACCCTCAGGCTTGAGGACATTGCTGCAGCTCTTCCTTTGACCCATCAAGAGGTAACAGACAACTGGGTAACTAGAAGCGGAGTTAAAGGTTTCTTGGCCAAGTTTCTGATTGGTAAAGCTAACAGCTTCTGGAATGACTTGGACTTTAGGGCATATGAAGACATCTTGGCTCTCCTAATCTATGGGTTAGTCCTGTTTCCTAATCCTGACAACTTCATCAATGTCACTTCCATTAGGATCTTTATGTCTCAGAACCCTGTGCCCACTCTCTTGGGTGACATCTTGCAACAACTTCATGCCCGTACTACCCGACGACGAGGAACCCTATGGTGTTGTATCCCTTTGTTGGTGAGGTGGTTTATTTCGCACCTCCCTAAGTTTGTACTGAAGAACCAAGAAGGAAGAGGTTGGGCTCACAGGTTAATGTCTCTCACCGATAAAGACATCATTTGGACTTGCAGAGGTTTGGATGAGATAGCTATTATTGATCGATGTGGGGAGTATCCTAATGTTCCTCTGATCGGTACTCAAGGAGGGATCTCTTACAATCCATGTCTAGCACTCCGTCAGTTTGGAAGAGCAAGAAGAGCAGGCCCCCATGAGATGTTGGTGCCTCACATCAGTTTCGAGTTTCAGGGGGATAATGACGAGCTACGTCGTAGGTTCATCAAAGCTTGGGAGAAGGTTCATAAAGCTGACCCACAAGAGCTAGGGCCAAAGACTTCTTTACCTATGGAAGCCTACTACAAATGGGTCCGCACCCGTGCTCAGAAGTTAGGTATGCCGTATGAAGCTGTCAGACCCGTCATTCTTGAGTGTCCTGATAAAGATGGTGTTCCTCCAACTGTCCTTCCTCCTCAGATACCTACTGATTATGAGACATTGAAGAGATCTTGGTCGCAACTGCAAGAAGAGCGGGATTCTTACCGGGAAAAGGTCAACGAGCAGGAATCAAAGATCCAGAAGCTGACAAAACAGTTGGAGAATGAGAGAGCTCTGAATGCCTACCTCCGTACTGAGAAGAGGAGACCATGGGATCAATGAGGAATTCTGAACATGCCTTTACAGTTTTTATTTCCTTTCCAGTTGTTTCATTTCATGTAAACGCCTAAGGGCAACTTGTTGAATAATCTCAGTTACAAAGTTGAATCTAATGAAGTGTGTTCCTTTTTTGTTTACAAAGTTGATTCCCGATTGTCTTTGAAAACATAATTCATACGCATTTCATACATCATGTGCATAGCAGGTTTTTCCCTTTTTTCAGGTTGCTTACAGTTCTTCGCTGTTTATTTCAGCATCATGAATTCCGGATCTGAATCAACTGAGACTTCAATCAAGGCTCTCCAGGCGCAGAATGCGCAGTTTCAAGAGCTAATCCTGGGTCTAGCTAAAGGCCAAGAGGAACTGAAGACTATGCTCCTGAAGAAGGAGAAGAAGAAGAAAAGAAGAACTGTTCTATTCAACTCGGGCCGAAGGTTGGGTAATACTCTGCACCAAGAAGAGGTTGCTTCTTCTGTTGGCAAGAGTCCTTCTCAGGCAGAAGCAAGGGTTCCTAGTCCGGTGGTCTCCGACAACGAGACAGATTTTGATGAGGAACAGTATCCTCCTGCAGATGACAGGTACAAACAACTGGAGGACAGGCTGAAAGCTATGGAGGTGCAACAGGCACCTGGGCTGGATTTCGGAGATCTGGGTTTGTCGACTGGTGTAATTATCCCGCACAAGTTCAAAGCTCCAACTTTTTCTAAGTATGACGGGGCATCCTGTCCCAAGCTGCATTTGAGGTCCTATGTTCGGAAGATTCAGCCGTACTCTGCGGACAAGAATCTATGGATCCACTTCTTCCAGGAGAGTCTTTCAGGGACTCATCTCGAATGGTTCTATCAGCTGGATGGGACCAAAGTTCGTAACTGGGAGGAGCTGGCTACTGCTTTCTACAAGCAGTATCAGTATAATGCCGACCTTGCCCCCACACGTACCCAACTCCAGGGTATGTCGTTAGGTGCAAGTGAAGGTTTTAAAGAGTACGCGCAGAAGTGGAGAGATCTGGCTGGTAGGGTGCAGCCACCTTTGACTGATCGAGAGTTAGTGGACATGTTCTTGGGGACCCTATCTGGGCCGTTCTTCAATCACCTCATTGGGAATTCTTCTGCTGGTTTCACTGATTTAATCTTAACTGGAGAGAGAATCGAAGCGGGGCTGAAATCTGGGAAGATTGCAAAGGGGGCATCATCCTCTAGTTCAGAAAAGAAGCCGTTTAAAAAGGAGTCTAGTGCCGTGTATGGTTCCAGGAAATCAGAAAGACCTGATCACCGCCAATCTGTCAGCGCGGTAATGATCGCTAAGCCTGCTGCCGCTCCCCGGCCAAATAATCCTCAAAGGGTTGATAGACCCCGGAGAGAGTTTACCCGGTTAAGCATGACCCTATCGCAGATTCTGCCACAGCTACTCGCAACCAATTTGGTATCTGTCAAGGAGGCACCAAAGTTCCCTAACACTACCTCTCCTAAGTACAACCCGAATGCCCGTTGTGCTTACCATTCAGATAGCCCGGGGCATGCCACTGATGACTGTTGGGCACTAAGGAATAAGCTGCAGGACCTCATTGATGCTAAGGAGGTACAGTTTGAAGCATCTGACAAGCCTAATGTGGTGACAGCTCCCCTGCCTGCTCATGGAGTTAATGCTATTGTTGATGAAGAGGAAGTTGATGAAGCTGAGTTTGATAGCTGGATCTACCCGGCTGCTGATGGTGGACTTAACAATTGGAGCGCCAAGGACAATCTCCATGTTTCTTTTGACACTAAGTAATAAATTTCTTTGTTTTGATAGTTTGTAATAAACAATGATAAACTCTATGGCCCGGTGTCTTACCCGAGACACCGTGGTTCTATTTGTGAGGGCATATGAACTGTCATTTTATACATCATGAATGAAAACCTTGGACTATTTTCGCATTGCAAATATTGTGTTCCTTTTTTATCTTTCATTTCCTTTACATAATTTTCAAAAACAGCGGTATTTACACACACACTCACTCATACAGGTTCCAATCCACTCTGGATCTTACTGATAACAGCTCTGCTAATGCCAATTATGACTTCGAAAATCCGATCAACTTAGCCGAAGACGAAGGTGAAGATGATTGCGAAGTGCCTGGCGAGCTTGCAAGACTGTTACTTCAGGAAGAGAGGGCAATTCAACCCCATGAAGAGCCAGTGGAAACCATAAACCTGGGTACTGAGGCAGACAGAAAAGAGGTAAAGATTGGTGCTAACCTAGAGCTCAGCGTGAAGCAACGGTTAACCAAGATGTTACATGACTATATGGAGATCTTTGCCTGGTCCTACGAAGACATGCCAGGGTTGGATACCGATATTGTTGTCCATCATTTGCCGACTAGGGAAGACTGCCCTCCAGTTAAACAAAAGGTTCGTCGGATGCGTCCAGAGATGTCCGAGAAGATTAAGGCCGAGGTCATGAAACAGTTTGATGCCGGGTTCCTTGCAGTGACTTCTTACCCTCAGTGGGTTGCTAATGTGGTGCCGGTACCTAAAAAGGACGGCAAGGTCAGAATGTGTGTTGATTACAGGGATCTGAACAGGGCCAGCCCCAAGGATGACTTCCCCTTACCTCATATTGATGTCCTTGTTGATAATACAGCTCAACACAAAGTATTCTCTTTCATGGATGGCTTTTCAGGCTACAATCAGATCAAGATGGCACCTGAAGACATGGAAAAGACTACATTTGTTACTCAGTGGGGCACCTTCTGTTACAAGGTCATGCCGTTCGGGTTAAAGAATGCTGGGGCAACCTACCAGCGTGCCATGGTTGCCTTGTTTCATGATATGATCCATCATGAGATCGAAGTGTACGTGGACGACATGATTGCTAGGTCCCAGACTGAGGAAGAGCACCTAGATCATCTACAGAAGTTGTTTGACCGGTTGAAACTATACAAGCTGAGATTGAACCCGAACAAGTGCACCTTCGGGGTAAGATCTGGGAAATTGCTAGGCTTCGTGGTCAGTGATAAAGGTATTCAAGTGGACCCTGCTAAGGTCAAAGCTATTCAAGAGATGCCAGTTCCTAAGACAGAGAAGGAAGTCAGAGGCTTTTTAGGACGCCTGAATTACATCGCTCGATTCATATCTCATTTGACTGCTACCTGTGAGCCAATCTTCAAGCTGCTGAAGAAAGATCAGGTAGTACGTTGGAACGATGAATGTCAGGCCGCTTTCGACAAAATCAAAGAGTACCTCCAAGAACCACCCATCCTCATGCCACCGGTTGAAGGGAGACCTCTGATCCTATATCTGACAGTGCTAGACAACTCAATGGGGTGTGTGCTGGGGCAGCATGACGAGTCTGGCCGAAAAGAGCATGCCATTTATTACCTTAGCAAAAAGTTTACCGACTGTGAGACCCGATACTCACTGCTTGAGAAAACTTGCTGCGCTTTGGTATGGGCTGCTCGCCGGCTGAGACAGTATATGCTAACTCACACTACTTTGTTGATCTCAAAGATGGATCCGATAAAGTATATATTTGAAAAGCCTGCTCTGTCTGGGAGAATTGCAAGATGGCAAATGATCTTGACGGAATACGACATTCAGTACACCACCCAGAAAGCCATCAAAGGGAGTGTATTGGCAGACCACTTAGCTCATCAAGCTGTAGATGACTACCAATCAATGAACTTCGAGTTTCCGGACGAAAGCATCATGATAGTAACTGATTGTGAAGTACCTGGGCCGGATGAAGGACCTGAACCAGGATCCCGATGGTCTATGCACTTTAACGGGGCTTCCAATGCTTTGGGAAATGGTATCGGCGCCATTATCATATCTCCACAAGGTACTCATACTCCGCTCACTGCCCGACTATGTTTCAACTGTACCAACAACATGGCGGAGTATGAGGCGTGTATCATGGGTCTTCAAGCTACGATCGACTTACGGATCAAGTTCCTCAGTGTCTTCGGAGATTCCGCTCTAGTGATCAATCAGATCAATGGAGAGTGGGATACGAAACATCCAAACTTGATTCCTTACAGAGAATGTGTGTTGACCCTGATTCCCCACTTTACAGAGATAACCTTCGAGCATTTTCCAAGAGAAGAGAATCAGTTAGCGGACGCGTTAGCTACAATGTCTTCAATGTTCAAGGTCAAATGGGATAATGAAGTTCCCCGGATCATCATCTGGAAACTGGACGAACCGGCATACTGTTGTGATCTCGAAACTGAATTGGGGACTGAGAAGCCTTGGTACCATGAAGTGAAGAGATATCTGGAAGCTCAGGAATACCCTGAAGGTGCCTCCATCAATGATAAGAAATTCCTGAGGCGGTTCGCAGCCAAGTTCTTCCTAAGCAACGGCATCTTGTACAAGCGAAACCATGATTCAACCTTACTGCGTTGTGTGGATAAGACTGAAGCAGAACGAATCATGGAAGAGCTACATGAAGGGACCTTTGGTACGCATTCCAGTGGGCATACTATGGCTAAGAAAATCCTACGGGCAGGATATTATTGGTCCACCATGGAAGCTGATTGTTACCAACACTCCAGGACATGCCACAAGTGCCAGATCTACGCAGATAAAGTGCATGTTCCTCCGGTTCCCCTGAATGTTCTAACTGCGCCTTGGCCGTTTGCAATGTGGGGCATAGACATGATCGGCGAGATAAGACCTACGGCATCCAACGGACATCGCTTCATCCTAGTAGCGATTGATTATTTTACGAAGTGGGTTGAGGCAGCATCCTATGCTACGGTGACCAAGACTGTTGTGGCACGGTTCATTCGGCACAACCTGATCTGTCGATACGGCGTCCCTGAGCGGATAATTACAGACAACGGTACCAATCTGAACAATAAGATGATTGCTGAGCTCTGCGAACAGTTCAAGATACAGCACCACAATTCTTCTCCTTACAGACCGAAGATGAATGGGGCTGTAGAAGCAGCAAATAAGAACATCAAGAAGATCGTGCAAAAGATGACAGTGACGTATAAGGATTGGCACGAAATGTTACCGTTCGCTCTGCATGGGTACCGTACCTCAGCTAGGACGTCAACCGGGGCAACCCCCTTCTCTCTGGTTTATGGTATGGAGGCAGTCTTGCCGATCGAAGTGCAAATTCCCTCTCTCCGGATAATGAAGGATGCAAACCTGAACGAAGATGATTGGATCCAGACACGACTTGACCAACTCAATCTCATTGACGAAAAGAGACTTGCTGCTATCTGTCATGGTCAGACGTATCAGAAACGGATGATCAGGGCATTTAACAAAAAGGTCAGGCCACAGGAATATCAAGTCGGGGATCTGGTTATCAAGAGAATCATCCTTCCTCAGAGTGATCCAAGGGGCAAATGGACCCCTACGTACGAAGGGCCATTTGTGGTTAAGCATGTGTTCTCAGGAGGAGCAATGATCTTAACCAACATGGATGGTGACGACCTTCCTCACCCCGCCAATGCAGACATAGTTAAAAAATACTACGCATGAAAAAGACCCGCTAGGCTGACATGCCTAGGCAAAAATTAGGGCTTCCCGTCGAACCAAAAGGGTTCGGGCAAAATGAAGGGATGAAAATGAAAAAATCTGTACACCCGGCAAGTCGAAAACCTGAAAAGGCGGCTTGGGCAAAAATGGGTATCCCGGTGGACTGAAAACCCGAAAGGGCGGTCCAGGCAAAAATTAGGGATAAAGCGTAAAACTATGTCGCATTGATCACTTTGCATCCAGAATCCGGTATCTACATCAAGTTCAGACGGCATCGATCAGTCAGCTTCACCTTCAACCAAGGTCATCAAGTGATGAGACGCTCGGAGTTATAAAGACAATAGCAAGAGTTGAAACCCAGTGGATCATTCATCTTTCACACAGCTGTTTTACTTTTCTTTTGTACAAAACTTGTATAAACTCTTTTGATCAGGCGACGTACCTCTTACTAGGACGTCAGCCTCTTGTACACAAAACGCCTATTCAGGCCATTCAAAATCAATAAAAATACATTTTTCAGTTAAACGTGCCCAAGTGTTTTTCTTTTTCTGTTTTGTTTTGCGAAGAACGTCCAAGGTTCAATTTGTGATGTATGCATTGACAATAATTTGCTAACTCATAAATATTTGCATACGAAACAAAGGAATTCATTGCAGGTGACACTGGAAACAGGGGCAATAAAGAGTTGTCTGAGCAGCCTAATTGTTATATCCTTTAAGGTACCGAGGTAGGTTCAGCTAAAGAACACGGCCAAGTGTATCTCAATTCCCCAGGGAGTGGTTCAGTAAAACAGTACACCCTTCTCCAAGCAGAATCATCAAATATCAAGGAAATTGAGTATCCTCCCGTAGATCTCAATACTTCCCCAGCAGCAATACACAAACATCCCGGCAGTCTTGGTCTAAAGATTGTTCCCCGGCGGTATACCACTATTCAAAGGAATCACTTCCCTGCAATTCAAACCTCTCCCAGAAGAGTCCAATCCAGTTTCCCCAGGAAAGTTGGAATTCATATCTCCCCAAGCAGCAAGCTTATCCCCAGTAGATTCTGGAAGCTTATCCCCTCGCAGGGCACGAACGCATCGTCCGGCTTGACTTAAAGAGTTATTTCCGTAACAGGATATAACTGGGTTATCCTCAGCCAAAAGCCATGGAAAGAGCGTCCTCGGCAAAGTATCTTCCTACCCCCAGCGAAGTCTATCAACACTTCCAGCACAACAAGGATATCCCCAGCATAACTCATCAACGGTATCCCCAGCGGAGTTATCTTCATCAAACTCAGCAAAGCATCGCTATCCCCACAGAGTAGCACTCCCCAGCATGATCGTTAGAGTATCTTTTCTCTCGCAAAATTTTTTCATTTTTTGCCAAGTGTATTCCTCAACGGAGTTATCTTCTCCTACCGGTATTCTTGCAGCGATTATCCACAGTGGAAGCAAAATCTCTTCCTCAAACATCAGCCCAGGATATGACTTCCCGGCACCCGTCAAGGATTTATTTTCCTAGACGAAAATATACATAAAACTTTACATACATTATCATAGCATGCATAACACACTGCATCATATCATATGAATCTCGTTTATGTTGAGAACATCATTGCTTGATCCATACCATGCATTGCATGTAACTGACCTTTACCTTTCAGGAAAGATGCAGTTGAAATTCTCAAACATATTTCAAGGATTTCTCTAGTCCAGTTAAATCGACTCCAAACAGATTTTTCTGATAAAGACTCAATAGATATTCTCTTATGGTCCCCTCTCCAACGGCGTGTGAGGTGGTAATTCCTTCTTCAGTTGTTCCCCTCTCCGGCATGAGCGTGAGGTGATATTCTCTTATGGTCCCCTCTCCAACGGCGTGTGAGGTGGTAATTCCTTCTTCAGTTGTTCCCCTCTCCGGCATGAGCGTGAGGTGATATTCTCTTATGGTCCCCTCTCCAACGGCGTGTGAGGTGGTAATTCCTTCTTCAGATGTTCCCCTCTCCGGCATGAGCGTGAGGTGATATTCTCTTGGTCCCCTCTCCAACGGCGTGTGAGGTGGTAATTCCTTCTTCAGATGTTCCCCTCTCCGGCATGAGCGTGAGGTGATATTCTCTTATGGTCCCCTCTCCAACGGCGTGTGAGGCGGTAATTCCTTCTTCAGATGTTCCCCTCTCCGGCATGAGCGTGAGGTGATATTCTCTTATGGTCCCCTCTCCAACGGCGTGTGAGGTGGTAATTCCTTCTTCAGATGTTCCCCTCTCTGGCATGAGCGTGAGGTGATATTCTCTTATGGTCCCCTCTCCAACGACGTGTGAGGTGGTAATTCCTTCTTCAGATGTTCCCCTCTCCGGCATGAGCGTGAGGTGATATTCTCTTATGGTCCCCTCTCCAACGGCGTGTGAGGTGGTAATTCCTTCTTCAGATGTTTCCCTCTCCGGCATGAGCGTGAGGTGATATTTCCTTTCAGATTATAATTTCCTATAGTTCCCTCTCCAACGTGAGTGAGGTGACTCCCTTTGAGATTATAATGTCCTTTGGTTCTCTTCCTGACACTACGAAGATGGTAATCCTCACCAAGATTTTCTCAACAAGCGTTGTTGAGGTTGAAATCATTCAGGATTCTCTTACCCTTCATGCTAAGGCAGTAACCATCCCTGGTTCATTCATCAGCGTTTGAAGCTCCAGACCCAGCTCCTGTAATCAGTCAGGACACATCTATATCAAGCATCTAAAATCAGCTCCTGCGACGTGTCAGGTACTCATTTTTCTGTTTTGCAGGTATACAGGTTCTCGCTAAGGAATCTCCTACGCAATCAACATCCAGATGGCATCTATAAGCCCATCATCCTATCTAGCAATCTCTAAATGGCATCTATAAGCCCATTCCCCCATCACCATCACTATGTGAGCGCAAATTTCTGGGCACTCTAGTGTCCAATCATCTTCTACCCTCGGATTACGAAAGGCACGTCAGCCAATCTGCATCCTCAGGTCTAAGAAGATTGAACAGGGGCAACTGTTGTACCCCAAAATTTGCCCTCCCATATTCATCAAGAATTGTCAAAGTCAAGGTCACAAAATTCCCCCAGGGTTGTGCAGCTCAACTGTCTCCTATACAGTCAAAACTAGGGTTTGAGTTCTGGTCAAGCAAATGAACTTTTCAAAGGCCCAATCAAGTCTCATATGCTTACAAAGATGGTCAAGCATCCTCATGTCAAGTTTCAAGGCATTCAGCTCAAGATTGCACAGTCAAAACCCTAGATTGCACTACAGTCAACTGTAGGGGCAAAATGGTCATTTGGCAGTCAAAAGTTCAAATTTTTGGTCAACATATCATTTTGAAGCCACAAACATCATTTGATCAATGCTTGATCACGATTCTCAAAATTTGGCTCAGAAATCATCAAAGATGCAAAAGTTGCTATATTTGGACAGTTGAAAAAGTCAACTGAAATTGACCAGGGCATAACTTTCACATGGATTATCAGAAAATTTCCATCCAAAGCTCATTTTGAATAGAAAGACATTTCCTACAATTCATCTTCATGTTCCAAGTCCAAGAAATGCTCTCACAAAAAGTTATCAATTTCAACATTATAGGTCATTTTCAAAAGTCAACAAAAAGTGACTTTAAGTCAAAGGCCATAACTTGAGATTGGTAAATCAAAATGACATGGGACCAAAGGCATTGGTTAAAGGACTCAAAGACCTTTCCAAAATGTCCAAGAACATGTGAAAAGCTTAAAAATTGACCAAGTTATGCCTTGTGGAAGTTGGGAAATTTTTAGGAATTTTGAAAAGTCAACATTGATGCAAAAGGCCTAAAAATGCAAATGGGCCTATTTTCCTTCCAAATTTCTTCATGCCAAGCCTATGCACGACCACTAGGCCCAAAGGGAAGTATTTTCATATTTTTAATTATTTATTTGAATTAATATTAATTTATATTCATTTAAATCATTTTAATTCATGAAAAATATAAACCTTAACCTAAAAAATCTTTTTATGCACATTCTAATGTCAATATTTCGTGCTTAATTGATTATGGCAAGTTTTGGTGTTAATTGATCAGATTTGGTACAAAAACTATGAGAAAAAGATTTGAAAAGATCCATGAAATCAAATATCCAAAAATCATCAAAGCAATGGATTTGATTCAATCTTTTTAACCTAATTGCTTCCATACAAGTATGTGATCACAACCCTAATGCTCAAGGACTGAAAAGCTGCGCATAAACAAGCATTACAATATTGAAAATTCTCTTAAAAACTCAAACACTGAAATCTAGGTTTTAGGTCGATTCAAGCTTTGATTTTTGTTTCATTAGCATCCTGAGACGTCCCTAAGCGTTTCTCAATCAAAAACAACAAGCCAAACACCTTGAAACGGTACCAGGAACTCAGACTTTGTCACAAATTTTTCCAAATCGCATATCATTATCTAAGCATCTTTTTACATTTTTCTTTGTGGATTATTGCTTACAATGAAGTTTGTGAACTAACCATTATATTCAATTGAGTTTTTGTGGTATATACGCGATTCCACCATAGGCGATTTTTAGGTTTTGCAGGTTTCAAATTTGGGGCTTTTGTGTAAAAGAAAAATTACGCCTCCAGACCCATGCCAATAACTTCAGCAGATTGAGACGAAGAGTATAGCACCCTCGCGCTCAATTTATGAGCCACGAGGGGCTATTCGCTATTTTTTTGTAGAGACCCTAAAGCCACAATTAGAAAACCGTTGCCCATGAGTTTCTTGTTTCAGGAAAGCGAAGAAGATGACCCCGTGTCCATTGGTGATTGGTCCTTTTGAAATTCGCGCGTCTTTTACCAATTAGCGTTATGCTTCATTTATTATATTTGCGTATTATTATATATTAAATGAAATGCATGTGGTTCAGTGGTAACGTGTTAGGCATGTGACCTCAAAGACCTGGGTTCAAATCCCAGGTCTTGCAATGCTCAATATTATTTTTCAATATTTGATTCTATGCAGCACTAACGTCCAGATGTACCATATGCTTACCCTCTCAAGCCCCACACGTGTCCACCTCACTCAGATCCATGGCCAAGATTTAAGATGCACCATGTACCAGGTCAAAGCGCTGACATGTGATCCAGGAAAGTCAGCACGTTGCAAGCTTATTGGGCCAGGCCTCTCAAGTTTATACCTCCTTACTTGGGGCAACACCCCACCCTGGTTTGATTTTCTTTTCTTTTTGTTGTTTTAATTATTGTATTATATTATTTTTATTGCTTTAATTAATTAATTTATTTTTTCTATGAAATATAAAAACATTATAAAAAACAGAAAAAGACCAAAAAATAATATCTATTTAATTATAATTATTTTATTAGCATGTAAATAAATTAATTTCAAATTAGGTTTAATTTATATTTTTCCATAATAAAAAAATCCAACAAAATAGAATTAGGTTAATTAATATCTTTTTTATTCCTTTTAATATTTTTCCCTTTTTTAGAATAATAATGTTATTTATTTTATAATTAAAATTGTACATAAATGAATTAGGTTTAACTTAGATCATATTTTAATTCTTTCACAATAAATAAAAAATATTAGAATTAGGGTTTGCTTCTTAATTTAATTTTAATTAACTTTTTTCATTAAATCTAAAAAACACAAAAATATCATTCTCATTTAATTTTAATTTTTAATTCTCATTAACTCTTAATTATTTGTAAAAGGGTCCAACGCCCTAGTTTCATTTTAATTATTTAATTTGCGCATTTATCTTATGTCGTTTAATTATAATTATGTAATTGTCCCTAAGCCATGTAATTTAATTTTCGCACTTTATTTCTTCGCATTATTTATTTTTTCGCTAAATCGGGTCCGGTTTAATTTTGGCGGTGTGGACCCGCGCCATTTGTAATAGTTTAGATTTATTTCCTCGCAAAATATTTAACTGTTAACCAAGCATGAAAGAATGAATGTCTTAATAAAATCAAACGTTAGATCACCAATAACCTGACAAGACAAAAATACTTGAAACATGACACACAATTCGCACACACCACCCCTAGGGTACGCCTCACTGTTGCCTTTCGAAAGGTGATCGTCGAGTAGAGGATGTCTTAGTAAGTCCTCATGATCCGGGAACCTGGCATGAGGGTAGCTTCTAAGGTGTCTTCCCATTGCTCCGGTGATCACCATGTCCCGAACCTCGAATTGACCCGAACACCTCCAACGGTGGTGTTACCTACCTCTCAATGGTGGGATGGCACTACTTTAAAGGACATCTACACAGACGAATTCCTTAGGGTAGGTAGGTTCTCGTGGATACTTGCTCTAATCTCAAACAAATTCAAAAAAGACTTTTCACACTGACACATTTTCAAAAGCTTTCAAAGCAAACTTTTCAAACACTCTGACGTATGAGTCGATCTGAAATTTTTTCAAAGAAACTTTTTAAACCCACATTGAAAAGCACGCAAAACAATTTTGAAAACACATTGAGCAAGTATCTAAGAGCCCATGGATAACCATGGATAGAAAGGGTGCTAACACCTTCCCTTTCTATAATCTACCTCCCGAACCGAGAGCAATCTCTATAAGGAATTTTTCTGTGCTTTTGTCCTTTCCATTTGGAGAAAATAAAAGACGGTGGCGACTCTTGCTTCCGCGACATTTCGCGAACCAGCGTTAAATAGTCAGTTCCAGATCCACCGATCACAGGTACCGAGGAGGATAAAAAAGGAATCAAGGTGGGTGCCAATCTGGAGCCTAGTGTTAAAGAGCGTCTGATTCAGTTGTTGCATGATTATGTTGAGATCTTTTCCTGGTCATATGAAGACATGCCAGGACTTGATGCAGACATCGTGGTACATCGTCTACCAACAAGAGAAGACTGTCCACCAGTAAAATAAAAAGTCCGCCGCATGAGACCTGACATGTCGGAGAAGATCAAAGCGGAAGTCATGAAACAATTCAATGCCGGATTCTTGGTTGTCACTTCCTATCCCCAATGGGTTGCCAACATTGTTCCCGTGCCTAAAAAGGACGGCAAAGTACGAATCTGCATGGACTATAGAGATTTGAATAGGGCCAACCCTAAAGATGATTTTCCACTTCCCCACATCGATATCCTGGTTGATAATACGATGCAACACAAAGTGTTTTCCTTCATGGACGAATTCTCAGGTTACAGCCAAATCAAAATGGCACCTGAGGACATGGAGAAAACAACATTTGTCACACAATGGGGAACATTCTGCTACAAAGTGATGCCATTCGGACTGAAGAATGCTGGGGAAACCTATCAGCGCGCCATGGTAGCTTTGTTTCATGACATGATACACCATGAAATAGAGGTCTACGTAGACGATATGATAGCCCGGTCACAAACGGAAGAAGAACACCTTGATCACTTGCAAAATTTGTTTAAGAGACTGAAGAAGTATAAGCTAAGGCTGAACCCAAACAAGTGTACATTCAGAGTCCGGTCCGGTAAACTCTTAGGTTTCATCGTCAGTAACAAAGGCATCAAGGTTGATCCTGCCAAGGTTAAAGCGATACAAGAAATGCCTTCTCCTTGTAATGAGAAGGAAGTCAGAGGATTCCTGGGACGCTTGAACTATATTTCCAGATTTATTTCTCACCTAACAGCTACTTGTGAGCCAATATTCAAACTATTGAAGAAAGATCAAGTAGTCAGATGGAATGATGAATGCCAGATTGCTTTTGACAAGATCAAAGAGTACTTACAAGAGCCTCATATTTTGATGCCACCAGTCGAGGGAAGACCACTGATAATGTATCTGACTGTTTTAGAGAACTCAATGGGGTGTGTATTGGGGCAGCATGACGAGTCTGGCCGAAAAGAGCACGCTATTTACTACCTAAGCAAAAATGTTTACCGACTGTGAAACCAGATATTCACTGCTCGAGAAAACTTGTTGTGCTCTGGCATGGGCTGCTCGTCGGCTAAGACAGTATATGTTGACTCATACTACCTTGATGATATCTAAGATGGATCCGATAAAATACATCTTCGAAAAGCCAACTCTGTCCGGGAGGATAGCTAGATGGCAGATGATCCTAACAGAATATGACATATAGTATACTACCCAGAAAGCTATAAAGGGCAGTGTATTGGCTGATCATCTTGCCCATCAAGCTGTAGAAGATTATCAGTCCATGAAGTTTGAATTCCCGGATGAAGACATCATGACATTAGACAATTGTGGGGAAATCAGACCATATGACGGACCAAAACAAGGATCCCGATGGACCCTGTTCTTTGATGGGGCCTCCAATGCACTTGGTAATGGTATCGGCACGATACTCATATCTCCAGAAGGGTGTCATACTCCCTTTACTGCCAGACTTTGCTTTAACTGTACAAACAACATGGCGGAGTACGAAGCATGCATCTTTGGTCTCAAAGCTGCCACAGACTTGGGAATCAAATCTTTAGATGTGTTTGGAGATTCAGCTTTGGTCATCAGTCAGATCAAAGTGGAATGGGACACTAAGCACCCAAATCTCATCCCTTATAAAGAACCTGTTTTGACATTTCTACCACATTTTGAGAAGATTACCTTCGAGCATTTCCCGCGAGAAGAAAATAAGCTAGCAGACGCTCTAGCTACAATGTCATCTATGTTTAAACTTAATTGGGATAACGAAGCTCCCCAGATCACCATCGAACGAATGGATGAACCAACACATTGTCAAGAGATTAATACTGAAGAGGTGGTGGACCAGCCTTGGTTTCATGAAGTCAAAAGGTATCTCGAGGCTCAAGAATATCCAAAAGAAGCTTCAATCAATGATAAAAAGTTCTTAAGGAGATTCTCTGCTAAGTTCTTCCTGAGTAATGGCATCCTGTACAAACGTAATCATGACTCCATTCTGATTCGGTGTGTGGATAAGATTAAGGCGGAAAGGATCATGGATGAATTACATGAAGGTACTTTTGGCACTCACTCCAGTGGGCATATGATGGCAAAGAAAATCCTACGGGCAGGCTATTACTGGTCTACCATGGAAGCAGATTGCTATCAACACTCTAGGACCTATCATAAATGTCAAATTTATGCTGACAAGGTGCACGTACCTCCGGTTCCTATGAATGTCTTGACGGCTCCTTGGCAGCCCTTTGTTATGTGGGGAATTGACATGATTGGGTAGATCAAGCCTACAACCTCTAATGGACACTGTTTCATCCTAGTGGCCATTGACTATTTTACCAAGTGGGTTGAAGCAACTTCCTTCGCATCCGTTACCAAGAATGTTGTTGCCCGCTTCATCAAGCAAAATCTCATTTGCCGGTACGGTATCCCGAAAATGATCATCACTTACAATGGTACAAATCTTAACAACACTATAATCACTGCTTTGTGCGAGCAATTCAAGATTCAGCATCACAATTCCTCCCCCTATCGGCCAAAGATGAATGGTGTTGTCGAAGCTGCGAATAAGAACATTAAAAAGATCGTACAAAAGATGACAGTCACGTACAAAGACTGGCATGAGATGTTACCATTCGCTCTCCACAGATACCGTACCACAGCTCATACATCAACTGGGGCAACACCCTATTCTTTGGTTTACGGCATGGAGGCTGTTTTACCTATCGAGGTTCAGATCCCCTCTCTAAGGATTATGAAGGACGTAGGTTTGAGTGAAGACGATTGGATCCAGACTCGACTTGATCAACTAAACTTGATTGATGAAAAGAGACTTACTACTGTTTGTCATGGTCAAATGTACCAAAAACGGATGATCAAGGCCTTCAACAGGAAAGTCAGGCGCCAAGTATATCAAGTTGGAGATCTAGTGATCAAACGTATCATTTTTCCGCAAAGTGATCCCAGGGGCAAATGGACTCCTACCTATGAAAGACCATTTGTAATCAAGAACATATTCTCCGGTAAGACAATGATCTTAACCATCATGGACGGTGACGACCTGCCACACCCCGCGAACACGGTCATAGTCAAAAGATACTACACATAAGGGACCCGCTAGGTTGACACACCTAGGAAAACAAGGGAATCCCGGTGAACCAAAAAGGTTCGGGCAAAAATTAGGGATAAAATAAAAAAAATCTGTACACCCGACAAGTTGAAAACCCGAAAGGGCGACTTGGGCAAAAAAGGGTTTGCCGGTGGACTGAAAACCTGAAAGGGCGGTCCAGGCAAAATTTAGGAAATTAAAGCGTATGACTATGCCCCTTCGGATCACTTTACGGACAACCTTTGGCCTTCACTAACAAACTCGGAGTTTCTGATTAATTCAATCATCCTCGAACAAGGCAAATAGACAAGATATTTGGAGATATGAAGGCTATAGAAGAATGGGAACCCCATGGGATTATTACACATAGCTATCTTTATTTGTATAAATTCTTATTGTTTTATGGCACCATTCCCTTACTAGAATGTTTGTCTCCTTTGTACAAAATACTTATTCAAAGTCAATACAAAGATATCTCTTTGAAAGTACAGAAAACAATTTGTCTTTTTCTTTACACTTGTGTTTTATTTGCAAAAACGTCCAATGATTCATTAATGAACATATGCATTTGAACATAATTACTGTTTACAAATAAACAAAATGAGAAAGATAATTATTGATAGGTTGAAAGGACAGGAAAACGTCTCTAGGCTATTCCATAAGCAATCCCCCACAGTACGTCATTTAGATCCCCAGTGGAAGACAAATTTCAAAATTATTAATCCCCGGTAGAAATCATCAAATTTCTCAGGATTCCTCAAATAGATCTTACAAGGAGTACATGGCACTGAATCTACTTCTCTCAACAAGAGTTCGTCAGTACTTCAACTTCAAAACATGGAAATTTTAACATATCTTCAGCAGCATTCAAGGATTTATTTTCCTCAATCAAGAAGTGATACAATAAATCAGCTTACATACGCATATATTACATCTATATATCATAAACATTGATAAAAAAAATACATTGCATCATACATTTCATACAACATAACTTTGTGTTTCAGCTAACATTTTACCCTTTTCAGGATAAGATTAAACGGCTACCATTAACAATATGCAATCATGATACAATACAGATACACTCCAGACATGGACTCCATTCCGATACTCATTCAGATTTCAAGTTCAGAGACAATACAAATACGCTCCAGATACAGACGCCATTCTGATACTCATTCAGATTTCAAGTTCAGATACAGTACGGATACGCTCTAGACACGGATGCCATTCTGATACTCATTCAGATTTCAAGTTCAGATACAGTACAAATACGCTCCAGACACGAACTCCATTCTGATACTCATTCAGATTTCAAGTTCAGTTACAGTACAGATACGCTCCAGACACGGACGCTATTCTGATACCCATTCAGATTTCAAGTTCAGATACAGTACATATACGCTCCAGACACGGATGCCATTCTGATACTCATTCAGATTTCAAGTTTAGATACAATACATATATGCTCCAGACATGGACGCCATTCTAATACTCATTCAGAATCATCTTTCATATAGAGTTCAAATACGCTCCAGGCACGGACGCCATTCTGATACTCATTCTTTCAGCTTACAACCTGTAATTCAACAAACATTCTTGGATGGCATCTAACCAGCCCATCTCCAACAAGATTCTATCACTTCTCCAAATGGCATCTTTAAGCCCATTCCCTCAACTACACATCACCGAGTGCAAATTTATAGGCACTCTAGTGTCCAATCATCTTTCACCTTCGAGTCACGAATGGTAAAACTCGCCAATCTAACTCTTCAGGTCTAAGAAGATTGAACAGGGGCAGCTGTTGTACCCCAAAATTTGCCCTCTCATTTATCAAGACTTTTATCACAAGATCTCTTTGACTCAAGACTGGATTAGGGTTTGGTCAGCTCAAGACATCTCATCTTGCACTGATAACCCAAAATTAGGGTTTGAGTTTGCACAAGGATTCTTGGACTATCAATGCTTCATATGACTTTCAAACATCATTATGGATCCCTAAGATTACTCATGACAAGTTCCAAGCCTTCAACCACATTTTTGATCAGTCAATTGGACAATTGACCTAAAAATCAACTGTATTGGGGAAAAAGTCAACCATGGCCAATTTACAGTCAAACTTCATAATTTTTGATCCATATCAACATTATAGACTCATATGTATCCTTTGATCAAGTTTGGATTACAATTCCTCACGAAATTTGATAAAATCATCAAAAGGGCAAAATGGTCAAAATTAGGGTTTTGACTAAGGAAGGGAAATTTCTGATATTTGACCTAGAAAATGAACAATTTATTTGAAGCATGATTTCAAGGTTCCATTTGTATCATCTTTACCTAATTACATGGTTCAAAACATTTCAATTTCATTGGATAGACAGATGAAATTTGCAGTCAACTGATCAAAAGTCAATTGTACACTGAAAAGCCAAACTTTGACTTTTTGGTCAAAATCAAGTGCCAAGGTTCACAATTCATCAAAACATGTCAAAATGTGAAACTTTTTCATCAAGAAATCAAGGATCGAAGATTAGGGTTTAAAATAGGAAATTTTCTTAACTTAGAAATTTTTCTAAGTATAGAAAATTTCTTATTTTTTCTCAACTTTAGGCCATTTTTTCACCATGATACAAGATGTTTCAAAGGAAGTTCCCAACATGAAAGTTGTATACCTCCATGAAATCTACAACTTTGCTTCACACACTTTCCCATAAAGATGCTTGGATCTCAAGATATAATTTTATGAATACATGCTCATGAACTAAATAACTTAGTGAAATTTTGCCCTAATTTAGGCAGGTTTTGGACCCAACTTCATGACAATTTTTCACCTAGTTCCAAGAGGAGTCTTGAAATGAATTTCAAAGATAAGTTATAGAGCACATTGCAAGATTTCCAAAATGTCCAAGAACACCTCAAGATCATTTTTGAGTAGGGAGAATCGAAGAGATGAAGTTGGAAATTTCTCACTTTTGATTCAAGCCATTTCATGAAGAACAATTTTCAAATCAGTACCTATGCTGCCTAATCCATACTTTACAGGTCCCAAACTTGTTTCTTACTCCATAATTTAATACTTACTCAGTTGACAAAGCTTTAATCCAAGCCCTAGAGCCATTGTCCAAGTTGTAATTCCATAAATGGCATAAAGTGGCCATTGCCATTTTGAAAAAGCTTCACTTTTGCAATTTTCCAATTCTTGAGCATTGGACCTGTCTCCTTTGCACATACAAGTCTTACAGGCCTAAAGCAAATTGTAAAAGACTTATACCAACCCTAAGAAAGCCAGTACAAGCATGTGAAGCCTTGTCCCTTCACTTTGCTTCAAAAGCAAGAAATGTTGCCAAAAGGCTAGAACACACAGATCTGTTAGAGAGTTGACTTTAAACTTATCCCATACTAATACACAAACACATTACAATTAGAAACACGATTTCTAGAGGCTTAAAACACTCCCAAACTCCCTTTCACCACAAAACTATCAAAACTTGCAGATTCTTGCATAAGCCTAGCAATCCATCATTTGGCTCGTACGTTTCAAGTTTCAATCATCAAAACACTTTACCTGCTTGATATCTAACTGATCCAGACCCCCATCCCTGTGCTGTAACTCCTTCTTCATCATCTGCCATTTTTGTTTTCAAAGCTTGTAGGTTGACTTGGATAGAGAGTTCCAGGCACTTCTAAAGTAAGACAAGGATTGGAACACACTCAGGGAGGTTCAAGCAAGCTTACGCAATCATCAGGCCTCCATAAAACTCACTCCAACCCCATCCACGGTTTCAACTGAAAGAGGTAAAAATCTCAACTTCTATCTCTTCATACCGGTATCCATTCGCCACGATTTGTGAATAAACAATGTAGACCTCATTGCTACGAAGCTATACACACACACACACACACACACACACACACACACACACACACACACACACACACACACACACACACACACACACACACACACACACACACACACACACACACACACACACATATATATATATATATATATATATATATATATATATATATATATATATATATATATATATATATATATATATATATATATATATATATATATATATATATATATATATATATATATATATATATATATATATATCTTGCATTTATTTGGCCTGAGTTGAGAGAATTTTGAACTTGAAATTCCTGTAAAAATTAGGTTTTAATTTAGGGCTTTTAAAATTCACCTTGATCTTTGATTGTTAGCTTACATGATTTATATGGTTAGAATCGCGAGACAAAATGCTACAACATTCATGTTATGAGTTTTCATTTTCATGGAGAAATGAGAAAGTTACAGAGCATCTGGCTGGCTAGAGGAAGAAGACGAAGTACAGGGCACATGCTTTGTTTGTGTTATGTTATTTTTGTTTCACATTAATCAATGGATATATAGCCACCCCAGTGGCAAGGTAGCGCGTTGGTGAGACCCATGTCCTAGGTTCGAACCTTGGCGCTACCTTTTGTTTTTTTCACATTTTTCAGTTTTCATTTTTGGCTTATTTTTGCAGGATGGGCTTAGTTCTTTGAGCCTAGCGTTTTTTACTAACATACTGCTCCCAATTTCCTTACAGCACCCCTGGCCCAAACTATTTTCATATATTTATTCATTTGTTTTCATTTTCATTTTATTTAGAAATATTTCTTTAATAAATAAAAAATCATTAAAAATATGAAATATGATAATTTTTGCATTTGTTTATTTTATTTTTATTTTCACATTAAAAAATATATTTTTATTAAACTATATATTAGTTCTTTTTCTTGAATAAACTTGTAAACTTAAATAAAATATGTTTAGTTTAATTTTTTTTATTTTCTTTCCATTTCATACTTGTAAAATATTTATTTTGGCATATATAAAAACTAAATATTTTTATAAAATATTATTTATTATTTTTAATACAAAATAAATAAAATAATACATAAGAAATTTATTTTCTTTCAAACTAAAAATTAGGGTTAATCCCCTTTTTAAGAAATTATTTTCTTTTCCTTATATTTTTAGGATTACGTTAAATTTCTTTTCACGTAAAAAAACAAAACAAAAATCTTTTCTTGCATGTATATAATGTTGCATATTTAAATATTGTATATTGTTAATTCTAATATTCGTACAAATTCGATTTGGTTGTAATAATTTATTTAGATTTATATTCTTGCAAATCCCCATTCAAATTTGTATTCCCCCTCCCATAAATTGTTGTAATAACTTAGTAATCTTTACATTACACAATTTACCACTTTACATGCCATGATAGTAATTAGGGTTTGTATGGTAAGATAAAAAACAAATCAAATAGAAAACCTTAAATTCAAGACAAAAACAAAGCATGAAAATAACACACTTGCACACAAGCATCCTTAGGGTTTCCCCACTTGGTTGCCTTATACAAAAAAAATGGCCATATTACGCATGCGAAGTATCTTGGCAAAACAAACAAATATAAGATCATAGTCCCTCGATGACGCTATTCAAAGTTGCCTTACAAAATGATCTTGGTCCCTCAAAATACTAAGATACTTTGCAACATTGCTAGTCATGGTTATACGATGGCCCACGCCCGTCACGTTTACATCCAAAGATAGGGTTGCTTACCAAATCAATGGTAAGACAACAATGTTAAAGGAATAAAAAATGCACAAGAAAGACATTTGAGTAGGTAGATTACTTCTAGTTACTTGCTCTATTTCCAAACAACCATCCTTGCTATTTTCAAAACAAACACACACATTTCAAAAACATTTTTACAAACATTGAAAACATTTTCAAAAGACAAACATCTTTGTATACATTCTTATGAACGAGAATCATTACGAAGATTTCCAAAACAATGGCCTTATTTTCAAAATACTTTCAAAACCACACCAAACACATTTTCAAACAACAAAAGCAAGTGATCTAGAAAGTAACTAAGAGCCCATGGAAAACCATGGATGAAAAGGGTGCTAATACCTTCCCTTTTCATAATCTACCCCCGGAACTCAAGAAACAATCTCAAAGGTCTTTCTTGTGCTTTTTTACCTTTCCTTTTGGATAAAAGAAAAGTAGGTGGCGACTCTTGCTAACCGCAACATTTGCGATAAAACGCAAAACCCTCAAGTCAGCTCTCCCACCGTATCACAACTACAAAAGGAGGAATTAAAGGATTACCCTCTCAATTTTTATTAGAGAAAGCTCGTTATTTTACTAAGATGAAAAGTACAGTTGCTTTTGAAGCTATCTTTGCTCTGCTTGCTTATGGGTTGTTCTTATTTTTGAACATCGACAACTTTGTGGATATCAATGCCATCAGAATCTTTTTGATTGGGAACCCAGTTCCCAAATTATTAGGAGATGCTTATTACTCCATTCATCGTCGGGATTCTTATCATGGAGGGATGATTATTTCCTGCATGCCTTTGCTGTATCAGTGGTTTATTTCTCACTTACCTTGGTCCGATGCTTTTTGAGATGTCAAGAAGGAACCTCGTTGGGCACCGGAGATTATGGCCCTCACTCATTCAGATATTGTTTGGTATCATCAAGCTTAATATGATGTGGAGATTGTCGATAGTTGTGGTAGTTTCCCCAATATACCCCTTCTCGGTACAAAGAGAGGAATTAACTACAATCCCGTTCTTGCATGATGTTAGCTTGGATATCCGATGAGAGATAAGCCAAATAGTATTCATCTGAGTGGCTTCTTTCTTAAATAGGGAGAGAATCATAAGAAATCTAAGGAGGAAATTGCAAAGGCGTGGCGCCATATTCATAGGATGGGTAGAAAGGACTTGGGACCTAGAGGAGATGTTTCTTTGGAGCCTTATCTCTAGTGGGTACATGCAAGGGAAATTCAGTTGAAGATGCCGTATTCTCGTGAAGCGCCTATGCCTGATATGTTTGTGAAGACCACTCCTCCCCCTTTTAGATGATGTGGAAGAGCTTCAGCTTTCCCTAGTCAGGATGCAGCAAGAGAAGGAGGCTTGGAAGAATAAGTGCCAGACATTAGAGATATCCTACCGAGCAGACTTGAAGGAGATGGATGACTTAATTGAGATTTTTGAGAGTCGTGCTGTAGAGATGATGGAGAAGCAAGAGAATTTATTTTCCTCTAGATATAAGTCAGGACTTAGTCATTCACTTCCTGACTCTGGTGATTGGAAAGTGGTTGTCGACAGGTATGCAGAAGAGAATAAGTAGTTGAAGGCTCAGATTGCAAGACTCACAGGAAAGCGTCAGTGTGTCGAGTGATCTTTATCAACTTTGCTTTTTTAGGATTTTAGATTCTATCTCTTCTTGTACTTGGGATTGTTGAAACTTTTACTAAAAAGTTATAATCCATTTTGAAGTTATTATAATGAGATTTTCAGTATTTCAAAACGTGTTAGTACTTTAATATTTGCAAAATTGTGTAGAATTCTTTGAGTCCCTTAAAATAATAATAATAAAATAAATCATGTGTATTTAATATCATGCACCATCTTATACATATTTCTTGAATTTTTGTTCATACCCAGGTGTCTTACTAAATTTCTGAACTTCAATAGCAAGCTATCTTACCGGTACACTACTCGAGCTAATTCCAGGAAGAAAATGGAGAATCTTGAACAAGAGAATCACGAGCTGTGTGACGAGATTACTGCTTCGGATGCCGGAATGACCAATCTGACTACTTTGATGGAATCATTGGTGGTTGGTCATAATCACCTATCACTTTCTCATCCTCAACAAACAATAATTGCTTCCGAAGGTCCATCACTTCCTGTTTCTGTTACCCTAGTATTGTTGCTTAGAACTGTATGCCTTAGGATTACCCATGAGGAATGCCCGAAAAGTTCATTCCAGAAGGTTAAAACCTTGATGCTCAAGTTACTCCAGTTGTGCAAGCTGCTGCTACTCTCACACCTCTTGTGGTGCATTTTACTCCTGATGCTAGAAATGATATCCACTATACTGCACCTCCTTCTGTGAATGCTATGTTGTTTGTTAATGATGAATTTTATCGTCCTGTTCCTCCACCGATTGAAAGTGTGGGTTTTTATGACCGATTGGATGACTTTCAATACCAGTTTAATGAGATGCAGAAGGAAATGAACACCCTTTGAGGAAAAGAACTATTTGGACAAAACGTCAGTGAACTCTGCCTTGATCCCAATGTAAAGGTGCCAACAAAGTTTAAAGTACCATAATTTGAGAGGTACAAGGGCAAATCTTGCCCTTGTGACCACCTTGTGATATATATCAAAAAGATGTCCACCCATATTGATGATCAGCATTTTCTCATTCATTTCTTCCAAGATAGTTTAACTGGTGCTGCTCTAAAGTGGTATATGAGTCTGGACAGTAGTAGTATCTGTACCTTCAATGATCTGGGAGAAGCCTTCATCAAATAGTACAAGTGCAATATGTTCATGGCACCCGACCGTGATCAGTTAAGGGCAATGGCTCAGAGAGACAAGGAGTCATTCAAAGAATATGCGCAGCGTTGGCGCGAGATAGCTGCCCAGGTGGTGCCACCTATGGGAGAACAAGAAATGACCAAGGTCTTCCTGAAAACCCTTAGATCATTTTATTATGAAAGGATGGTCTCCAGTGCACCGAGTAATTTTACCGAAATGGTAAGCATGGGTGTTCGTTTGGAAGAGGCTGTCAGAGAGGGGCGTTTGACAAGAGATGAAGGGACAAAGAATTCGTCGTATGGTTTCTCTTGAAAGAAAGAAAGTGAAACTAATGATGTTATTAGAGAAAGGAAGATTAGACCAACTAGAAGGAATCAACACTACCAGCAACATGTTGCTTCTATGACTCCAGTCGTCAATGTAGCTCTAACTACAATTGCCTATCAAAGACCATCTCCTCAGGGGAATCAAGGGCAAAGTAAAAAAAAAGAAGCCTTTGACTCAATTCCGATGAGCTATGCAGAGTTACTCCCGACTTTGATTAAGAAGAAGTTGGTTCAAACCAAGTCACCCCCTACTATACCATCACCATTACCTTGGTATTATAAGGCAGACCAGACATGTGCTTTTCACCAGGGAGCACCAGGGTACAATATTGAGAACTCTTATCCTTTGAAATCTAAAGTACAAAATATGGTGAGATCTGGCCTTTTATCCTTTAAAGGTGTGGGACTTAACGTGAAAGATAATCCTTTGCCAAAGCATGGAGGAGCAAATCTTGTAAACATGGTTGTTGGTTGTCCAAGAGGCTTTCGGATTTTTGATATCAACCTGGTTAGAGGATATTCTGTAAAGATGCATGCCGACCTCTGCGAGTTCAACTACTATACGCACGACCATGCTGGTTGTAGTATTTGCACTACAGATATCCAGGGTTGTGATAAGATAAAAGCTAATCTTCAGGAAATGATGGATGAGGGTCTCATTCATATAATCAGGCCAAGGGAAGTGTACGAAGAAGATGTGAGTACGGTCTTTGGATATCCTGGAGAATTCCAGATTTTTGATGTGGATCATATGACTGATGATTTGGTGCAGTTGCACGCTACCTTCTATCACATGGATGCTCAAGAAGAACACCATTATGGGTCTTACCAAATCTGCTGCAGAGATTCTCGTGGTTGTTCCATATTGAGAAAGGGTGTTCAATTGTTATTGGACAATGGTACTATCAATATTTCAGGTAATATAGATGATTACCGTGGAATTAATGTGATTCAAGTTTGCTTGGATAGGACTATGTCAGATGATGAGTATGCTTCTGCAGATGAATTCTTTTCCTCAGATGAAGATATGTTTTCCAGCAATGATTCTGTGATGTCTAAGTATTCTGAAGAGGGGGTGAATGTTATTGTGCCTTGTTTTGGTGTTCCTGCCCCTATAGAGATTGAGTACCACGGCGAGCCAGCGGTTGCTCTAGTGGTAATTTGCTTGCCGGGTCCTTTCCTTATGAATCAGACAAAGTCGTGCCATACAAATACAATTCTACAATCCTAGAGGATGGTGTGGAAGTTCCCATCCAACCTTTGTCTGATGTCAAGAATATTGTTGAAGCCAACCGAGTGACTCGCAGTGGCCGTGTTTTCGCACCTGTCATTCGAGGGAATGTTAATGCTGATAAAAAGGTTGTTGAAAGTGTTGAACCTAAGATTACAGTGAGGAAATCTAGTGGTAATACTCTATAAAGGGATATGGACGATATATTGAAGATTATCAAGATGAGCGACTACAGGATCATAGATCAATTATTGCAGACTCCATCAAATATATCTATTCTAGCCTTGCTAATGAACTCTTTTGCCCACAGGGAATCTTTGATGAGAGTGTTGGATCAAGATTTCGTGGAAAGTGATATGGCTTTAGAACAATTCAGTAGTTTTGTTTGGAATATTACCTCCTGTAATAACCTGAGTTTCTGTGATGACGAGCTGCCTGATAAAGGAAGGAACCATAATCTGGCTCTCCATATCTCCATGAACTGCAAGAACTATTCATTGTCCAATGTACTGATTAACAATGGGTTCACTTTAAATGTCATATTGAGGATCACGCTTATGAAGTTGAAGTACCAAGGAACTCCCATGCGCCCAAGTGGCATAATTGTGAAAGCTTTTAATGGATCGAGGAAGTCTGTCATCGGGGAAGTAGATTTGCCTATTCATATAGGCCCGCACTTATTTCAGATTACTTTCCAGGTTATGGATATAGTTCCCGCCTACAGCTGTTTACTGGGACGACCATGGATACACGAGGTAGGAGCTGTTACTTCAACTTTGCACCATAAATAGAGAACAACTTTGTAGGAGATGTTCGTAAATGAAAGGTGGTTATCATAAATGGAGAATAGACTTTGTTAATATCTCATTTATCCTCTTTCAGTGTTGTGGAAGCGAATGAAGCTGCTGTTGGAACTCAGTTCCAAGCTTTATCCATTGATAATGTAAGGGAAAATGAGAATTATATAGCTTCATGTTGTACCCAAAAATTTTCCCTCTCATTTCTTAAAACATTTTTCACAAGATCTTTAATAGCTCAAGCATGTACAAGTGTGGACTAGGTCAAGCCATCTCCTTAACATTGATGCCTCAAAAATAGGGTTTGAATTTTCATAAGTATAATTGGACTTATAATGATTCAAATGACTTTCATGGATCATTTTAGGCCTTCAAGAATACTCATGTCAAGTTTCAAGTCTTGCATCACAAAGTTGCTCAGTCAATTGATCAAATGACCTAAAATCAGCTATATTAGGTAAAAAAAGCCAAATATGGTCAACTTACAGCCAAACTTCAAGATTTTTGACCAATATCAACATTTTGAAGTCATATGCATCAATTAATCAAGTTTGGATCATGATTCCTCAAGAAAAAATGTTCAAATCATCAAAAGGGCAAAATGGTCAAAATTAGGGTTTTGACTGAGAATGACTGATTCTTGACTTTTGAATTAATACATGACTTATTGGTTTGAAGAATGATATCAAGGATTCAAGGACATCATTTTGAAATAATTTTATGGCTCAAAACATTTCTCAAGATCATTGGATTGATAGATGAAATTTGGTCAACTGATGAAAAAGTCAACTGATACACCAAAAGTCAAACTTCGACTTTTTGGTCAACATTAAGTTTCAAAGATCAAAATTTATGAAGACATTAAAGAATGTCAAGCTTGATCATCAAGAAGTCAAGAAAGTCAAAATTCAATTTGAAAAGTCAAACTTTCCAAGACTTAGAAATTTTTCTAAGTGTTTTATACATGTTTATTTCATAACTTCATACCAATTTTTCACCATGATGCAAAATGATTCAAAGGAAACTTTCAACATGGAAGTTATAGATATTGATGAATTATACAACTTTGTAACAGAGGGTTGATGTCTAATAAACTCTTAAATTTGAAGATATAAGCCCATGAAGTCATGACATTTTCATCTAACACTTAGAGAAATTTTCAACAGATTTTAGTCAAGATTTTATCCCAGCTTCTTGGCATTGTTTCACATAGTTATAAGATGATTTTGTCAAAATGGCCTGCATGAAAGTTATAGAGGATATTTCAAGCTTTCCAAAACATCCAAGAGCATGAATTTATCATACTTGAGTTAGAAGATTCAAGGGCATGAAGTTGGGCATTCATTCTTGAAATACAAGTCATGGTGGTGAAGAACACATAATCCAATCATTATGCTATGCTACATAATATTGTATTACAGGCCTTATAACTTGAAAATCTCACCATATTTAATGCTTACACCTACTCTTGAGCTATTACCCAAGTGTTTGAGCCATTTTCCAAAAGATCTTTCCATTTATGGCATAAAGGCACCATTGCTATTCTTGAAAAGCAAGATTTTGGTACAAAATTTGTCTTGAGCCCATACCTTGTTTACTTATGATTTTACTCCACCATAAATAATTGAAAGTAGCCCCTCTATACCAGCAACTTTGGTACTTCATCTTGGGACTATGGAGAATTGACATAGTTTGATATTTGCATCCCAACCAAACCATAACATGATGTCTTGCAAACCTAATCAACTCTTGTTCCCAAACCTCTTGCCTATAAATAAAGGGAGAATTTGAAATAGAAAGAGGCTATATTCTTGTATATTGAAAAGTCCTCAAACCCCTTCATACTCTAAAAACCAAAATTATCCATAAAACCTCCATCTTTGAGCTTTGAAGTCCAAACCCTTTGAGTCTCCAAAACCTTGCAAGTTTTCCCTAAACAAACGATCCACATACTTCATATAGAAGTTGCTCAAATACAAGACCAACTTCTGTAACATCACTATCACCATTCTTCAAACTTAAAAACAGCCACTTGACCTCTCCAAGACAATACAACAACTTTAAATCAAAACACAAATTTCAGTTTCAAGATAAGTTTTCTTGACTTTGAACTCTTCATACAAGCATCATTAGTGGTTTATTTGTGAAGATAAAATGTAGATATCATTTCCATGAAGCTAACCATATGTTTGCTTTTCATTTTCATTAACCATGTGTTGAGAACTGACTCATATATACAACAGAAAAATGTTGGAAGGAAATAATAGCAGTATGAGTCGATGCATAACTCTACGTATCAACACATATTAGGTACAAAAAAGGTTATGAGTCGGTATAAAACACAAATGAGTCGACACATAACAGAAATGAGTCGATACAAACCATTATGTGTCGACTCATACTGAGTTGGTTTTGACTTCCAGAAGAAAAGAGATCATATGTATCGATACATAAGCGAATGAGTCGATACAAAACAAAAATGAGTCGATACAAACTATTATGTGTCGAATCATACTGAGTTTATTTTGATTTCCAGGAGAAAAGAAATGATATGTATTGATGCATAAGTGCATGTGTCGATACAAAACAGATATGAGGCAATGCATAAATACATGTGTCAATGTATAAAAGTTTTCGTATTAATGCGTAAGTGTATGTGTCAATACATAAAAGTTTTCTTAAAACAATTTTCTTTTTTTTTTACATTATTCAATATGGTTGTAATAGTAATTAGGTTTTAATTTCTTTCATTCCCCATTTGTAAATTTGTATCCCCCATCCCCAAATAAAAATATGTAATAACGTAAAACTTTAAATTTCCGCAATTTATGGCTTTCAATATAATTTATAGTAATTAAGGTGTGTATGAAAAGACTAAAAATCAAACAATAGAGAACCCTAATATCTAGAAAAAATGCATGAAAACAAACACTTTGCACACTTGCACCTCTAGGGTAACCACCATTTGTTTCCTCGAGTGAAACAGTCATGTCCCTCGAACGTGGGATATTTTAGCAATGACCCTTGAATACAAGATCGTAGTTCCTCGATGACCCTTAAAATGTTGCCTTAGGTAAACGATATTAGACCCTTATGACAAATTGATAAGGTATCCTACAATGTTTCCTTCTATGACTATACGACGATCCACGCCTGTCCCTTCACATCTAAGGGTAGGGTTTCTTATCAATCAATGGTAAGATAGCAATATCTAAAGGAGAAGGAACTGAAAAAAGACTTTTTGAGTAGGTAGAACGTTCGTAGTTGCTTGCTCACAACATTTTAAAACATCTTTCAAATACACAATCACTTTTCCATGAAATATTTTCAAAAGTCAACACTTTGTATGCATTCTTATAAAGACAAGAATCATTACAAAGTTCGCCTAAACAAAGGCACTTTTCAAAAATACTTTCAAAACCTACCACAAACACATTTGAAACAAAGCATTTCAAAGTGAGCTAGCAACTAAGAGCCCGTAGATAAATACAAATGAAAAGGGTGCTAACACCTTTCCTTTTCATAACCTACCCCCCGGACTCAAGAAAATTCTCAAAAGGTCTTTACTGTTCTTTTCACCCTTCCTTTATTGGATAAAATAAAATTCGATGGCGACTCTTGCTATCCGCAACAATTGCGATAAAACGCAAAACACCCAAGTCAGTTCTGCCACCATATTACAGAACTGGCGACTCTGCTGGCGAATGACTTAAAGTGGGGTTATATTAGAGACTAGTTCACATTTAAATTCTTTCATTGTTTGAATTTGTTGCTTTACTTTTAAATGGTTGTTTGGGTTTTGCAATGATCCTCTACCCGGATCGGGGAACATTATTAGGTAAGTAGCAATAAATCGTGGGGACTGTATGGGGTATACCAACATGGTTGAAGCAATGGCTACGTTAGTGTGACACATTTATAGGTACCGATATCCTTTGAGTCCAGTCAAGGAGAATACAGGGCCGCTGTGTGGTGTCATGAAGCACTAACTGACCGTAGAACCTTTAATTGAACAACTTGGCCATTAGGAAGTAGTGAGGTAGCCGGCTTTGGTGCAATCCGAAGTTGGTTGATACTCGATACTACACTCATTGAGATGGGACTTTTGGGATATTTCGATTACCAATAAAGAGGCTTGTGCTGAAACAATGCCCGATGAAGATAGATCAATGATATTGAGATTCCCTAGAACCTAGTTACTTTTTAGGACAGGTTAAACCAACTAAACTTCAAGAGGGTACTTACCTATGAACCTCATGCAAGCCTAAACCTAAGGACTTGTTTGCTTTGATTGTATATGTTTACTTATACATAACATCATGACACCATACCATGGCATTTTGCACTAACCATTTCAAGTACCTAGAGATTTATCTTTGTTTTGTTTCTTAGGACATGGCTTCCACTCGCAGGAATACTATCCAAATAAACCTCGTAAGAGTGCCTCCTCAACTCAAAGAGTTAGCGTCAAGGGTTCCCGAGAATTCTCCTTTCACCAAGAGACATGGTCGACTTCTCAATCTGGTTACCTCAAGCCTTGATGAAGACATGATGAAGGTTCTCTTTCAGTTCTTTGACCCTTTACACCATTGCTTCACATTTCTTTATTACCAATTAGTGCCCACCATGGAGGAGTTTTATCAACTTTTCAGAGTGCCTATTGTTGATCAATTACCCTTCACCGGTATTGAGAAAGACCCAAGACCTAAGGAGATTTATTTAGCTTTACATTTGCAACGGTCTGATGTTTTGGCAAATTGGGAAACAAGAAGTGGTGTTAAGGATTTTCTAGCCAAGTTTTTATTTGAGAAGGATCAACTCTTTTGGGATGACCTGGATTTGAAAGCTTTTGAAGAGGTTTTGGCCATTCTAATCTATGGGATGGTACTATTTCCAAACCTTGACCAACTAATAGATGTGAATGCGGTCAAAGTTTTTCTATCCCGTAACTCGGTGCCTACCTTACTTGGAGACATTTTGCACTCTCTTCACACTCACACCATGAAGATAAGGAGAATTATTATGTGTTGCACTCCTTTGTTGGCTAGGTGGTTTATTTTGCACCTTCCTCGATCTATTTTGAAGAATGAGCAAGGCATGAGATGGTCTAGTAGGTTGATGTCACTCTCGCATTCAGATATTCATTGGTGTTCTCGATCTTTGGAGGATATCACCATCATTGATCATTGTGGGGAATTCCCTAATGTCCCTCTCTTTGGAATTATGGGAGGTATCACCTATAATCCTTGCTTGGCTCTACAACAGTTTGGGTATGCTAGGAGGGATGGTGCTCATGACGCGGTTGTCCAAGGAATTGTATTTGACTATGAGAGTGATGTCCAAGGTTATCGTCTAAGATTTATGCGAGCTTGGGGCATGGTGAACAAAGTTGATAGCAATGAATTGGGGCATAAGAACTCCATCCCATTAGAGACCTATCTCAATTGGGTGCAAGCTCGTGCTCAAGGCCTCATAATGCCGTATCCTACCATCCTACCTATCATCATGAAGCCTATTACCGAAGGATATGTTCCCTACATTATTCTTCATCCTGACATGCCTACTACTCTCGAGGAGTTGCAAAGGTCATGGATTCAACTCAAAGGGCAGCGAGACACCTTTGAAGCCCAATTCTACGCAAGCGAGAAAAAAGATTTTGGAGCTCACAAGACAGTTTCATGAAGAGCGAAGTTTGAACGCCTACATTGCACCAAAGAGGATGCGCTCATGGGAAGCTTGAGTCCTTTTTGTTTTAGGAGTTTATTTTGTATTAATATTCTTGTTTCTTCCATTGTAAGCCCGAGAGGCACTTTTTGTAACCATTTTTAACTTATTAATGAAATTAATGTTTGTTCCTTCTTTGTTTAAACAAACTTAAATCTTAAAGGTCCTTGAAAACATTTGCATTCATGCTACATGCATCATAACATAAGCAGGTTTTACGACACATGTTTCCTCATCTTTCTACTATTTATTTCAGTAAGATGGATCTCGAGCAGACTGTGAAGGACTTGCAAACACAAAATTCTCAATTTCAAGAAACCTTGCTAACCTTGGCCAAGGGGCAGCAAGAGCTGATGTCACTTCTGGTTGCAAAGAAGAAGACCAAGAAGAAGGCTTTGATCAACATGGGGAAAAGGTTCAAGGGCCCCGTCTGTCAAGTGCAAGTGGTAGAAGAGTCATCCGAGGAGGATGAGAACCAAGACGAAGATGCAAGGAGTACCCATGCTATAGGTGGCAACAATCCAAATTCTGAGGATGAAGACTATTTTGATGAACAATATCCACCCGCTGAGGACAAGTATAAGCAAGAACCTTGATTTAAGTTTGCTCATGAGGAATCACCAAGAACCTTGATTTGTATAATTTTATCATCTATTTTTTGTATGGATTAACTTTTAACTAATAAACACAATGAGTGTTTTCTCTAATTGATGATACTATAGGTGAGGGCACAACACACTTCATCAAGTTGATTCGTAGGTGCATGAGTTTATTTCCATGCCTTCTTCAACAAAACTTCATTGAGATTCAAACTTCATCATTGAAGATACATTGAAGTAATATAATGACAAGGTCTACTATGCTTCTTCATGCCTCAATTTGTCAAAGAAAATAAAAAAATGCAAGAGTTGATTGAAGAAGTTTGACCTAATTGGACAAGTTCTTGATTTCTTGATCACAATTGCACAAATCTCTCAATTATTAATATATGGAGTTGGTTTTTGTTGTTATGGGTTCTTATTATCATCCACAACAACTTCTATTCACATGGAAAGAGTTACTGTGCAAGGAAGATTGTCAAAATTGAAAGGATTTCACCAAGTCATTTTGGTGCTCTAGGAGCTAGGGTTTTGAACTTCTAAGGGCTATATCTTGCTCATCTTTTGGTATTATTGAGTGATTCCAAATACATGCTTCTCTTTAAAGAGTTATCAACCAATCAAATTAAAATTTTCAAGAGAATTTTATGTGGAAGATTCCTAATTATGGAGAAAGATTACATGTCCTCTAGATATGGCATCAAATTCTCTTATGTGACTTCAAAAGATCATAACTTGGTCAATATTTATCTCCTTGAGCCCATTATTTTTCCATAACAAACTTAAGGATTTTAACTTCAACTCTTCTTTTATGTACAAAGCTTGAAAATGGATGGAAGATGCCCTAAGAATGCAAGAGATTATAGGTCGTCTTATGAATTTTCACCAATTTTGCAAGATCATAACTTTTTCAATACTTGGTATTTTTGAGTGATTCAAGTTTTACAGTGCTATTTGGGAAGTCTAATTCAAGCTAGTATCATTGATCAAAGCTCAATTTTGGAAGAAGGCCTTGTTTGAAGTCAAAACATTATAGGATATTTTTTGAGAAAAAACTTAGAATATTTCTAAGTACAAAAAGTCAACATCGTTTTCTTAACTTTGACTCATCACAACTTTTAGCCCAAGCAGCCATTTGATTCCATTATTTACACATTGTAAAGATTTTAACCTTATCTTTCAAATGCTTCAAGAATCATGCCCTAATACCCATTGAGCTATAAATACCATTGATTCAAAGTTGGTATCTTGAAACTGAAGTTTTCTCCAAAGTCAGAATTTGAAATTCATAATTCAGCTTCTAATCACTAAATTTTTGCGCATTTTCACTTCTAATCATGTTTAACAATCTTCTAGAAGTGATTAGCACCTTGAAACACATGTTTTGGTTGAGTTTTGAGAAAAATATGAGTCACACTTTTCATGCTTGCAACTTCACAAAAATTCCCTCCAAACTTCATCACTCCACACGCTTGAGCATCCCATTTGCTTCCCTATAAATAGAGGGTTATATCTCACTCATTTTCTCAAGCTTGAACAAGCAGAATCACCCTGCCTAACTCTTTCCTAAACCCATATTTCTGCAACTTCTAATTTGGTTTTACAACCTTCCTTAATTTATTTTCTTTGTCAATTCTTCATCCTTGAACTTCACTGAAGCTAACAGAAGAAGAACCAAGCCCTAAAACATCCTAAATTATGCTAGCCAAGTCAAGTTTTAGAGCTCTGAATTTGAACTTTAATAGGTAGGTTCCTTCATCAATTCTCTCAAAATTTGTTACCACAATGAAGCTCTCATCATTCTGATACTAGTCGTATCATTTGTTTTCAACTGGAAGTGAGTTTTGATCATGAATTTTGAAATTCCTATTCAACTTTTTTCTCCCGATTTTCTTCAAATCGACTAAGCTACAACTTACATGAATTTTTCGCGAGGGTACAATTGTCTTCGTCTTGATGAAACGAAGAGAATGGCATCCGTCTAAACCTCTAATTTTACAGTTTGAGGAACATGGTTTTGAGGTTAGCTGGAGGTTAAAGACAACCACACTGGCGTCTTCAACCAATGAGAATTTACCACACATTTTTTAAAATTGTTTTAAATATTTAATCCAGTAGTTTATTCACTAATGACCATGATATGCACAGCGCGCCAGATCCCTTAGATTTAATTACTAACGCGTTTTGACATTGATCCAATGGTCTATATCCTTTTGGTTTATTTTTATTTTCTGATTTTTATATTTTAATTGATTTAAACTTCAAAAACTCATACAAAATTTAGTTTTGACATAAAAAATCTGAATAAATTCTTAAAAATATTTTAAATTATTTCTGACTTTGTGAATATTTTTTCATATTTTTTATTTTTATTTTTGATATTTTTCATAATTTTTTTGTATTGTTTACCTTATTTTAATTGTTTTAAAAATACTTTTTGACATTTTAAAATTCTAGAAAAATTTATCAAGATCATTTTCTTTATTTCTGACTTTCTGAAATCTTTCTACAATTTTATTTTGACTTTTTACCATTTTTGATCTTTTTTCCACTCATTTGAGTGATTTTAATTAGTTTAAAAATACTTTTCTGTTTTAAAAAATTACCAAAAAAACTTATAAAAATATTTGAGATCACTTCTAACTTTTCTATGGTCTCTTTTAATTTTTCTTCGATATTTTGAATATAATTTGTTATTTTACCCTTTGTTTTCATTTAAAAAACAATTTAAAAATCATTTATTTATTTATTTTGTTTATTAATTACAATTTATTTTTTTGAATATATTCTGGCCATGTGACTTTTGATCATGAACTTTATTAACATCATTGGATCTTGGGTGTTGAGTTTAACTCCACCAAAATGGATGAATGATTTTAATGATAGTTTGATCAAAATCTTTAATTCAAATATTTTACCTCCCTCTTCATCTGACCCCTTTCTTACTTGTGCTACATGTTGTTAGAGGATGATCTACATATCATCACTTCAAACATATGGTACATAGATTGCTATTGATGGAGCTCAAAATAGGTGCGACTTCTACATAAGTCCACTTATGATTGCTCAACATAACATTAAATTTTGTCCCAATTCGAGAAATGATCATTCGTGGCCCAAACATATGTTTGCAAGCCCAAGCATATTTAATTTGAAATCTTTGATCCAATAATCTTGAGGTTCATTGTTAGGATACTTTGGTCTTATCAATCCTCTAATGAATCTTCATAAATTTTGGAACTAAATGAATCATTTAAACATCGTTGATCATTTATTGTTGCCTTGAGATTTTGAAATGAATGATATACTTAACAAAAAACAAATGGAACTTGTTGTTGAGAGGCATTGATTTTATCAATCTTCTAATGAGTTTTCAAATGCAAGTTTCAATATGGTCATTCAACTAACCTCTAATTTCTAACAATTGACTTTATTTTATGCTTTTATTTTATGCTTTTTACTTTAAGCACATATATTTTAGCATTTTCATTTCATGCTATTATCATCTTTGCTCATTTGAGTATTTATCTATATGTCATTTTATTTTGCTCACTTGAGCTTTTAATTTTCTTTTTGAAGATACCTAATAACCAACTTTAACAATAAAAATATTTAATGTTACTAGGACTATTTGGATACTATCCTTGACATTTTGGAGTTGTGGACTTCTTGGACTTAGGATTAGAGACTTTTACCTACCTCGAGACCTTGTGACTTCTATTGCTATTTTGTCTGAAGTTATTGGGGTTTACCTCAAGACATTGGGTTATTTGTTTTCTTTGTGTGCAGGATATTCTGATTATATGCTTTGTCTATGATTGAGAATTCATTTGTATACAGCCGTTACTCTGCCCAATTTTTATGAAGACTTAATGCATTTGAAGCTTGGTTTTCTTTAGATGTTTTATTATCTTTGCTTGTTTGGTTTCAAATCCAAAGGATGAGAATTCTACATTGACTCATTGTGTCAAGTTTTATCTTCTTGTTATTTAGACGGTTCATTTCTCTAGCTTTTACCTTATGCTTTAGGATAGTCCCTTCATCTCCTCTCATCTTCTTTAATTTCAAAAATCTTCTCCCTCCTTTTCAAAAATCTTCTTATTTTCTAACTTGAACCGCTTTCACAATAAACTTGGACTTATGTCCATGCATTTTCAAAAATATTTTCTTAATTAAACTTTAACCAACTTAATTATACTTTGACTTTTTTGTGAGAAGACTAAAAGTCAATCAATCTCTTTTAAACCATTTGGCCACTTTGACTTTTTACCTTAAAAGTTTCTTAAAAGATTAGACTCTTATCAATCTTGGTAGTGATGAAAACTGCTATACTTCTGTGATATATAGTGAAGCGAGATATTTTCCACTTGGACGTTGAGTGAGGCTTTGTTGATTTTAAAAATCCAAGCCATATCCTTCACTTTGAGATGATGCAAATTCTCCTTTCTCATAATCGTGGGTAGTAAGTATGTTTTCCACTCGGATAAGACGATGACGTCTAGTCTCTTAAAATTAACCAACACACTTGTGTTTTAAAATTTTTAAAGGTGAACTACGAGTACCCTGATCTCCTATTGCACGGAAGATGGTACGTAGGCACTAAAGGTTCACAACCGCGACGGGTGCAAAAATTGTAAAAAATACTTATTTTTCTCATCTCTACAATCTATTTTTTGTATACAACTCTTATATGTAAAAATACACAAATTTTCAAAGAGGTTCATGCAAAGTACCGTAGATGTTTAGGGTGCTAATACCTTCCATTTGGATAAACAACCCCCGAAATTATAATCTCTCCCTCTCTTTTTGGGTTATTCGCTCTTTTCCCATTCCTCTGGAAACAATAAAGCGTGGTGGCGATTTTTATTTGATATGTGCAAGTCAAGTCAATCCAATGGCTTAGTCTCAACATTTCTACCGCTACAGGTGAAGTTCTTAATTTACCCTTATTTTTATTTAAAATTATTCGGGAGAAAATTAGGGTGTTACTGGTGATGTCTCCTTTGTATTAGGAATTCAGATACACCAAGACTGATCTCAGGATCTTCTAAGATTATCACACAACAGCTATATAAAAAAAGTAGTTAATATGTTTGGCATGCATGAATATAAACCAGCGGATACCCCAATTTCTTAGGGAGAAACATTTAGTCTTACTCAGTGCCTAAAAGGAAACACAGAAATTCAAGAAATGCAAAAGATTCCTTATGCATCAGCAGTAGGGAGTCTGATGTATGCCCAAGTATGTACGTGTCTGGATACTGCGTTCATAGTTGGGATGTTAGGCAGATATTTGAACAATCCACGAGGATAAAGCAGCCAAATAAATTATGAAGTATTTAAAGAGAACACAAGACTATATGCTCACATATAGGAGGTCAGACCAGTTAGAGATCACAAGATTCCATGACTCAGATTTTGCTGGATGCCAAGATAGCAAAAGATCCACCAGGCTATATATACATGTAGGTTGGTGGTGCAGTTTCTTGGCATAGTGCCAAGCAAACTCTTACGGCTTCATCCACCATGGAAGTAGAGTTTATAGCATGTTATGAGGCATCCAACCATGGAATTTGGCTAAGGAATCTTGTCATTAGGCTGCAAATTATAGAAAGAATTGAAAGACCACTTAAGTTATACTGTGACAATAAATCAATCGTCCTATAATCCAACAATAATAAGAGCTCAACCAAGTAAAACCATGTTCGCATCAAGTTCCTAGTTGTTATGGAAAGGGTACAAAGTGGACAGATTTCTATAGGACACTTGTAGTCGAACTCCATGATAGCATATCCTCTTACAAAAGGTCTTCCACCTAAGGTCTTTCATGAGCACACTGCTCGCATGGGTCTTTTACTGTTAGAAGAGTCTTTATATTAGTGGGAGTTAGTCAATTATTGAATTTTATGTTCTATATTTTGGTATTATGTATGCATATACTATGTTTTTGGATATTTTCCAAAATAATAAAGTTTGATATAGAGTAGTTTAAATTTTGTACAATAAAGTTATTGAATGACCTCACTAAAGTAAAGTAGGACCAGTTGAAAATTGACATATACATACCAACTTCATTGATAGGTTTAGTTATGATTGATATAACGAAAGTCTCCTTGATTATGTATATTGGCATGACTAATGCACATGATAATATGGATATGCTTAAGGAAAATAATGGCGAATTTTGAGCTCATATAGTCTAACACACATGTATGATTACATATGTGACCAGTGGGAGATTATTGAAATATTTGAGTCACAGTTGTAATATTACATGTGTTAGGGCCATTATGTAATTAGCCAAACCTGTAGTGGTCTAATTAATACTAAGTTTGTGGATAAACGCAAAAATATCATGAAAGGATATATAATTGTGTAGATACCATAAGTCAATATCTAATTTGATGAGGGGCCAAATTAGGATATTGAAAATTAAGAAATAACCCTAAGGTTATTTATATGGGTTATGGTCCCCATTTGTAGACAACGTGAAAACGACTCATCAGTAAAAATTCTCTCTTTATCCCATCCGAGGAGATTCAATAAGCCATAAGGAACTCTACAAATTGGAAGATCATATACCTGCAAATCTGAGGTGATTCTCAATGAAAAACTCAGGTACGATTCCACTTTTATTCTCGTAATTGTATTCGGGTATGGATTTAAGGGACTTATTTAGAGTTTTGTTCTTGATTTCCATATTTATAGAAATTGTAAGGTTATGAATAGATCTAACATTAATAACAATAGTAGTACAAAAATAATACTAACAATAATAATAATAATAATATTGTTAATATTAATAACAATTTTAATAATTATAAAAGTCATGAAATTCTAATAATAATGATAACCATAATAATGATGATAAAATCATAAAAATACAATAAAAATTGAAATAATGATAATAATATTTTAATTTTTTGAGGTGTAATAACTCTCCTCTACTTATCGAATTTCGTCCTTAATAATTTATGATCAAAATTTACCTGAAATGATTAAGTCTGGATAAGACTCCTTGTATGGCTCTCCAACTCTCAAGTCATGCTACCGTCAATAGTTCTGCCCCAAATAAACATAACTAGAGGAATTTATTTTCCTTGGTTTATCAGTTCTAATTGATCCAATAAGTGTAACTCCAATTTTTTGACCATCTTTAATTCCCTTTAACATATTGTTAGTTACCTTCAACATACACAACTTTACACTTTTATTCGTTAGCTCACACGCCAAACTTAGATCTCTTAACTACTCAATCAAATATATTTCTTTGACCATTAAAGTAGATATATGTGATGGATTTATACTCAAGGTATTTTCTACTACATTAGCTTTACCTAAATGATAGTTCAATTCAAAATCATACTCTTTTACGAATTCCAACCACCTTCTCTGCCTCATGTTCAATTCCTTAATCAAACAGATACTCTAAGCTCTCATGATCGCCGAAAAATTTGAATCTTGATCTATATAGAGAGTGCCTCCAAATCTTAAGCACAAAAATGAATAATGCTAATTCCAAATCATGGTTAGGATAATTCCTTTCATGAATCTTAAGTTATCTAGAATCATATGCTACAACTTGACTTTTCTGCATAAGCACACCAGTTAGACTTAGATGCATCACAATACATCGAAAAATATTCACTTGGGATTGAATAAATAAAGACTGATGCTTAATTGAATCTCTTCTTAATGTCTTGGAAACTCGTTTCACATTGAGAACCCCACACAAAGCATGGCTCTTCTGGGTCAACTAGGTTAAACAAATTGCTAACATGGAGAAACCTTTTATGAACCTTCTATAACAGCTGGCTAATCTTGAAAAACATCTTATATCAGTTACCGACTTAGTTGATTTCTGTTGCAATGCGGCTTATACCTTAGACACATCGTCTATTATTCCACCTCTCTAAATTATGTGTACGAGGTAACTAACTTCTTTCAACCAAAAATTATACTTTGACAATTTAACATACAACTTCTTGTCTTTCAAGGTTTTCAATACTATCCTCATATGTTGTGCATGATCTTCTTCTAACTTAGAATATACTAAGATATCATATATAAACACCACAGAAAACTGATCCAAATAGGGATTGAAAGTCATGTTCATATACTCCATGAACACTCCTGACGTATTTGTCACACTGGGCATAACTGAATATTCATAATGACAATAGCGAATCATGAACACGGTCTTAGGAATATCTTCAAACCTTACTCGAATCTGATGGTAGCTTGATCTAAGATACATCTTGCTAAACGAGCAAGCTCCCACCAACTGGTCCATAAAATCATCAATTATAGGAAGATGATATGTATTCTTATTAGTAACCTTATTCAATTGTCGATGATCCATGTGTAACACCCTAATTCCCCGAAGTACTTTATAATTAAAAATCAGAAAAAACTAAAACATACATACAATCAGGATGCTACTTTCATCAACAACCTACTCATACAATAGGATATGCAACATATATGATAATTAAGGAAACACAACATATGTATGAACTCCAACATTTTTATTACGCATCGGAAAACATCATAACTGAATAGTTTAATTCAACAATTGTAGTTATAAAGAAATTATCAAAAATAAGAGATTCACACAACAATCTCCACCAAACATAAAATAAATAAACAAGCGTTCTCCATCCTAGTGTTGCATATCAGAGAAGACACCAACTCAACAAAAGCATAAAGAAGAGTAAATCTTTTCCACTCACTTCCACGCCTCTACTGTAGATTATCTGCACGATGCCCATGTAAAGGAAAAATTCAAACAGAAGGGGTGAGAATTCACAATCACATCACAAATGGCATAATAATACGTAAGTGTATAAATATCACACATATGATCATCAATCAACAATTCTCACTCCATACAGTTCAAGTATTATCATACGACATGTATGCAATGCAATGAGACTCAACACTATGACTCAATGCATGTGATACCAATTATGAACTCTCAGGTTCATACGGTCCTGGTCCCCACCATAGGATAAGAGCACACCAATTACCATTACTTTCACCATTCACCAATTTCTACATAGAACCAGCTACTCATATCTAATCCCCACCATAGGATTGAGGCTCACCAAAAATGGACCACCGTCCAAACACCATGTGTCATGATTCATAAATAACATGATACAACAAAAAACAAGTACAAATGTATTCACCTTAACCAATGTACTACACCTGCACCAGCCACCAAACAACATACATATGCCACAACAATCAAGGTTATCATTATAAATAAAACCTCAAGCAACAACACTTTGTTCACACACATTCATCACACCCCAACATGAAATTCATATACCAAACGACACCATCACATAAAATTTAATCATTTCCAGGTTCCAAAACTATTTTTAGATTAAAGTGCATTACATTATATTTCTAATGCTTCGAACAACACCTCAATCGGACACCCGAAACACAAGTTATGAATTATTACATTTTTCAGCACACAATAGTGGTAACGGGTTACACCAATCTGGTAAACGGTTACACCAAGTCATAAACTGAGAATACATGATTTTCTACTGGTAATCGGTTACGCCAAACTAGTAACAAGTTACGCCTCCCAAAATACCCAATATTATCAAAATTAAACTGTGTAATCGGTTACACTAAACAGGTATCTAGTTACACCCACAGAAAAGTGATTTTTCAGAAAATAGTTCAGGCCTAACCGGTTACACCAAATCCATAACTGGTTACCACTAAACCAGTAGAAATTTTTGCATATTTTATGTTACAAAATTTAGTTTCAAACCATTCCCAAAACCCCTACTTTTCATAAAAAAATGTGCCTAAGTTATACACTTTGATTTCTAACAACACACAACATTTACACCATACCACAAACACCCAATTCATACAACATACACACAACCACATCATTATATAAAAAATTGCTCAGTATATAGAAAAGAGAATAAGAACCCTATATATTAGAACACACACCCACATGTTATCATGCAATTCCTTATATAAGAAGAATCCACGTGCTTACCTTAGATGGTGAGCTTGAGACTTCTCTAATGGAGGTTTCTTCTTCCTATGCCCTAACTCTCTTCCTCTTCTCTTTTCCTTTTTCACGTAATGACAGTTATGTCTCTCTATTCCCTTATTTTTCTTATTATAATATTATTATTATTACTTATCCTAAATAATTAAAATAAATATTATCCCAATTAAATATTTATTTAAATAATATCTTTATAATAATATTTAAAATAAATAGAATAATTCTTATTAATTATGAATAACTCATTCTACTTCTACCACCCCTAAACACTACATTATTACTCAAACACCTCAAATAGCCTAAATCTAATGATTCTAAGGCCACCTCCCTACATCCAAGGGTCTCCCTAACACATCAAATTATAAACAAGCGCACAACATCATATAATCTATTTACAAAAATTAATTAACTGTTAACCCATATTTTATGAGTTAATACATACCTTAATCTTTCTCTCTATTAGATGTTAATTTGATTTTTCAATTATTGTTTTATTGCACTTTAGTTGTTTTTACAAGAAGTAGCTTGGAGTACAATAGGTACTCCCTTTTATGTTTTAATGTGTTTTTCTTAATTTAAGGTTAACTTTGTCGAGCAGAGACAAAACTCCAGTTGTCAGTAACGAAGAAAACATGCCGAAGAGAGAAGTTGGACTTGGAAAAAGGGAAAATAATAATGAAGTCAGCTGGTTTCTAGGGAAAACGTGGAAGGATGCAAGCATTGGAGGGAATCTTTGTTGTGTTTTGAAGAAATTTCATTTGAATTCAAAGGATAAGGATTAGAGGCACTAGAAGATAAAATATAGTACAAAAATACTTTGCGCAACCTGTTGTGGAAGTCTGCAACCTGCCGTGGCAGTTTTCCCAGGATGCTTTTCCCTCACAATTGTTCCCTTGTACTAGATTCCGTGTTGGATAAGCATAAGAATTGAGGTGATGGTGCCGATTTTTATATTGGGCTTGATGTGATTTCCTTGTATTAGGACCATGATCCAATGCATTTCCAAACCCTAGCTCAAGACTATAAATAAGACCTTGCTGCTATTGAAAGAAAGAATTCATGATTTTCTAAGAAAAATACAAAAGATGCCAAGTGTGAGGAAAGTGGATAGTAGAAAGAGTTTTCTTATTCTCACCAAATCTTGTACCTGCTTCTGAGCTCCGGTGCGATTAGAGTTCCCTCTTGAAGATTATCCGTCTCAAGAAGTTCTCAAGTTTATCTTAGGTTTATATCTCTTTTTCATTATTTGTTTAAGGATGTTCCTTCTGAGAACCAAGTTTGTAGTTTGTACTCAACTCCTCATGAGTTAAACCTTTTGTAGTTGAGCAATGTGAAGTTAATATTAAGTTGTTTTCATGTTATATAATGTATGGTTTAGTGACTTGTTTTATTATATGTTAACTTGTTTATAAGTATGTTTCTTTATCTGTCCAACTTAGGAATAGATAACAACTTGTTGTTGTGAGAGATCCAACAATATGTGATTTTCTTAATAAAAATTGTTGAATGAGTAAGATAGAGATATGCACTTACCTAGCTTGCTTAAAGATAAGGAGCTGCAACTATTGATAGTTTCATAATACAAACAAACGTATATTAGGGTTATAAGTGGGGCTTAGAGATTTGTTCCCTTGCCCTTTATTTTCATGCTTTGATGTTATAGAGATACACCATAAGATCACTCTGACCTCACATGTCACGACACTGCATATCATCACACATATTTACTTCTAAAATATTAATGGATCATGGATTAACTCATTCACTCTTGATATATTACCACTCTCTCTTTCTCCCCTCTCTCTCTCTCTACACTATTTAGATCTATTTAATGTGAAACTCTCAACATAATAACACCAAATATTATTTCTCTCTCTACTCATGCTTAAAGCTCAAAGATGGTTAACTGCAAAATCAACCTAAGTAACTATTTCACTCCCTATGGGTTCGAAACTCTTATCTTCACCACTTGTTGCAATCAAACATACATGTATACTTGCATGTGACACCTAATAGCGAACAAGTTTTTGGCATTGTTGTCGGGGGGGAGTGTTTTGTTACATTTATGATTTTGTACTATTCACTATTTTTCATTTTAAAGCATTTGAGCTTTTAAAGTTTCCTGTAGTCTACTGTCACTACAGGTGTTTAGCTGTTGTAAGCACATGTTATTACGTCCAGCTTACAGAGGAGATCCTGAACTAAAAGTACTAGTTCAGGAAGGAGAAGTAGAGGCAGAAGTTGTCATGGCTGAGATTGACATTATTGGCATTGCCAATGATAGGGCACGTAACATCCGAGACTATGTTGTCTATGATCCTAATGCCATGAGTACTGGTATCATACTACCAGAAATTACTACAACCCAGTTTGAATTCAAGTCTATGATGTTTCAGATGCTACATGCTGAAACAACCGGTTGAAAATCATTAAACAATGAAGTCGCCATCGAAAGTATTTTATCCCACATGAAGGGAAAGGTAAACATCAAGAAAACCTGAAAAGGGAGAAGTCACGGTCTTGTGACCGAGAGATCGGGTAAGGAAGTCTGTTACGCGAGGGGAAGATATTAGCACCCCACACGACCGTAGTACTATATGGTATCCACTCTTGTTGTCTATCTTATGGGTGTGTTTAATCTATTCTTACTGTTTATTACTTCTAAAGGGAGAATGCATGCAAAAGAAATGAGAAAAGAATGTAGGGAAAATAAATTTTTACTCGCTTGAGCCCTACCCCAATGCGTACGTATCCTTTTTGAGGAATCAGAGCTACCGTAGTTCAGCTCACATGTTTTTGTTTGTTTGTGTTTTTTATGGACAATGTTAATTCCTCCTTCTGCCGCAACTCGACCTTTGGAGACTTATGCGTTGGCACAGAAGTAAACTAATCATGTCCTTACCTGAAAAGGGTTTTAGAGAAAAGGTGCTTGGGCGCATAAAAATATTTGAATTGATTTGTATTTTTGTTACCATGAAAAAGGGTTTAAGTGAGATTAGCATGTTTTGATTTGCTAAGAAAAGAAGTTTTAGTTTTAAATGCATATGCAAAAGGGGAAGAAAAGAGTCTAAGGGAGACTAGCCTATTTCTAACCTAATAGTATGATACAATGGTAGCCCTACGTCAAGGATGAAAGAGGAAATCTCTACCTAATGCTAGCATGCATGGTTTACAACCTAAGGTCTAACTTACGCCTGAAGGGAGCAAGCACGTCCTAAGGGAACATGGTATGTACAAGGATAAAGCAAGCAAGCTTATAAGCTCAAGAGAGCACGCCTAGAGAGATCCTATCTAGGTTATCATGCCAAAGAAAGTCTAACAAAACTATCCTATAGGGAACATGCAATGATAACAAAGTCGTCATCTCAATTTCTAAATTGAGTGACTCATCGATCAACAAGAAATAAAGGAAAGCGATAAAATCATATATGGATCATGCACTGAGAGCGAAGTCGTGATCTCAATTCCTAAATTGAGTGACTCATCGATCAACAAGAAATAAAGGAAATCAATAAAATCCTATAGGGAGCATGCACTGAGAGCAAAGTCGTGATCTCAATTCCTAAATTGAGTAACTCATCGATCATCAACCAAAGAACAAACACAAGCACAACACATATAGAAAATGAAGTGCAATATGCCTGCTACAGATCTTTAAACAGCGACTTCGAATGCACGCTCTTTATTTCCTACTTCTCATGGTATCTAGAAAGCAATAAAATCCTACTTCTCATGATATCTAGAAAAGCGGTAAATAAATGTAGTAAAGTGCGAAGAAGTACGAAGGTAGTAGCGACGACTACCAAACGAGCAAGTCGTCAAGAGCAGACGAAAGCACTGGAGAAGCAGGGAGTACGCGTCGAGCAAGCTTTACCAAGAAACAAACAAAGTCAAAAATGATATCAGACTAATATAAAGGCAAACGCGCGTTGCGAATGCAACGCATGATCAGAAGTTCCTGCACAAAATGTCATATAATATCACATGCATCAGGATAACATATAATACAATATGAATTTCTCAAGATGATGAGAAATAAGGCGTGTCGCATCAGAAGCAAGCATAAGTCATATGCTTCGATCACATAACTACCTGTTATGTCACATGATCGAAAGCATAAAATATACCTTGCACAATGAACAAACGCGTGAAAATATGACATGGCAAAGTGGCACGGAAATGGGAATAAAAACTAAAAGAGAAAAATTATTTTTTATTAGTTTTTATGTAAAGAAAATTCTAAAAAAAACTAAAGGATTAATTCTGAAAAAGCCATTATATTATTCTACTTTTTTATTTTATTTTTATTGCTTTTATTATATTTTTGCAAAAGAAAACCAATTCTAAGAATGCAAATAATAGTGTAAGGGGGGGGGGGGGGTGCAAGGCTGTAATCAGGGATTATGTCGCAGTAATGGAGTCTGGGCGCTAAGCCCACCCAATTAGAGTCCAACAGGGTCTCTTTTTATTGTATCAAACATTCACAAAATAACTGATGAATTTGAGCTTAGGATAATGCAATTTGGCCCAATGATGGTGGCTTTGCATGCTGGCCCGGTTCACAAAAAAAACTACTACTAGGCGTGTTCAAAGATCTGGTCCAACCCTTTGTGTTTATCTTTAAAAAACCCAAGATGATGTGAAACAACGTCGTGTTGATGCCTAGGGTTCATAATTGGACAAATTTCTCCCTTCTTCCTCAATCCGCGGTGCACTTCGCTTGCTCTTCTCCAATTGATCCGCCGTAACCTCATTCTTCCAACCCCGTCATCTTCTTCTACGCCCACCAGTGGTGACACGGCTACATCGTCTTCAAACTCCGACGATTTCTCCACCATTTAACATTGTTCCGCTCTTCCTTCTTGTTTTCTTATCTCTGACTCCACTCCTAACACAAACATTTTCTTCTTCGTTTCAATCCACCATTTATGGTTGCTTCATCTCAGTACCGATTCATGAAGTGATTCGTACTCCATTAATGCACCGTGCCAACTACGATGTAGCTCTGGTTATAATTTTCATCTCAGTGCTCAAACTCGAGTCAACTTCTTCGATCTGTAATGGTATCAAAAGAAAATGAGGAGAGGAAGAAGCAATAGAGTTGTAAGCGATTTACCTGTGAACTGTTTGGATATTTTGCAAATAGAAAGACAGAGGGGAGGTTCCAATAGCTCAGGTATGCACTTCTCTTCAATTTTCTATTCTTTCTTCTTCTTCTTCTTCTTCTTCAAAATCCGCTTCTATTTACGAATTCAGCTCAATTCACTTCTTCCTTTTGGTTTCACTTCTGAATTATTGATGCGTTAAAGACTAGATGATGATGAATTGAAAGTTGAGCAGGAGATGATGACGCTCAGAGAGATGAAGATCGAAGATGGTTCTTTGAAGAATCAGTTGCGAAAGATGATGATATAGAATTGAAGTTTTTGTTTCGGTTTAGAGAGATTGGAGAGAACGATGAAGATTTGCAGATGAGTGAAAGTTGTGGAGAAGAGGATGAAGATGTGAAGCATAGAGAATTTTTTTGAAGGTGATGAAATAGAAAACGGAAAGATGAATCAGAGATTTTTCATGGTGAGTTTTTTCTATCTCTGATTTTCTCTAACTTTTCTGGTGTGAATGAATAATGAGTGGTGAATCCTCTCTCCCTCTCTTTCTGTTATGATCTGCTTTTTCTGTTATCAGTTTGTTGAGATTCTGTTGGAAGATGTTAGGAGATTGCACATGAATTGTTGATATCAAGAATTGGTTAGAGATTCCAATGTCAGGATTGGTTCTGATTTTTCCTCTGAAGTTCTGTTATGACTTTGCTTGGAGCGTTGTTTTCATATTTTGAATTGGCTGTTAACTTCTGGAATACCACCGTCTCCACTTTATTCTGAGATTTTTGTTTTCAAAATATCTTCTCTTCTAAACATGATACGGTTATGAGTTAGGTAGGAGTGAATCAATTCTGGACCATTAGATCTGAGACCTCTGTTAGAGAAACAATGGTCAGGATATGAGATTGAGCTGGCCTGACTTTATTTCTTCTTAATTCTTTTCTTGATTTTCTTCAGTTTTTTCGAAACTGATTCCAGGTCGGTACAGTCTACTCTTATATGACTTCCTTCATTCCCTTTCTGATTTTTTGTCGTGAAAATTGTGCAGGATTATAACTTGGACGATTTTTTTTCCAACTATATTGATGCAGGATGGCTTGAAGAAAACTTGTAACTGGTTAGTGTTTGATGCAGGCCTGGTATGGCGTCGAGTTTCGTTAGCAGGTGGACGGTTTGACGTTGATTGGACCGTTCTTGTTAATGCAGTGCAACATTGAGTACAATGATGGAGCTGATGTTGATGTTGGAACTGTTTTAGGTTTATGCACCATCTGTTTGGATTTGCATTGATTTAGAAGATTGGGCTTAGGACTAAATTTCCATGTAAAATCTTATGAAGGGCTTGTAATGTATTTTGGAACTTGAATTTAATTTGGATGAATCTTGACTTTTAGTTAATGACCTTTGATTTTGCAATGTTGAGACATGATATCATGTACTGGTTTAGAAATTTTAGACATAAATGGAAGCTTCTTGAGACTTACGACTGGAATTGAATAAAACATCCCAAATAAAATCATGAGTAAGCTTGAATCCAAGAATTTGAATGAAACTATTGGAATATTAATCCACTTTCCAAACTTGAACCAGAATGAACACTTGAGTGGAATTGGAATGAATGAAAATGTCCTGCCCTTTGAATCTTGTTTCTTGTATCCGAAATGAGCCATGAATTATTTTCTGCACTGTAAGAAATTTTGATTTTCTTGATAAATCCTTAACCCCTGGCTTCAATTCTCCATAACCAAATTATTTTGCAATTCGATCTGCCAATCATATTAACTTGAAAACCAATGACTTCCCAACAAAATTAAAGTCCTTGAGGAACCCAAGACTTGACGTATAGACCACCATAGTAAAACCCTAATCCATACTTCACTGCTTGTAAAATCAACCAAAAAATCAAGCTTTATTGAACACATACACCTCAGTCGGTTGATAAAACCCTAATCATGTTCATGAACATTGATCCCATGCTAAATTACTAATCAACGATGCATGATGTGTTAAATGATCTAATGGAGGTATGCAGATGGAATGAGAAGCGAAAATGGCATAAACCAGATAAAAGTGAAAGGGTAGGACAAATTTGGGTTATTACAGTTGCCCCTATTTAATCGTCTTAAATATGAAAGTACGATTGGTGCGTGCCTTTCGGAAGTTCGAGGTAGAAGATGATTAAATATCAATGCCAAAAATTTGTTTTGAAAGGTGGTGGTAAGTGTTTATTTGTTTTTGTGGTATCTGCTGGGGAATTAAAAGAGGTGGGACTAAACTGGAGGTATACGCCGATCAGGACACGACGATAACAGAGTACATCAATCAGGACACAATGATTCAGAGGAAAACACAGATCAGGACATGATGATTGAATGGAAGACATCAATAAGGACATGATGATTCGAAGAAGAGGTATCAATCAGGACACGATAACCAAAAGGAAGACATCGATCGGGACACGATGATTAAAAGGAAGATATCGATCAAGACACGATGATTGAAAGGAAGACATCGATCAAGACACGATGATTCGCATAAGAGGTATCAATCAGGACACGATAACCAAAAGGGATAATTCGATCAGGACACGATGGCTAATAGGAATACATCGATCAAGACATGATGATTCGCAAAAGAAGTATCGATCAGGACACGATAACCAAAAGGGAGACATCGATCAGGACACGTTGGCTAAAAGGAATACATCGATCAAGACACGATGATTCACAGGAGAGGTATCGATCAGGACACGATAACCAAAAGGAATACATCGATCAGGACACAATAGATAAAAGGAATACATCGATCATGACACAATGATTCGTAGGAGAGGTATCGGTCAGGACACGATAACCAAAAGGGAGACATCGATCAGGACAAGATGGCTAAAAGTAGTACATCGACCAGGACATGATGATTCGTAGGAAACGTCGATCAAGACACGACGAATGTTTGAATAGATACAGACGGGTATCGAAAAAAGATACAACCTAGTATCAAAAGGTTAAACATGGACGAGTGTTTAAATAAATATAGACGAGTATTGAAAGAAGATATAAACGAGTATCAAAAGGTTAAACAAAAACAAGTGTTTGAATCAATACGGATGGGTATTGAAAAAAGATACGGACTAGTATCAAAAGGTTAAACACGGACGAGTGTTTGAATCAATACGGACGAGTATTGAAAGAAGATACAGACGAGTATCGAAAGGTTAAATACAGACGAGTGTTTAAATCCATATAGATGAGTATTGAAAGGAGATACAGACGAGTATCAAAAGGTTAAACACAGACGAGTGTTTGAATCAATATAGACGAGTATTGAAGAAAGATACAGACGAGTATCAAAAGGTTAAACACAGATGAGTTTTTGAATCAATACGGACGAGTATTGAAAGGAGATACAGACGAGTATCAAAAGTTTTAACACAGAGGAGTGTTTGAATCAATACAGACGAGTATTGAATGAAGATACATACAAGTATTGAAAGCTTAAACACAGACGAGTGTTTGAATCAATACAGACAAGTATTGAAGGAAGATACAAACGAGTATCAAAAGGTTAAACACGGATGGGTGTTTGAATCAATATAGACGAGTATTGAAAGGAGATACAGACGAGTATCAAAAAGTTAAACAGAGACGAGTGTTTGAATCAATACAAACGAGTATTGAAAGAAGATACAAACAAGTATCAAGAGAGGTTAAACACAAACGAGTGTTTGAATTAATACGGACGAGTATTTGAATCAATACGGACGAGTATTGAAAAAAGATACAAACGAGTATCAAAAGGTTAAACACGGACGAGTGTTTGAATCAATACAGACGAGTATTGAAAGAAGATACAGACGAGTATCAAAAGGTTTAAACACGGATGAGTGTTTGAATCTGTACAGACGAGTATTGAAAAAAGATACATACGAGTATTAAAAGGTTTAAACATGGATGAGTGTTTGAATCAATACAGATGAGTATTGAAAGAAGATACAAACGAGTATCAAAAGGTTAAACACAGACGAGTGTTTGAATCAATACGGACGAGTATTGAAAGAAGATATAGACGAGTATTAAAGGTTAAACACAAATGGGTGTTTGAATCAATACGGACGGGTATTGAAAGAAGATACGAATGAGTATCAAGGAAAGTTAAACACGGATGAGTGTTTGAATCAATACAGACGGGTATTGAAAGAAGATACAGATGAGTATCAAGGAAAGTTAAACACGGATGAGTGTTTGGGGACTGTCAAGGATAAGTGTTTAGGATTTGACACAGACGAGTGTTTGGGAAGCTGACACAGACGAGTGTTTGGGAAACTGACACAGGCGAGTGTTTAGGAACTAAATTATTTTTCAAGCAGGAACTGACTACCAGATGAGAACTGAGTTTAGAATGATAAGGTGTATTAATTTTATTGGGAATCGTGAAGTTGAAGGTCACCGACTGGGGATTTTGAAAGTGATACCCTCTTGTGGGGATGTATTATTATCCTTGAATGATCCAGGTCTTTCAAGTAAGGTACCTGATCTGGCTTATGCTTCGTATGCATGTTTGAATTTCTTTTGCCGCAAAGATCCATTCTGATGGATTGGCTACGCACTTTTGAGGATGCAATGTTATGCAGTGATAGCTATATACAATGCAAAGAAATAGAATTCATGAGGATAAGTGAAGGCTCATTGAGAAATGTTACTCATCACTGGGGATGCCAATACATATCGACACTGGAAGCCTGCAGTACCAAGGGTTGCTGGGGATACTGGTAAGAATTTTCACTAGGCAGCTCCGAAACCAAAGATTATTAATGACTCTGCTGGAGATTGAATTGCTGATGAAGCGGGTTTTCCGGTATGCTGTTGAATTCTTAATTGTGTTGTTGGGGAAGAGATAATGAACACCATGCGGATCTCTTCGAATACACGCCCAAAGTTTACGCCACACTGGGGAATTATATCTTGAATCACTTGGGAATAAGAGATGGGCATGGACACCTGCGAATGACCCAGTTTAGCTCTGTGAATGCCCCGATTTAGCTCCACTAAGGATGCACTTGATTAACTCCATTGGGGATGCACTTTCGTGTGCCGAGTTAAACGATAACTTTGAACTTTCTGAATCCACTTAGGGAATCAAGTTTGAAATTGTCTGTAGTAGATGAAGGAAGCTTTATGCACTGGCTCGGTCAGAGTGACTGTTATGATGCTTTTAGCTTGATTCATCTCGTACAACATAATTGGCTTAAGCAACTTTGCAAGCACGGATACGGAATGCCCCTGTTTGGAGGATCTCTGAGAAGAACTATGCTGAATAGAAGACCAAAATATCCGTTCCACAATATGATATGAGGTGGCCTGCCTCAATGTCTTGAATTAGGAAATAAACTGTTCTTGATTACGGCTTTCTTGGAGAGATTTGTCGAATCTCAACGTAACTGCCCCACGTTGAATGAATTATGAATAGATTTCTCGATGTGATAGCCTCTGATCAACGACAACTTGAAGAGATTTATCGACGTGATAACCTCTGATTGATATTAGCTTGAAGAGATTTATCGACGTGATAGCCTCTGATTGATAACTTTGAGGGAATTTCCCATATTTGGCTGGCCTCAGAGAGATCGACTCTCGACTTGATTGCCCCATATTTTCGGAATTTGCTAACTTCATCTCTAAAGGGTACTCAAATTGTGAAGCACCAAGATGTTTTCTCTTGACAGAATCACATGTTGACTTGCCCCTGGATAAGTCATATCTCTTGTGACAGCTGACTCTTACTTCAACAGAGTATTCAAGCCTCTCTTCTCTTACAAGATTAAGCTCTTTACCGATTGTTCATTGTGTAAAATTACTTGATGTCAATCAGTTGTTTTGTATGTAGAAGAATGTTTATTATGAGAAGGATAATTCTAACCCAACACATATGTAAGTCTTGAAGTTTGAAAAACTTTGAATGAAATGATGTCACAACTCTGTCGTGAACGAGTTACTAGCTAGAGAGTAACATTTGCAAATTCTTTTTTATGAAAGATAATGCAAGCATATGATGCCAACACAGATATTCAAACATACCTCTTAGGAGTCAGTTAAACGCTATCCCGTTGTAGCACGCTTTCAGATTGACCCATGCTTAAGTTAGGACTTTTATGGGTTGCAACGTGGCCTGGTTTACGATTTTAGAAAAAAAGGATTTAAGGCTCAAAATTATTTGGTGCCCACCCATTCTCCATGATGTTCTCCATTCCTATGTTCAGTTAACCTGGTACAAGCATTCATCTCTCGAGAAGAGTTTGTGATGATTGAGGAACCATTGCGGTTTCTTGGACATGACAGTCACTTCACCTTTAACTTTTGGTGTATGATCGCACGACCTTGTTCTTTCAATAAGGATTTTTATTGGTAATCCTTTTATCGCCTTTTAGGCTTTTCAGCTTCTTTCTTTCTGTCCTTAACTTTTTCCTGGACAAATTCTTTAGAATTTCGATTTGGAAGTCCAGCGGGATGCCCTAACTTTTGCCTAAGCGACTTGTTTCCAAGTTTCAACTTAGCGGGGCTTTTTGTTTCTTTCTTATTCATATTTTTCATTTTGAACAAGTCGTTGATCTTTGCGTTGTCTTTGATTTGTTGGAAGTGACCATGACTGTCTGAGTCTTTAGTAGATGATGGATAGCCATTGTTGTATGGTCATTTGTTGACCTCCTGACGTGCGAGAGATACTCATTGGGATATCGTTAATTGATTCATGTTGCTGATAGGTGAGGGTTAACCATTGTGGTTTTGAATTTCCTCAACCTTTCGATGGATAACCATTGTTGTATCCCTGGATGGACACGCTTGATGAGTTATGAATGCTTGATCAGACTAACTGAATACTACCCGCCCCAAGGTTAAAATGAGAGTTTTTTCTTAACAGGAAAGAAACTCATACTTCTAAGGCTCAGTGGGGTTAGCGAGGGTCTATCTTCCTTATAAATATGGTGTTTAGGAATTGAAATAAGGCCTGTACATCATCAGCAGGTCTTACTCAAAAGCATACCAACCAGAGATTTGTTGCATTTTTAGATTATCGTCATCCTTCCTCCAATCTTTACCTAAGCATTAGACTTGGAAACTTGGCATCAATATGCAAGTAAAACATTTAAAGTGTGATAACGGATGTATGAATAAAAATGAAAGGAACACTTAAAGACAAGCATACTTATTGCATTAATATTTTCATTCAAAAATAGACAAGTTTCTATATGCTAGAAATGTTTTAACAAACAAGTAAGAATGCAAATGACAATGCAATAAAGAAACCAATGGTTGCCACAGTTGAGGAGACTTGACTCCGTATAGACTTCTTCATTTTGACGACTTTCTGCATTCTCGATGCTTGAATAGGCAAGAGAATTCCCCTTCTGATCTGATGTGAACACGACCGTCTCTGAATTGATCCCGTCTTGGACCTTATCTCTGGATGACATACCATCTTCAATCTAATGGCCAGGTGCCCCAGAATAATATGCATAGAAGATTCTTTCAGGAGAGTGAATGAATGCTTTACCAAGAGAATCGGCATAAACTGCATCACCAAGCATATTACGCCATATAGAAATAATATAGTTCGTCTTCTATCACAACAAAAGCATCCACCTGGTGAGAAAGAGTCCGAAAGTTGGCCAAATAGGAATTGTACTTTTGGAAGAGACGCCAGACAGGTGCTAGGATTTATACTTCAACCCCTTTATAGTCTTCAATATCAAAACCTGGTGTCCCAAAATAGGGGATATATCTAGCATGTGTATCGCAATCAGAAGAGACGTTTGTGGGAGGAGGACCCCAAAGATCACAGTTTTACCAATTGAACCTCCACCAGGTAAGGGAATAGTTGGATATAATGCACTGGGATTGCATCAACATTCTCATTAGGCTTCTTCTATCTTTGCTTAAAAGCTTAGCCCAATTAGTTCACTTAGGGAACAAAGACTGGTTGCTGTCGAATAGATCAGAGAAAGAAAAGCTGTGGAGGATGCCCCTGATTGAATAGTCGGATGCCCCGACGTGGTAACCACATCTGACGTTGGTCAACAAGAATGATGCACTGATATAAGATTAACTCTTCTTCAAGCGTATTCTAATCTCGCTGGTAAAACAAGTTTCTTGAATTCACATAGTAAATAGGAACCATATGCTGATAAGATGCCCCAAGAACACAAGATTATGTAGCGTTCCACGGTAAAAAGAAATTACCAGAAGATGAGAAGAAGAGAGAACCTCTGTTGTGGCAGTAAGTGCAAGATTGTTGACATCATCATCAGAGCTCCCATGACCTGGCTCATCTGAGTCTTCAATCAATTATCTTCTTCTCAAAGAATTTCTGACCATGGTCCAAAGCTTGCATGTATATCACACGGAGTTATTCTATAACTGACCTCTGAGCATGTGACAATAGGAAATCAAGTTTGAACCTCTGAGGAGAACACCTGGTCTGAATAACAATCCCTAATCTTAGAATACCTGTTATGGATGCATGAATGTGCATGGGGTGCATGAATAGATGCCATGTCATGTTCTATCATTTCTAAGGAATTTGCGTGCTTTGATTTTAATTTTACTCAAATAAGGGATGGAAAAGTTCAATGCAATACTTGCAAATATGATTCCCTAGAAATAAAAGAACCTGTATGTTAAGCACGTGGTTAACCATGTTATGTATGAAAAGACATGGTGTGATCGGTAGAAATAGAACTGACTGTTTTGGAATGCTGGTTCGCGTTTGCGTTTTGCAAAATGTCGCGGTAAGCAAGAGTCGCCACCGTCTTTTATTTTCTCCAACAAGGAAAGGACAAAAGCACAACAAAATTCCTTTTCGAGATGTCTCTCGGTTCGGGAGGTAGATTATAGAAAGGGAAGGTGTTAGCACCCTTTCTATCCGTGGTTATCCATGGGCTCTTAGGTACTTGCTCACTATGTTTTCAAAATGTTTTTGCTTTTCTTGTGTTTGTGGGTTTTGAAAAAAAGTTTGTTTGAAAACTTCGATTTAACTCTTGTATCTGTCCTCAAGAGTGTATGAAGTGTTTGTTTGAAAACTTTTGTCAGAAAAGTGTAGGTGCAAAAAGTATTTTTGTTTTGAAAGAGCAAGTATCTAAGAACCTCTACCTACTCAAAAGAAATTAAGGTGTGTAAATGTCCTTTAGACAGTACTATCCCACTATTGAGAAGTAGGTAGCACCATCGTTGGAGTTATTCAGGTCAATTCGATTATAGGGACATGTGGTCACTAAAGCAATGGTAGGACGCCTTAGCGGTAACCCTAATGTCTTAGATCGTTTTATCCGAGGCAACCATTTCGAGGCAACTTGGATCTTTAGATAGGAGGGAGACCTCTAAAACACCCTATACTCAATGACCACGTCGAGGCAACCAAGTGAGGCGTACCCTAAGAGTGGCATGTGCGAGTGTATTGTTTTTCAGTTAATTTTATCTTTGTACATGTCATGGGTTATCTATGTTGATTTTAAGTTCGTACATTGGATCTTGTCACGCATTCCCTATTATCAAACATCTAACAGTTAATATTGTGCGGAAATTAAATCTAAACTATTACAAGGCGTCGGGTATTTACATCGCCAAAAACAAACCCTTTAATTTAAATTGCGGAAAGTAAAATAAAGCAATAAATAAATAAAGTCCTAATTAAAGTTATTACATTCCGGAAGCAAGTACAATAATATGGAAAAATGGATCGCGTGCGGGAAATTAAATCGGATGCGGGTTTTTTGGGGTTTTGACCCTTTTTTGAAAGAAAGTGATTTTTTTGGTTATTTTTGAATTAAATGGAATTAAATTAAATGAACAATTAAATTAAATTAAATAATGAAAATATTTTTGGATTTTGGAGTTTTTAAAGAAATAAAATAAATTGAATTAATGCTAATAAAAACCTAATATTCTAAATTGATTTTAAATATTGCAAAAAATATTAAAAGTTAAATCTAATTAAAGCTAAATTGATTAAATTAATTTATTTACAAAAATAAAAGTGATGAAGTTAATTTTAATAAATAAAATATTTTTTTGTGTTTTTGATTTTATTAGGAAAAAATGTTAATTGGTTAGTGATTAATAAAAAGAATAACGATTAATTAATTAAAGGAAAATAATAAAAATAGAGAGAGAGAGTTTAGGAGTATACGAGCCTGATTGGAGGGGTGAAACAGCTAATGGCGTCATGTGTAAACTGTTTTGTTTTGGCCATTTGTGTTTTGGCTTTTGGCCATTTGTATTCTGGCTTTTGGCCATTTGTGTTCTGGCCTCAACGTTCCTTAACCTTCTCAGGATATCTGTCTCGCCATGTATTGGTGTCATGTGTAAGCTGTTCTGTTTTGGCCATTTGGCTTTTGGCTTTTGGCTATTTGTGTTTTGGCCTCAACGTTCCTTAATGAACCTGCATGGAATCCTATCTAAATCTGCAGTGTTGAATCTCATGAACACATTAAATAAATTACTATATATCATAAAATACAAATAAAGCCAATATATGAAGAAATTTAATGTTTAGGTCAATATGACATGTATGAATGATTATACCCTTTTGATCATGGAGATCAAATCAACCTTACCCTTACTGGAAAAGTAGTGACATGAATGCTTTTATGCCCTTTTGATCATGGAGATCAAGCCAGCCTTACCCTTACTGAAGAAGTAGTGAGATCTTGGTTTGTAACTGAGATGGCTTGTTTGTAGTGAGATGTTGGTTTGTAACTATGATGACTTGTTTGTAGTGAGAGAGAGATTTGTAATAAGGATTTCAAGGTTTTAGGGTTCTTGAAAGAATTTGATATTCTGACAGCATTGTGGCAAGGTTTTTTCTTCCTCCTTGGTTTGTGTGAAAAGAATGTGATTATATAATGGAAATTAGGGTAAAGAAAATGGGCTTTGAATGTGCAATTGGGTCTCTAATGTTCACTTGAGTTCGTCACTTTCCAGGCTAAATCGCAGGGACTTAAGTGCAATTTTTGAAGTTGAAATGTGAAAACAAAATGTAGTCGATATCGAGAACTAACTCCTGTCCGAAAATCGGCTCAATCGGATAAACGGTGAATTAGTTATGAATTTTTGAAGTTTCAGCTCAGACAAACTTATTTTGGGCTCCAGTGTCGACTCTGACACGTTCTTCAATAAAAAACTGGTATTGATCGGAGCATAATCCGGTCTCGACTTTTGAAACAAAGTTGTAGATCTATGAGTCAGTGACCTTGTTTAAAAATATGAGCCCAATCCGATAAAAATTGACCTTGTTATGAATTTTCGAAGTTTCGGCCCAGATGAAATAATATTCAGCATTCAGGATTTTCAGCGTGTCACGCACTCTGAGCAAAAAACGAAGGCCTTTTGAATACCTTTTGAACTCAATACCTTCTGTGAAAATGTAGCCAACTCAATTTGTGAAATTTTTGCGTCGGAACCAGCTCGATACAATGAAAATCAACCAAGTTATGATTTTCTGAACATGACGCAAATAAACTTCTGTCACAAATTTTCTGTATCAAAAAACTTGATAAATCCACATTTTTGAAGACTTTCTGATTGAAGTTGGCTTCTAGCCGTGAGAAATGAAAACATAGATGACGTCAAGACGGAATTTTTGCCACCGGAACGGGTTCAAAACGAGCCACGATCTTCAAGTTATGAATTTTTTAACGCGTAAAAACTGCACTTTCAGCAGACTTTTTTCACCATATTTCTTCGAGAAAACTCACACAGTCGGATACCTTCTGAATTTGAGCATACGTTAGGAAATTAAGGAGCACTTGAGGTCATTTAGATGTAAGGACCTTGATGCAACACAAAACCCTAATTTTGAATTGACTGCCTTAGGAGATGATTTGACTGTACAACCCTTGAGCCATTTTGAGCAATTTGAAGGTCATTCTTGACATATCTTGAGGAATATGGGAGGGCAAATTTTGGGGTACAATAGTTGCCCCTGTTCAATCTTCTTAAACCTGAGGATGTAGATTGGCTTGCGTGCCTTTCGTAATCCGAAGGTGGAAGATGATTGAACACTAAAGTGCCCAGAAATTTGCACTCGTATGGTGTAGTATCAGCAATGTGATATCGGGAATGGGCTTACAGATGCCATTTGGAGATTGTTGGTAGGATGATGGGCTTATAGATGCCACCTGGATATGTGACAGAATCTTGTCGGGGATGGGCTTATAGATGCCATCTGGGAAGATAATGGATAGTTGTGGAGATGGGCTTAAAGATGCCATCTGGAAATGTTTGTAACTTGGTAGGTTGAAAGAAGGAACCTGTGTAGGGTTGCCTGATGATGAGTCCGTGTAAAACTGCATCTTGGAAGAGAAGGAGCCGGTGTAGGGTTGCTTCATGACGATCAAGTAGATAGTTGTCCTGTCTGGTTTCAGGTATTAATCTCTGACCTGAGAAAGAAAGATAGTTTTCCTGTCTGGTTTCAGGTATTAATCTTCGATCTCTTCAATGTAGATAACTTTCCTGTCTGGTTTCAGGTATAGATCTACAATCAATCCATATAGGTGGTTTTCCTGTCTGGTTTCAGGTGTTAACCTATAATCAGTCATCCACAGATATTTCCTGGCTTGCTACAGGTATTAATCCAGAACTTAAGAAAGGGTGGTCGGGGAGATAGTTGTCCTGGCTGGTTACAGGTATTGATCTCTGACCTGAGAAAGAAAGATGGTTTCCTGGCCTGTTACAGGTGTTGATCTCCAATCTCTTCATATAGGTGGTTTTCCTGTCTGGTTTCAGGTGTTAACCTATAATCAGTCGTTCACAGATATTTCCTGGCTAGTTACAGGTGTTAATCCGGAACTTAAAGAAGGCTGGCCGATGAGATAGTTTTCCTGTCTGGTTTCAGGTATTAATCTCTGACCTGAGAAAGAAAGATGGTATCCTGTCTGGTTTCAAGTATTAATCTTCAATCTCTTCAATGTAGATAACTTTCCTGTCTGGTTTCAGGTATAGATCTACAATTAGTCGTCCACAGATATTTCCTGGCTAGTTACAGGTGTTAATCCGGAACTTAAGAAGGTTTGGTCGAGGAGATAGTTTTCCTGACTGGTTTCAGGTATTAATCTCTGACCGGAGAAAGAAAGATAGTTTCCTGGCCTGTTACAGGTGTTGATCTTCAATCTCTCCAATGTAGATAACTTTCCTGGCTAGTTACAGGTATAGATCTACAATCAATCGTCCACAGATATTTCCTGGCTAGTTACAGGTGTTGATCTGGAACTTAAGAAAGGTTGGTCGAGGAGATAGTTTTCCTGTCTGGTTTCAGGTATTAATCTCTGACCTGAGAAATAAAGATGGTTTCCTAGCCTGTTACAGGTGTTGATCTTCAATCTCTTCATGTAGATAACTTTCCTGGCTTGTTACAGGTATAGATCTACAATCAATCGTCCACAGATATTTCCTGGCTAGTTACAGGTGTTGATCTGGAACTTGGAAAAAAGGTTGATGGTAATCATCTTTTGATTGAATCTGGAATAAGTATCAGAATGTCGCCATATCTGGGTCACATTTGAACTGTCTCTAGAAGGAATCTGGAATAAGCAATAGAATAGCATCCATGTCTGGAGCATCTATAAGTTATCTTTAGAAGTTTGAATCTGAATAAGCAATAGAATAGCATCCGGGCCTGGAGCATCTCTAAGCTGTCTCTGAAAGGAAATCTGAATAATCAATAGAATAGCATCCGTGTCTGGAGCATCCCTAAGTTGTCTCTGAAAGGAAATCTGAATAAGTAATAGAATAGCATCCGTGTCTGGAGCATCTCTAAGCTGTCTCTGAAAGGAAATCTGGAATAAGTATCGGAATGTCGCCATGCCTGGGTCACATCTGAACTATCTCTAGAAGGAAATCTGGAATAAGTATCAGAATGTCGCCATGCCTGGGTCACATCTGAACCATCTCTAGAAGGAATCTGAAATAAGTATCAGAATGTCGCCATGTCTGGGTCACATCTGAACTATCTCTAGAAGGAATCTGGAATAAGTATCAGAATGTCGCCATGTCTGGGTCACACCTGAACCATCTCTAGAAGGAATCTGGAATAAGTATCAGAATGTCGCCATGTCTGGGTCACATCTGAACTGTCTCTTGCTCAATGGAGTAAATCGCTGAGGTTATGGAACTGGTCCGTACTATGACGGAGGAGAGCATCAAGATCTAGGAACTGACTCGTGCTCAATGGAGTATACCGTTGAGGTTATAGTACTGGTCCACCCTATGATGTAGAGAAATTGTCGAGATTGAGAACCTTATGAACTTCAACCGAGGATAATCCGATTGAGATTTAAGAACTGGTCAGATCTTCGACTAAGCTTAGAACTTAACTGCATCTTTCCTGAAAAGTAAAGGTCAGTCATATGCAATGCATGATATGGATCAAGCAATGATGTTCTCAACATAAATGAGATCGTATGATATGATGCGTGTATGCATGTATCATAATGTATGAAAATGCGATGTTTTAGCTGGGGAAAATAAATCCCGGATAGCTGCTGGAGCATGATGTTGAATTCTTTGTTTCCGCTGAGGATGATGAACGAAGATGACTGTGTGAATAAACCTGTAGGAGAAGATGACTCCGTTGGGGAATAAACTTGATGAAGAGATTACTCTACGGGGAATTACTCTGTGGGGGAGAGATGTTCTGCTGAGATTTTAACGATAACTCCGTTGGGGATTCCGTTGATAAGGTCTGTTGGGGATTTTGATGATGAACTCCGCTGGGGATAGAAAGAACTTCGTTGGGGATGATCTTTCAGTTGCAACTTGCTGAGGATAACCTTCTGAATTTGGCTGAGGAGATGCATTTGTACTCTGCAGGGGACAAGATTCTAGAATCTACTGGGGAGATGATTCAATTCTGGAGGGGAAGCTTTTTAGACTGCGCCGGGAAATGGCTCCACTAGGGGTATCTTGTATTCCGTCGGGGAACATTCTTATACTCCGTTGAGGGATATTAAGACTGTCGGGGATGCTTGCTGAGGGATATTTGTATACTCCACTGGGGAATATTAAGATCTACTGGGGATACCCAACCTTTTTAGGGTTGATGGTAGGCCAACTCTGCTTGGGGGAGAGTATTGCTGATTCGTCCATAGTTGCAAGTCTCAGTGGGGAGAGCTACCATTACTGCCTTATTCTGCGGGGAGTGAAGGTATCTTAGCCATATTCTTCAGCTGAATCTACCTTTGTACCTGGTGAGCAGAGCAACTGTACAGTTTGGACAATTTTATTGCCCCTGTTTCTGCGGGAGAAGGTGCATGCGGAGGCCTTGTGGATCGAGTATTATCCCAACCTATGAGGTGCTTGGTATCTTTTGATTGAAATGACAAGTCTTCTTCTGGTAGGAAAGTGACGAGATGACGGGACATAGTCGTACGCTTTGATCCCTAATTTTTTCCTGGACCGCCCTTTCGGGTTTTCAATCCATCGGGATACCCTTTTTTGCCCAAGCCGCCTTTTCAGGTTTTCGACTTGCCAGGTGTACATATTTTTTCCATTTTTATCCCTAATTTTTCCCGAACCCTTTTGGTTCGTCGGGAAGCCCTTATTTTTTCCTAGGCCAATCGACCTAGCGGGTCTTTGATTATGCGTAGTATTTTCTAATTATGTCCACGCTCTAAGGATGTAGGGAGGTGTCACTGTCGGTAGTGTTATGTTGCCATACTACCAGAAGATCTTCGTTTGATCATGCAAGATTCGTTACTGGAATTCATGTCCAATGGCCTAATTGATTCAGATGGAGATTTCCCCTGGCTATTTGGCACTTTGAGAGATTCCTTGAATCTTGACTTGACTGCCCCAGATGATGGACAATGATCATGCCGTGCCCCTTGGTTGGAAGTGTTTTTTCCACTTGAGGTGATCCTTTTATTGAGAAGGTTTTTTGTTCCCTAGATATTCGTCGTGCGAATTTCTCTACTGTTTGAACAAATAGTCATATGCAAACAAAGTTATTTTAAGAATGCAAAGCTTATGTCTGTTTTGAAATTTTTGAAAATGCATTTTTCCAGTAAAATAGGCAATTTTTTTGTAAAATGTGATGTCAACTCAGGATTTACAGCAAGCCCTACAGGAGTCAGGATACCTTTGTAACAGTATGCTTTCGGACTAATCCATGCTTCAGCTAGGACTTTTTAAGGGTTATAACGTGTCCTGGTTCACGGTTTAAGAAACAAAGGATAAAGGCTCAAATTTTATTTGTACCCACCCGTTCTTCATGATGTTCTTCGATCCTAAACTCAGCTAATCGTGCATTAGATCTTGTTTGAGTCTTTGCTCTGACATACCAGTGATGGTTCGGATACTGACAATTTATTTTGAACAGGCAGTCATTTTGTTGAGAGTTTGCAGTACCTCTTTCTTTTTGATTTTATTATCCCTGTCTTTTGCCTGAACTATTTCTTTTGTAATTACAGTCAGCGGGATGCCCTAGTTTTGTAAGTCTCCTTCATAGGTTTTGACTTGATGGGCTTTTATTTTGAGAGATAATAACTGCTTGTCCTTACGATTATACGGAACCAACACTGTCTTTTGTTTCGGAAGGACTTCTTTGATGTCATTCATTGTGCACCTGGATTAACTGAGAAAACTACCCTGCCCTAGGTTATAATTAAGGGTTTTAATTTATGAAAAGAAAAACTCCAACTTCTTTGGCTCAAAGGGGTTGACTAGGGATTATCTTCCTTATAACTCCACTGTTTAGGATTTGAAACAATGCATGTACCTCGTCAGCGGGGTCTGTTCAAAAGCATACTGTAGAGATTTTGATATCATTTTCGTTATCCTCCCTCAAAAGGCTTAGAATTTTTAATCGAGAGTTGAACATCACAAAATAAAAGAATTTGAATATAGTGGATACGAATGGATTGATTCAAAACAGACATATGCGATGCATTGATAAAGTAATAAAGTTTGACAAGAATAAATGTTTGAACAATCAAAAGAAAATTACAACTTGAAAATTATAATGAACAAAAAGTCTTCTCGTCTCAGTACTTGTCACTTCTAATGGCGAACCTTGGGGGATGGCAAAAGAATTCAATCTGACCGTCTTGTGTGAGTTCCAATGCTCCTTCATCAATCAGGTTTTGAATTTTGTACTTCAACTTCCAACAGTCGTCAGTATCATGCCCCGGGCTGTTGGAGTGATATGCACACCTTGCATCAGGATTGTAGTTGGGTGAAGAAGTCTTAGGGTTCGGATGAGGTCCTACCAACGTCACCAGATTCAAATTCAACAGGTGTTGCAAAGCTTGGGACAGCGGCATGTTGAGCTTGGTAAATGGCCTCGGAGTAGCTCGTTGCTTATGGTCAGGTTGTTGTTGGACCTGTGAGGTAGTGGCACCCTGAAGAGGTCTATTCTTCATCAAACCAAACCTTTGACTTCTCGGAAGTTGATTAATGACTTGATCCTCAGCCTTGACTATTTGCTTCCTACTGTCGTATTTGTCTTGATGAAGCTGGTTGATCATGGTTCTCAACTCTTCTTGCTCCCGAGCTAAGCCTTGGATAAGAGCCATCTGCCCCAGCATCTGAGTTCTCATTGCATCTACCTCAGCTTGCAGATGTTTCAGCCGTTCGTCCTTACTGTCTTCAGGACTTTTCTTGACCAAATTCCCCATGAGGAGTGTTCTCAACTCTTCCTGCCCCTTGGATAGGCTTAGGAAGATTTCCCTGAACTGAGTCTCTTGAGTATGAAGTTCCTGGTTGTCTTATTGGAAAGCCATTGCTGAAATAAACAACGAGAATGTGAGAGACCTGTAAAGGGTGACCTATGATGCAATGATATGTATGATATACGTATGTAATGTTTTCAAGGATCTCGCGGGGTAAACATGAAACTGTTAGAATTTGAATTTTGCAGCTTGATTGAAGGAGCTTCCTGTTATTAAGAGTCCTTCTTCAAGAGTCAGGCTCACCATATCGAGTGGGTCATAGCCCCTGACTCGAGTTATCATGTTTTGATCTCCAAACAACCTTGGCTAGAGGAAAATAAATCCCCTTTGCCCCTTGCTAGACAGTTGGTTCATCATGACCTGCATCACAAACCCTCGAGATCCTTGAAATGGGTTAATCCTTATGCAGGATGTATGCAATGTTATGATGTTATGATGTTATAATGTTATGATGTTATGATGTTATGATAAAGGCACACCACAAGTATTCACAAAAGGCAAACATGGTAAAGGCACACAAGTCACAAAAGAGCCCTTAGATTTCAGGTTGGCATGAAGTTTAGGTACTACCCTCTTTCAGTTTCAGTTGGTTAAGACCTGTCCTAAAAATAGTAACCGGGTTCTAAGGATCTCAATATCATTGGATTGTTTTCTATGTTAATTGTTTTGATTTAGCCACTTAACTGGCGACCAAAATATTCCGAGAAAACAACCCTCAATGAGTGTAGTATCGAGTATCTACCAACTTCAGATTGCACCAAAGTCGGTCATCTCACTACCCCTAAAAAGGCCAGGATGGTCACGTAAGGTTCTAAGGTCAGTTGATGCTTCACGACACCACGCGGCGGCCCCGTACTCTCCTTGACTTGACTCAAGGGTTACCGGTACTCACCAAAGTGCCACATTAACGTAGCTACTGCTTCAACCATGTCGGTATACCCCGCACAGTTCCCTCACAGTTTGTTGCTACTTCTAAAGGGTATCCCCAGATCCGGGTTAGGATCTATAAAACTCCGATACAAGCCCACAAAGTTTAAAGCATACAAAGCATACGATTGAAAACACAAGTGATCTAATCCTGAGGTACACCTCACTTCTTATAAGTCCCCAGCAGAGTCGCCAGTTCTGTGATCGGTGGAAATAGAACTGACTGTTTTGGAATGCTGGTTCGCGTTTGCGTTTTGAAAAATGTCGCGGTAAGCAAGAGTCGCCACCGTCTTTTATTTTCTCCAACAAGGAAAGGACAAAAGCACAACAAAATTCCTTCTCGAGATGTCTCTCGGTTCGGGAGGTAGATTATAGAAAGGGAAGGTGTTAGCACCCTTTCTATCCGTGGTTATCCACGGGCTCTTAGGTACTTGCTCACTATGTTTTCAAAATGTTTTTGCTTTTCTTGTGTTTGTGGGTTTTGAAAAAAAGTTTGTTTGAAAACTTCGATTTAACTCTTGTATCTGTCCTCAAGAGTGTATGAAGTGTTTGTTTGAAAACTTTTGTCAGAAAAGTGTAGGTGCAAAAAGTATTTTTGTTTTGAAAGAGCAAGTATCTAAGAACCTCTACCTACTCAAAAGAAATTAAGCTGTGTAAATGTCCTTTAGACAGTACTATCCCACTATTGAGAAGTAGGTAGCACCGTCGTTGGAGTTATTCGGGTCAATTCGATTATAGGGACATGTGGTCACTAAAGCAATGGTAGGACGCCTTAGCGGTAACCCTAATGTCTTAGATCGTTTTATCCGAGGCAACCATTTCGAGGCAACTTGGATCTTTAGACAGGAGGGCGACCTCTAAAACACCATATACTCAATGACCACGTCGAGGCAACCAAGTGAGGCGTACCCTAAGAGTGGCATGTGCGAGTGTATTGTTTTTCAGTTAATTTTATCTTTGTACATGTCATGGGTTATCTATGTTGATTTTAAGTTCATACATTGGATCTTATCATGCATTCCCTATTATCAAACATCTAACAGTTAATATTGTGCGGAAATTAAATTGCGGGAAATTAAATCTAAACTATTACAAGGCGTCGGGTATTTACATCGCCAAAAACAAACCCTTTAATTTAAATTGCGGAAAGTAAAATAAAGCAATAAATAAATAAAGTCCTAATTAAAGTTATTACATTCCGGAAGCAAGTACAATAATATGGAAAAATGGATCGCGTGCGAGAAATTAAATCGGATGCGAGTTTTTTTGGAGTTTTGACCCTTTTTTGAAACAAAGTGATTTTTTTGGTTATTTTTGAATTAAATGGAATTAAATTAAATGAAAAATTAAATTAAATTAAATAATGAAAATATTTTTGGATTTTGGAGTTTTTAAAGAAATAAAATAAATTGAATTAATGCTAATAAAAACCTAATATTCTAAATTAATTTTAAATATTGCAAAAAATATTAAAAGTTAAATCTAATTAAAGCTAAATTGATTAAATTAATTTATTTACAAAAATAAAAGTGATGAAGTTAATTTTAATAAATAAAATATTTTTTTGTGTTTTTGATTTTATTAGGAAAGAATATTAATTGGTTAGTGATTAATAAAAAGAATAACGATTAATTAATTAAAGGAAAATAATAAAAATAAAGAGAGAGTTTAGGAGTATACGAGCCTGATTGGAGGGATGAAACAGCTATTGGCATCATGTGTAAACTGTTTTGTTTTTCCCATTTGTGTTTTGACTTTTGGCTTTTGGCCATTTGTGTTCTGGCTTTTGGCCTCAACGTTCCTTAACATTCTCAGGATGTCTGTCTCGCCATGTATTGGTGTCATGTGTAAGCTGTTCTGTTTTGGCCATTTGGCTTTTGGCTTTTGGCCATTTGTGATTTGGCCTCAACGTTTCTTAATGAACCTGCATGGAATCCTGTCTAAATCTGCAGTGTTGAATCTCATGAACACATTAAATAAATTACTATATATCATAAAATACAAATAAAGCCAATATATGAAGAAATTTAATGTTTAGGTCAATATGACATGTATGAATGATTATACCCTTTTGATCATGGAGATCAAATCAACCTTACCCTTATTGAAAAAGTAGTGGCATGAATGCTTTTATGCCCTTTTGATCATGGAGATCAAGTCAGCCTTACCCTTACTGAAGAAGTAGTGAGATGTTGGTTTGTAACTGAGATGGCTTGTTTGTAGTGAGATGTTGGTTTGTAACTAGGATGACTTGTTTGTAGTGAGAGAGAGATTTGTAATAAGGATTTCAAGGTTTTAGGGTTCTTGAAAGAATTTTATATTCTGACAGCGTTGTGGCAAGGTTTTTTTTTCTCCTTGGTTTGTGTGAAAAGAATGTGATTATATAATGGAAATTAGGGTAAAGAAAATGGGCTTTGAATGTGCAATTGGGTCTCCAATGTTCACTTGAGTTCGTCACTTTCCAGGCTAAATCGCAGGGACTTAAGTGCAATTTTTGAAGTTGAAATGTGAAAGCAAAATGTAGCCGATATCGAGAACTAACTCCTGTCCGAAAATCGGCTCAATCGGATAAACGGTGAATTAGTTATAAATTTTTGAAGTTTCAGCTCAGACAAACTTATTTTGGACTCCAGTGTCGACTTTGACACGTTCTTCAATAAAAAACTGGTATTGATCGGAGCATAATCCGGTCTCGACTTTTGAAGCAAAGTTGTAGATCTATGAGTCAGTGACCTTGTGTAAAAATATGAGCCCAATCCGATAAAAATTGACCGAGTTATGAATTTTCGAAGTTTCGGCCCAGATGAAACAATATTCAGCATTCAGGATTTTCAGCGTATCATGCACTCTGAGCAAAAAACGAAGGCCTTTTGAATACCGTTTGAACTCAATACCTTCTGTGAAAATGTAGCCAACTCAATTTGTGAAATTTTGGCGTCGAAACCAGCTCGATACGATGAAAATCGACCAAGTTATGATTTTCCGAACATGACGCAAATAAACTTCTGTCACAAATTTTCTGTATGAAAATACTTGATAAATCCACATTTTTGAAGACTTTCTGATTGAAATTGGCTTCCATCCGTGAGAAATGAAAACATAGATGACGTTAATACGGAATTTTGGCCACCGGAACGGGTTCAAAACAAGCCACGATCTTCAAGTTATGAATTTTTTAGCGCGTAAAAACTGCACTTTCAGCACACTTTTTTCACCATATTTCTTCGAGAAAACTCACACAGTCGGATACCTTCTGAATTTGAGCATACGTTAGGACATTAAGGAGCACTTGAGGTCATTTAGATGTAAGGACCTTGATGCAACACAAAACCCTAATTTTGAATTGACTGCCTTAGGAGATGATTTGACTGTACAACCCTTGAGCCATTTTGAGCAATTTGAAGGTCATTCTTGACATATCTTGAGGAATATGGGAGGACAAATTTTGGAGTACAACACATGGGATCATAGTTCCATCACTTCCGAATATGATTGCTGCACTATTCTGAATCATGTGAATATCACCATATCAAAGATCCGGCATAGCTTCTACTCATACAAGAACCAAGCACCATGTAGATCTTCCATTATATGGGATCAAGGCTTCTGGGACATTAGATACTGCTGAGCCTTTTCTGAACATGCTGGGAATATCAAGATCGAAGGCCCGAATGAACCTCCAAATATACCAATCAGGAACTCAGAAAATAAATCCAAGAACCACATAGTCACAAACAGAATATAACATCTGAATAAGTCACCAATAGAAATCCAGAACATAACCATTAGAACCAATAGTCACTGTCTGATCATAGTCACCATATGTGCATGAGTAACCATCTGAACATAGTCACCATTTATACCTATGATAGTAATTCCCTCCCCACTCACGGGTGAAGACTAGGTCAGAGTAAGGCAAGGGTAACTCAGAATCGAGGGTTCTCCTAAAAAATTATCGCTGTATAACCTACGTGAAAATGATAGCCCCTCATTTATATCTCATCTGAGCATGGACAACATGGCGGAGATAGTGAGACATAAGTCAACTAGCCGTTCATGTTCCACTCTATACCTAGGGTTCCTATGGTATACAACTCTGGCCTAGGTATTGAGCCTTTTACCTCATAGTAACATCCCAACCCAATCAAGAAGAAGATCCAGTACAACAGTAGTATATGGAAAATAGTAAAGTGCAATTCATACATATGCTCAGGTATATACAATATGAATAAACAGAAAGCATTAAAATGAACACCCAGAGAAAGGAAACAAGAGCTAGGAGCGACTCCGGGATGGACCAGCATTTGGTCGACCTGTCCCCAGTGAAGTCGCCAGCTGAAACAACCAGCTGAAAATCATCGAATAATGAATTTACCATTGAACGCCTTTTATCCCACATGAAGGGAAAGGTAAAAATCGAGAAAACCTGAGAAGGGAGAAGTCACGGTCTTGCGACCAAGAGATCGGGTAAGGGAGTCTGTTACGTGAGGGGAAGGTATTAGCACCCCACACGCCTGTAGTACTATATGGTATCCACTCTTGTTGTCTATCTTATGGGTGTGTTTAATCTATGCTTACTGTTTATTACTGCTAAAGGGAGAACACATGCAAAAGAAATGAGAAAATAATGTAGGGAAAATAAATTTGTACTCGCTTGGGCCCTACCCCAATGGCTATGTATCCTTTTTGAGGAATCAGAGCTACCGTAGTTCGGCTCACATGTTTTTGTTTGTTTGTGTTTTTTATGGACAATGTTAATTCCGCCTTCTGCCGCAGCTCGACCTTTGGAGACTTATGCGTTGGCACAGAAGTAAACTAATCATGTCCTTACCTGAAAAGGGTTTTAGAGAAAAGGTGCTTGGGCGCACAAAAAGATTTGAATTGGTTTGTATTTTTGTTACCTTGAAAAAGGGTTTAAGTGAGATTAACATGTTTTTGATTTGCTAAGAAAAGAAGTTTTAGTTTTAAATGCATATGCAAAAGGGGAAGAAAAGAGTCTAAGGGAGACTAACCTATTTCTAACCTAATATTTTCATACAATGGTAGCCCTACGTCAAGGATGAAATAGGGAATCTCTACCTAATGTTAGCAAGCATGGTTTACAACATAAGATCTAACTTGTGTCCGAAGGGAGCAAGAACGTCCTAATGGAACATGGTATGTACAAGGATAAAGCAAGCAATCTTATAAGCTCAAGAGAGCACACCTAGAGAGATCCTATCAAGGTTATCATGCCAAAGAAAGTCTAACAAAACTATCCTATAGGGAACATGCAATTAGAGCGAAGTCGTGATCTTAATTTCTAAATTGAGTGACTCATCGATCAACAAGAAAAAAGGAAAGTGATAAAATCCCTTAGGGAGCATGCACTGAGAGCAAAGTCGTGATCTCAATTCCTAAATTGAGTGACTCATCGATCAACAAGAAATAAAGGAAAGTAATAAAATCCTATAGGGAGCATGCACTGATAGCGAAGTCATGATCTCAATTCCTAAATTGAGTGACTCATCGATCAACAACTAAAGAACAAACACAAGCACAACACATATAGCAAATGAAGTGCAGAATGCCTGATACAAGTCTTTAAACAGCGACTTCGAGCGCACGCTCTTTATTTCCTACTTCTCATGGTATCTAGAAAGTAATAAAACCCTACTTCTCCTGATATCTAGAAAAGCGGTAAATAAATGTAGTAAAGTGAGAAGAAGTATGAAGGTAGTAGCGGCGACTACCAAAGCGAGCAAGTCGTCAAGAGCAGACGAAAACAATGGATAAGCAGGGAATACGCATCGAGCAAGATTCACCAAGAAACAAACAAAGTCAGAAATGATATCCAACTAAGATAAAGGAAAACGCGCGTTGCGAATGCAACGCGTAATCAGAAGTTCCTGCACAAAGCGTCATATAATATCACATGCATCAGTACAACACATAATACATTATGAATTTCTCAGGATGATGAGAAATAAGGCGTGTCGCATCAGAAGCGAGCATAAGTCGTATGCTTCGATCACATAACTACATGTTATGTCACATGATCTAAAGCATAAATTATACCTTTCACAATGAACCAACGCGTCAAAATATAACATGGCAAAGTGGCACGAAAATGCGAATAAAAACTAAAAGAGAAAAAGTGTTTTTTATTAGTTTTTATGTAAAGAAAATTCAAAAAAAAAACTAAAGGATTAATTCTTAAAAAACCATTATATTGTTCTACTATTTTGTATTTTTATTGCTTTTATTATATTTTTATAAAAGAAAACCAATTCTAAGAATGCAAATAATAGAGTCAGAGGGGGGTGCAAGGCTATAATCAGGGATTATGTCCCAGTAATGGAGTCTGGGTTCTAATCTCACCCAATTTGAGTCCTGAAGGGTCTCTTTTTATTGTATGAAACATTCACAAAAAAATGATGAATTTGGGCTTAGGATAATGCAATTTGGCCCAATGATGATGGCTTTGCATGCTGGTCCCGTTCATAAAAAAACTACTAGGCCTGTTCAAAGATCCAGTCCAACCCTTTGTGTTTCTCTTCAAGAAACCAAAGATGATGTGAATTGATGTCGTATTGATGCCTAGGGTTCAAAATTGGACAAATTCCTCCCTTCTTCCTCAATCTGCGGTGCACTTCGCTTGCTCTTCTCCAATTGCTCCGCCTTAAGCTCATTCTTCCAACGCCGTCATCTTCTTCTACACACACCAGTGACGACGCGACTACATCGTCTTCAAACTCCGATGATTTCTCCACCATTCAAAATTGTTCTGCTCTTCCTTCTTTTTTGCTTATCTCCGACGCCACTCCCAACACATACATCTTCTTCTTCATTTCAATCCACCGTTCATGGTTGCTTCAGCTCAGTACTGATTCATGAAGTGATTCGGACTCCATGAATGAATTGTTCCAACTACGATGTAGATCTGGTCATAATTTTTATCTCAACGCTCTAACTCGACTCAACTTCTTTGATCTATAACGGTATCAGAATAAAATGAAGAGAGGAAGAAGCAATTGAGTTGTAAGCGATTTACCTGCAAACTGTTTGGAGATTGTGCAAATAAAAAGCCAGAGGGGAGGTTCCAATAGCTTAGGTATGCACTTCTCTTCAATTTTAGATTCTTTCTTTTTCTTCTTCTTCTTCTTCTTCTTTTTCAGAATCCGCTTCTATTTACGAATCTGAATCAATTCACTTCTTCCTTTTGGTTTCGCTTGTGAATTGTTGATGCGTTGCAGACTCGATGATGATGTACTAAAAGTTGAGCAGAAGATGATAACGCTCAGAGAGATGAAGATCGAAGATGTTTCTTTGAAGAATCAGTTGCGAAATATTATGATATAGAATTGAAGTTGTTGTTGCGGTTTAGAGAGATTGGAGAGAACAATGAAGATTTGCAGAGGAGTGAAGGTTGTGGAGAAGAGGAAGAAGATGTGAAGCATAGAGAATTTTTTTGAAGGTGATGAAACAGAAAACTGAAAGATGAATCATATATTTTTCATGGTGAGTTTTTTCTATCTCCAATTTGCTCTGAATTTTCTGGTGTGAATGAATAATGAGTTGTGAATCCTCTCTCCCTCTCTTTCTGTTATGATCTGCTTTTTCTTTTATCAGTTTGTGGAGATTCTGTTGGAAGTTGTTAGGAGATTTCACATGATTTGTTGATATCAAGAATTGGTTAGAGATTCCAATGGCTAGGATTAATTCTAATTTTTCCTATGAAGTTTTGTTATGACTCTTGTTGGAGCATTTTTTTCACATTATGAATTGGCTGTTGACTTCTAGAATACCACCGTCTCCACTTTATTCTGAGCTTTTTGTTTTCAAAATATCTTCTCTTCTAAACATGATACGATTATGAGTTAGTTAGGAGTGAATCAATTCTAAACCATTAGATCGGAGACCTCTGTTAGAGAAACAATGGTCAGGATATGAGATTGAGCTGGCCTGACTTTATTTCTTCTTAATTATTTTCCTTATTTTCTTTTGTTTTTTCGAAACTGATGTCGGGTCGGTACAATCTTCTCTTATATGACTGCCTTCTTTCCCTTTCTGATTTTTGTCGTGAATATTGTGCAGGCTTACAACTTGGATGATTTGTTTTCAAATGTATTGATGGAGGATGGATTGAAGAAAACTTGTAACTGGTTAGTGTTTGATGCAGGCCTAGTATGGCGCCCAGTTTCGTTAGCAGGTGGATGGTTTGACGTTGATTGGATCTGTTCTTGTTAATGCAGTGCAACATTGAGTACAACGATGAAGCTGATGTTGATGTTGGAACTGTTTTGGGTTTATGCACCATCTGTTTGGATTTGCATTGATTTAGAAGATTGGGCTTAGGACTAAATTTCCATGTAAAATCTTATGAAGGGCTTGTAATGTATTTTTGAACTTGAATGTGATTTGGATGAATCTTGACTTTTGGTTAATGACCTTTGATTTTGCAATGTTGAGACATGATATAATGTACTGGTTTAGAAATTTTAGACATAAATGGAAGTTGCTTGAGACTTATGACAAGAATTGAATAAAACATCTTGTGATCGGTGGATCTGGAACTGACTGTTTAACGCTGGTTTCGCGAAATGTCGCGAAAGCAAGAGTCTCCACCTTCTTTTATTTTCTCCAAATGGAAAGGACAAAAGCACAGAAAAATTCCTTATTGAGATTGCTCTCGGTTCGGGAGGTAGATTTATAGAAAGGGAAGGTGTTAGCACCCTTTCTATCCGTGGTTATCCACGGGCTCTTAGATACTTGCTCATTTGTGTTTTCAAAATTGGTTGTTTGCTTTTCAAGGTGAGTGGGTTTGAAAAAAGTTTCTTTGAAAATTTCAGTTCGACTCTTGTATAAGTCCTCAAGAGTGTTTGAAAAATTGCTTTTGAAAGCTTTTTGAAAGGTGTCGGTGTGAAAAGAAGTTTTTGATTTGTTTTGAAATTAGAGCAAGTATCTACGAGTCATCTACCTACCCTAAGGAATTCGTCTGTGTAAATGTCCTTAAGATAGTGCCATCCCACCATTGAGAGGTAGGTAGCACCACCGTTGGAGGTGTTCGGGTCAATTCGAGGGTTCGGGACATTGTGATCACCAGAGCAATAGGAAGACACCTTAGAAGCTACCCTCATGCCATGTTCATGGACATGAGGACTTACTAAAACATCCTCTACTCGACGACCACGTTTCGAGGGGCAAGGCAACAGTGAGACGTACCCTAGGGGCGGTCTGTGATTTGTGTGTCATTTTCAATTATGTTTGTCTTGTTCATGCATTGGTGATCTACGCTTTGTTTTTATTTTTGGCATTCATTCTTTCATGTGGTTATTAACAGTTAAAAGGTGCGGAATTAAAAGTCCTACGCTATTACAAAGGCGCGGGTCTACATCGCCAAATTAATCCAAGACCCGATTTGAATAAAATAAAAATGCGGAAAGATAAATATCCTAATTAATCTATTACAAGGCTTTGGGGAAAGTACATGAAATTTATAAAAAAAGAAATAAAATAAGCGCGCGAAACGAAATTATAATCGAAAGCGAGGGCGTTGGACCCTTTTAAAGAAATTAAATTGAAATTATGAAATTAATTAAATTAAATAAAGGAAAAAGACTTATTTTTTGATATTTTTTGTACTTTATGAAATTAAGAAAATTAATGGAATTAAAAACCCTAATTCTACGTATTTTTTAATTATTAAAGAAATAAATTCAAGTTTGACCTAATTTACATAAATTATTTACATGGCATATTTATTTATAAAAATAATTAATATTTAATAATGGTAAAAAAGAAAAGAAAAAAAGAATAAAAGCATCAAAACCGTAATCTCTTTATTTTTAGTTTATTAAAAAAACATTGAATTAAACCTAGAATTAAAACTAAATTAGTTAACAAAATTTATTTACAAAATAATATTAATTAATGTTAACAAAGCATATTTTTTATTGTTTCATGATTTTCTGATTTTTTTTGTATTTTTATATTATAAAATTTATTTTATGAATTAAAAGAAAATAATTAAAACAAATAAAATAAAAAGAAAGAAAAAGAAAAAGGGAAAGAGATACAAACAAGAGGGGTGTTGACCCAAAGTTGGAGGTGAATTCCCAGCAATTTGGCCCATTTGAGGAAGGCCCTTTTGACTTTTCTGGGATGCGTGTGGAACGTTTGACTGATGTTCATGGTGGACTCCAGATCCTGACCTTCAGATTCGTCTCTTGGGACATGTGGCGCGCCAGGATACTAGATGCATGGTGGACCACTGAAAGATACGCTGCGTAGGAACACATTAGGCAAAATAATATTGAGAAGGGAGGGGACCTGGGAATCGAACCCAGGTCCCAATGCTTGAAGGCCACCTCACTTACCAACCAGCCAAGCGCGTTCGTTTGTAATATTAGTGGAACCTGATTCATATGAGAGAGAACAAGTGCTATTGGTAAACATAAAAGAAAATGCACGAATATTTGAATGGCCCTGTCTGGTTGAGACACCTCAGCGTCTTCTCCACCATGCCTTTGCTTTTGCCTGAAAAATACATCAAATAGCGGGGGTTTTGAACCCCCACAATCTGAAACAACAAAAATAGCGAATAGAAATTGGCCAACGATAAATTGAGCGCGATGGGTGTTTTAGATTCATGGGAATGCTACGAATTCAATGGTCCTAGTCTCATGGTCTGATTTTACCAGATGAAAGAAACCCCAAATTCAGAGTTTTGAAACCCTAATGCGTGTTCATGGTAACTTCTTATTTAGGCGACCATTTTTCAATTGAACGGTACTGTTAGCTTCAGAAACATCATGTTAGCGTAAAACAACAATTAAAAAACATGAAACATGCGTATAAATCAAGATGCGATTATGAAAATTTCCATGAACAGGGCTATGGCGTTCTACCAGTTCTTGGTGTATGGAGATGTGATTTTGATTGGGTTATGATCAGAGAGGTCCCAGCAAACTTTTGAGATACTTTCCACGCCTTCAAATGCCTTGCAGCCAAGAAAACAGGTTTGAAGTTTTTAAGGAAAAAGTGAGTTTGTGTTCTTGAGTCTGAGCGCAGCTTCCAGGTCCTTTGCATTAGGTTTAGGTTTGTGTTTATATGAGGAATGAATTAGGGTAAAAATTCAAGCCAAGAAACCTTTGCATTGATGTATCAAATATTTGATTTTTAATGTAATCTTTTCAATCTTTTTCATGCCCTTTTGATACCAATCATGGCCAAATCTTTCCATATTAGTGATGCACAAAATCTTGAGGTTTTATGGAGAGAATATGCTGCAAAAAGGGATTGGAAAACATGGTTTTCTATTTTTGTCATATTTTATTTTAATTAGATGAACTAATAATAATAATAATTCAAATAATTAATAAAAAATGATAAAATAACTCCCTTTAAATTCAATGGGTCGTGCATAGCTTTTGGATGATGATTCTTGGAAGAAATTATGGCCCATTAGCAATTTTGAGGCATTTGAAGCAAAGTTGACTTTTCAAAATTCCCAAAACTTTCCCAACTTCCACAAGGCATATCTTGCTCAATTTTTAAGCTTTGATCATGTTCCTGGACATTTTGGAAAGGTCTTGAAGTCCTCTAACCAATTCCTTTGGTCCCATGTCATTTTGATTTACCAATCTCAAGTTATGGTCTTTGACTTAAAGTGCCTTTTTGTTGACTTTTGAAAATGACCTATAATGTTGAGATTGATAACTTTTTGTGAGAGCATTTCTTGGATTTTAAGTGTGAAGATGAGTTGTAGGAAATGTCTTTCTCTTCAAAATGAGCTTTGGATGGAATTTTTCTGATGAACCATGAAAAAGTTATGCCTTGGTCAAGTTACAGTTGACTTTTTCAACTGTCCAAATATGGAAACTTTTGCATCTTGAGACTTTTTGAGCCATGCCTTGAAAATCATGATCAAGAATTGATCAAATGATGTTTGTGGCTTCAAAATAAGATGTTTGACCAAAAATTTGGACTTTTGACTGTCAAATGACCATTTTACCCCTACAGTTGACTGTTTAGCAATTATGGTTTCTGACTGTGCAATTTTGTGCTGTAAGTCTTGAAACTTGGCATATGGATGATTGACCATGTTTGTAGGCATGTGGGACTTGATTGGACCCTTGGAAACTTCAACTTCTTTGTCAGAACCAAAACCCTAGTTTTTGACTGTTAGGAGGCCCTTGAACTGTGCAACCCTTGGGAGATTTTGAAGCATGCTCTTTGCAAATCTTGAAGAATATGGGAGGGAAAATTTTGGGGTACAACAGTTGCCCCTGTTCAATCTTCTTAAACCTGAGGATGCAAATTGGTTGACGTGCCTTTCGTAATCCTAAGGTGGAAGATGATTGAACACTAGAGTGCCCAGAAATTTGCGCTCACATAGTAGTGTGATGGTGTGAATGGGCTTATAGATGCCATTTGGAGATTGATGGATAGGATGATGGGCTTATAGATGCCATGCTGAGAGGTGATGGATAGGTGGATGGGCTTATAGATGCCATCTGGATGTCGATCGCGTAAGAGATTCCTTAGCGAGAAGTTGCGTACCTGAAAAAAGAAAATGATTACCTGGCCTGTTACAGGAGTTGGTCTTCAAACTCTTTGTGTAGATGTGCCCTGACTGGTTACAGGAATTGAATCTGGAGCTTCAAAAGGTGATGAATGAACCAGGGATGGTTACTACCTCAATGGGATGAGGAGAGAACCTTGGGCGATTACTACCTCACCAGTAACGATGAGAGAACCTGGGGCGATTACTACATCAACAATAACGCTGAGAGAACCTTGGATGTATTCTACTGGGATAAGAATCAGGGAGATCTTAGGGTCGATCTGACTGAACCGGAGAAGGCCTTTGACTGGGTAAGAATCAGGAAAATCTTAGGGTCGATTTAACTGAACCAGGCTAGGTCTTGGAATATCTTCAACTGGACAAGAATCAGGGAGATCTTAGGGTCGATCTGACTGAACCAGAGAAGACCTTTGACTGGATAAGAATCAGGAAAATCTTAGGGTCGATTTAACTGAACCGGACAAGGTCTTGGAATATCTTCAACTGGATAAGAATCAGGGAGATCTTAGGGTCGATCTGAATGAACCAGAGAATGCCTTTAACTGGATAAGAATCAGGAAAATCTTAGGGTCGATTTAACTGAACCGGACAAGGTCTTGGAATGTCTTCAACTAGATAAGAATCAGGGAGATCTTAGGGTCGATCTGACTGAACCAGAGAAGGCCTTTGACTGGATAAGAATCAGGAAAATCTTAGGGTCGATTTAACTGAACCGGACAAGGTCTTGGAATATAGCTGAGAACTTAACTGGATCTTTCCTGAAAGGTAAAGATTAGTCATATGCAATGCATGATATGGATCAAGCAATGATGTTCTCAACATAAATGTGATTGTAAGGTATGATGCATATATGCATGCTATAATGATGTATAAAAATGGGATGTTTATGAATGTATCTTCGTCTTGGGAAAGTAAATCCTTGACGGGTGCCGGGAAGTTAAATCCTGGGCTGGTGTTGGAGAATAGATCTTTGCTTCCGCTGGGGATGATGGTTGCAAGAATAAACCGGTAGGAGAAGGTGGCTCCGTTGGGGGATAAACTTGATGAAGAGATTACTCTGCGGGGAATAACTACTCTAGCGGCCTTGCTGGGGAATAATACTCTGTGGGGAGAGAGGTACTCTGTTGAGATGTTGATGATAACTTCGCTGGGGATACCGTTGTTATGTTGGAAGTGTTAATAGACTTCGCTGGGGATAAGAAGACTGTGCCGAGGACGATCTTTCCATGGCTTTTGGCTGAGGATAACCCAGTTATATCCTGGTAGGGAAATAACCTTTGAATAAAGTCGGGGGACGCGTTCGTGCTCTGCAGGGGACAAGCTTCCGGAATCTACTGGGGATAAGCTTACTGCTGGGGATATGATTCAAACTTTCCTGGGGAAATCTTGATTGGACTCTCCTGGGGAGATTTTGAGATACATTTGGGGAAGTGGCTCCGCTGAATATCTGGTAGACCGCCGGGGAACAATCTTAGATCAAGACTGCCGGGGATGCTTGTTAAGAATGTCCGTATATGCTGGGGAATGTTGAGATCTGCTGGAGATACCCAACTTCCTTAAGGCTGATAATAGCTTTGCTTGGGGAGAGTGCTCTGACTTGCTGACTCACTCTCTGGGGAATTAAGATATACTGGTTATGTTCTTCAGCCGAACTTACCTTGGTACCTTGGTGGACAGAACAATTAGATCGTTTAGACCACTCATTATTGCCCCTGTTTCTAATGTTACCTGTAATTAATCCGTTTGTTTCGTATGCAAATATTTATGAGTTAGCAATTAGTGTCAAATGCATATATCACAAATTGAACCTTGGACGTTCTTCGCAAAACAAAACAGAGAAGGAAAAACAATTGGCAATTTTAACTGAACAGTGATTTTTGTATTGATTTTTTGAATTTGCCTGTAAATAGGCGTTTTATGTACAAGAGGCTGACGTCCTAGTAAGAGAGCGCCACTGAACAGAAGAGTTTATACAAATTTGTACAAAGGAAAATAAAACAGCTGTGTGAATAGAATAATCCCACTGGGTTCCAACTCTGCTATCGCCTTTATATCTTTGAGCGTCTCATCACTTGATGACCTAGTTGAAGATGAATCTGATTGATTGATGCCTTCTGAACTTGATGCTGATACCGGATTCTGGATGCAAAGTGATCCAATGAGACATAGTATTACACTTTATCCCTAACTTTTGCCTGGACCGCCCTTTCGGGTTTTCAGTCCACCGGGATACCCATTTTTGCCCAAGCCGCCTTTTCAGATTTTCGACTTGCCGGGTGTACAAATTTTTTCATTTCATCCCTTCATTTTGCCCGAACCCTTTTGGTTCGCCGGGAAGCCCAAATTTTTGCCTAGGTATGTCAACCTAACGGGTCTTTTTTCATGCGTAGTATCTTTTTACTATGTCTGCATTGGCGGGGTGAGGAAGGTCGTCACCATCCATGTTGGTTAGGATCATGGCTCCTCCTGAGAACACATGTTTAACCACAAATGGCCCTTCGTACGTAGGGGTCCATTTTCCCCTTGGATCACTCTGAGGAAGGATGATACGTTTGATTACCAGATCCCCAACTTGATATTCTTGTGGTCTGACCTTCTTGTTAAATGCCCTGATCATCCACTTTTGATACGCTTGGCCATGACAAATAGCAGCAAGTCTCTTTTTGTCAATTAGATTTAACTGATCAAGTCGTGTCTGGATCCAATCATCTTCACTCAGATCTGCATCCTTCATTATCCAGAGAGAGGGTATTTGCACTTCGATCAGTAAGACTGCCTCCATACCGTAGACCAAGGAGAAAGGAGTTTCCCCGGTTGACGTCCTGGCTGAGGTACGGTACCCATGTAGAGCGAACGATAACATCTCATGCCAATCTTTATAAGTCACTGTCATCTTCTGCACAATTTTCTTAATGTTCTTATTCACTGCTTCTACAGCCCCATTCATCTTCGGTCTGTAAGGAGAAGAGTTGTGGTGCTGTATCTTAAACTGCTCGCAGAGCTCAGTGATCATTTTATTATTGAGATTGGTACCGTTGTCTGTAATGATTCTTTCAGGGACACCGTATCGACAGATCAGATTATGCCGAATGAACCGTGCCACAACGTTCTTGGTTACCGTAGCGTAGGAAGCTGCTTCAACCCACTTCGTGAAGTAATCAATCGCTACCAGGATGAAGCGATGCCCATTGGACGCTGTATGTTTAATCTCGCCGATCATGTCTATGCCCCACATTGCAAAAGGCCAAGGTGCAGTCAGGACATTCATAGGAACTGGAGGAACATGCACCTTGTCTGCATAAATCTAGCATTTGTGACATGTCCGAGAATGTTGGTAACAGTCGGCTTCCATTGTGGACCAGAAATACCCTGCCCGAAGGATCTTCTTCACCATAGTGTGTCCACTGGAATGTGTTCCGAAGGTCCCTTCATGTAGCTCTTCCATGATCCTTTCTGCTTTAGTCTTATCCACACAACGCAGTAAGGTCGAATCATGGTTTCGCTTATACAGGATGCCGTTGCTAAGGAAGAACTTTGCTGCGAATCTTCTTAGAAACTTCTTATCGTTGACATATGCACCTTCAGGATACTCCTGAGCTTCCAAGTATCTCTTCACCTCATGGTACCAAGGTTTCTCAGTCACCAATTCAGTCTCGAGATCACAATAGTATGCCGGTTCGTCCAGTTTCCAGATAATGATCCGGGGAGCCTCATTGTCCCATTTGACTTTGAACATGGAAGACATTGTAGCTAACGCGTCCGCTAACTGATTCTCCTCTCTTGGGAAATGTTCAAAGGTTATCTCTGTGAAGTGGGGGATCAATGTCAATACACATTCTCTGTAAGGAATAAGATTCGGATGTTTCGTATCCCACTCCCCTTTGATCTGATTGATCACGAGAGCGGAATCTTCGAAGACACTCAGAAACTTGATCCTTAAGTCGATCGCAGCTTGGAGACCCATGATGCATGCCTCATACTCCGCCATGTTGTTGGTGCAGTTGAAACATAGCCGGGCAGTAAGTGGAGTATGAGTGCCTTGAGGGGATATGATCACAGCGCCGATGCCGTTACCCAAAGCATTGGAGGCTCCGTCAAAGTGCATAGACCATCGGGATCCTTCCTCGGGTCCTTCATCCGGTCCAGGTACTTCACAATCAGTCACAATCATGATGCTCTCGTCTGGAAACTCGAAGTTCATTGACTGATAGTCGTCTACTGCCTGATGTGCCAAGTGGTCTGCCAATACACTTCCTTTGATGGCTTTCTGGGTTGTGTACTGGATGTCGTATTCCGTCAAGATCATCTGCCATCTTGCTATTCTCCCAGACAGAGCAGGCTTTTCAAATATATACTTTATAGGATCCATCTTTGAAATCAACAAGGTAGTGTGAGTCAGCATATACTGTCTCAGCCGGCGAGCAGCCCATACCAAAGCGCAGCAAGTTTTCTCGAGCAGTGAGTATCGGGTCTAACAGTCGGTAAACTTTTTGCTAAGGTAATAAATGGCATGCTCTTTTCGGCCAGACTCGTCATGCTGCCCCAGCACACACCCCATTGAGTTGTCAAGTACTGTCAGGTATAATATCAGAGGTCTCCCCTCAACCGGTGGCATAAGGATGGGTGGTTCTTGGAGATACTCTTTGATTTTGTCAAAAGCGGCCTGACATTCATCATTCCAACGTACTACCTGATCTTTCTTCAGCAGCTTGAAGATTGGCTCACAGGTAGCAGTCAGGTGTGAGATGAATCGAGCAATGTAATTCAGGCGTCCTAGAAAGCCTCTGACCTCTTTCTCTGTCTTAGGAACTGGCATATCTTGAATAGCTTTAACCTTGGCAGGGTCCACTTGAATACCCTTATCACTTACAACGAAGCCTAGCAACTTTCCAGATCTTACCCCGAAGGTGCACTTGTTCGGGTTCAATCTCAGCTTGTACAATTTCAGACGGTCAAACAATTTCTGCAGATGATCAAGGTGTTCTTCCTCAGTTTGGGACCTTGCGATCATATCATCGACATACACTTCTATCTCATGATGGATCATGTCATGAAATAAAGCAACCATGGCACGTTGGTAGGTTGCCCCATCATTTTTCAGTCCAAAAGGCATGACCTTGTAGCAAAAGGTGCCCCACTGAGTAACAAAGGTAGTCTTTTCCATGTCTTCAGGAGCCATCTTAATCTGATTATAACCTGAGAAACCATCCATGAAAGAAAACACCTTATGCTGAGCAGTATTGTCAACCAGGACATCAATGTGAGGTAGGGGGAAATCATCCTTGGGGCTGGCCCTGTTCAGATCACTGTAGTTAACGCACATTCTGACCTTACCGTCTTTCTTCGGTACCGGCACCACATTAGCAACCCACTGAGGATAAGAAGTCACTGCAAGGAAACCAGCATCGAACTATTTCATAACCTCAGCTTTGATCTTTTCAGACATCTCTGGACGCATACGGCGGACCTTCTGCTTAACCGGAGGGCAGTCTTCCTTGGTAGGCAAATGATGGACCACAATGTCAGTATCCAACCCGGGCGTGTCTTCGTAGGACCAGGCAAATATCTCCATATAATCATGTAACATCTGAGTCAACCGTTGCTTCACGCTGAGCTCTAGGTTGGCACCAATCTTAACCTCCTTTCTATCTGTCTCAATACCCAGATTTATCGTTTCCACTGGCTCTTCATGTGGTTGAATTGCCCTCTCTTCTCGGAGTAACAGTCTTGCAAGCTCGCCAGGCACTTCGCAATCATCTTCACCTTCGTCTTCGGCTAAGTTGATCGGATTTTCGAAGTCATAACTGGCAGTAGCAGAGTCGTTACCAGTGAGATCCAGAGTGGATTGAAACCTGTATGAGTGAGTGTGTGTAAATACAGCTGTTTTGCAATATATAAATAAAGGAAAGAAAGAAAAGGAGCATAAGATTTGAAATGCGAGAAAACGTCCAAGGTCTTTATTCATGATATATGAAATGACAATTAATATACCCTCACAAATGAAGCCAAGGTTGCCCCGGGTAAGACACCGGGCCATAGAGTTTTAATTCATTGTTTATTACAAGTACAAAAACAAAGGAGTTTATTACTGCGTAACAAAAGTAACAGGAGTATGATCTTTAGCAATCCAATTAGTCAGTCCACCATCAATCGTCGGGTAGATCCAGCTATCGAACTCTGATTCTTCCACCTCATCTTCATCCCCAATGGCATTCACTCCTGGATTGGTAATGAGCACAGGAGGTCTTCTGGTCTTAGCTTCGCGCACAGCCTTCTGAGCTTCTGCAGTAAAACCCAGTCCAAACTTGTCAGTTTTAGGTGTAAAATAAGGGAGCCTGCCCCATTTAGCACATTCACCTTTCTTAATTACAGCCCGTGCATCCTTCAGGGAAGCCATCTTCAAAGGAACATCCTCTTCAACCACTGTTTCTGCCGCTGCCAATGTTGGAGGTACCTCTTCAAAATGCTGAAAGGGGGTTTCAATAAACTCCCCGTCCATCTCGATATACCGGAAGGAATTCAAGTGACTAACCATATATTCCTCCTCTCCCTGCACAGTGACAATCTTCCCTCTGACGGGGTACTTGAGCTTCTGGTGTAGGGTAGAGGTCACTGCCCCAGCTTTGTGGATCCAAGGTCGACCCAGTAGACAAGAATACGATGGACGGATATCCATCACATAGAAAGTAGAGTCTAATACTTGAGAACCCACACGAATAGGAATGTCTACCTCTCCATGGAGCATCCTCTTAGAACCGTCAAAGGCTCTGACAATGATGTTGCTAGGTTTCAGCTCTAGCCCCTCACAATCCAACCGATCTAAGGCCTTTTTGGGTAACACATTCAGGGAAGAACCGGTGTCCACCAACACGTGTGCAAGAGTAGTGCCCCTGCATTCAATAGAGACATGCAGGGCATCATTGTGGTCCTTTCCCTTAGCAGTAAGGTCAGCGTCCGAGAAACCCAAACCATTGTCGGCTGTCAAATTGGCTACGCAATCAGTAAACTGGACTGCAGATGTCTCCTGTGGCACATGGGCCGTCTTGAGAAATGAAATCAAGGCCTTAGCATGGGCCTCTGAGCACAGCAGCAAGGAGAGCATAGAGATCTTGGAGGGGGTATGCCCCAGCTGTTCAACAACATTAAAATCGCTCTTCTTGATTATCTTCAGAATTTCCTCCATCTCTTGTTGGAAGGCCTCAGCATTCACAGATTTTGGTGCTTCCATCCGGGCAGGCTCATCTTCAATCCCTTTGCCCCGAGCATTAGACGACTCGGCGGCAGGGGAAACAACTTGATCAGAAATGGGAACAGGTGTACTTGCAGGTGTTATAATGAGGGGTCTTCGAATAGCGGGTGGCGCAATGTCAGGCGAGAAGAGCCTGCCACTGCGGGTTACTTTGGCTGGACCAGTGATATTGCTGACGCTGGTACCAGTGTTGAACTCTTGCTTTATTCCATGTACATACACATCTGCCCCATAGTGCCATGGGACAGCCTTATCAGATTCATAGGGGAGAGGCCCCGAAACAGTAATCACAATGGGTGCGACAGTCATGATTTTAACCGACTTCCTTGGGAGAGCCTTGATCGGATTATTGAAAATGGTAACAACAGATACTTCTTCCACCGGAACAAACTGAACAACAGTCTTCTTGAACAGAATCTCTTTGCTGTCCATCAGGCTTTGGATGCCCAACTTCAGCAAAGGACAACCAGAAAGGGAAACAGCACAGAAAAGGCAACCTTCACTACAACCCGGAAATAAACCGGCCAGCAGTAGGTTCCTCTTAACAGTCATCAGAGGAGTAGCTACATCATTCACAGAAATGGCATACACATCTTCATCAACGACATTCACTCCATGCTGGGGCATAGGAGCAGTCACCACATTTGGCCTCTCAGGCGCCTCAAATTGTATCTCTTTTGCATCAATAAGGTCTTGCACCTTGTTCCTTAAGGCCCAGCAGTCATCAGTGGAATGCCCCGGGCTATCGGAGTGATAAGCACAGCGGGTATTTGGATTGTACTTGGGAGAGGCAGTATTCACAACCTTTGGGGCCTCTCTAACAGTCACCAAATTGGTAGATAGCAACTGCGGCAAGATTTACGATAAGGTCATACTCAGACGGGTAAACTCTCTTCTGGGTCTTTCAGCCCTGGGTGGATTGGTTTGCCGAGGAGCGGCAGCAAGCTTTGCAATCATCACCGCGTTGACAGATTGGCGGCGTTCTGGTTTCTCTTGCCTCCTAGGCCCATACACAACACTGGCCTCCTTTTTAAAGGGTTTCTTCTCAGAACTTCCAGATGCACCCTTCTGAATTTTACCAGACTTCATTCCAGCCTCTATTCTCTCTCCAGTCAGAATAAGATTAGTGAACCCTGCAGACGAATTACCGATAAGATGATTGAAAAATGGCCCAGATAGGGTCCCCAGGAACATATCCACCAGCTCACGGTCTGTTAACGGAGGCTGCACCCTGCCAGCCAGATCCCTCCACTTCTGCGCATACTCTTTAAAACCTTCGCTTGATCCTAGCGACATACCCTGGAGTTGGGTACGTGTAGGAGCAAGGTCGGCATTATATTGATACTGCTTGTAAAAAGCAGTAGCCAACTCCTCCCAGTTACGAACCTTGGTCCCATCCAGCTGATAGAACCATTCGAGATGAGTCCCTGAAAGACTCTCCTGGAAGAAGTGGATCCACAAGTTCTTGTCACTTGTGTATGGTTGAATCTTCCGCACATAAGATCTGAGGTGCAGCTTGGGACAAGACGCCCCGTCATACTTGGTGAAAGATGGTGCCTTAAACTTGTGAGGAATGATCACACCAGTAGATAAGCCCAAGTCTCCGAAATCCAGCCCAGGCACTTGTTGGATCTCCACTGCATTCAGTCTGTCTTCCAACTGCTTGTACCGGTCTTCAGCAGGAGGATACTGTTCCTCATTAAAGTCAGTCTCGTTGTCAGAGACTACTGGACTAGGACCTTTTCCCCCTTGGGGACTGCTCTTGCCTACAGAAGAACCAGCTTCCTCATTCTGCAAAGTGTTGCCAAACCTTCGGCCCGAGTTGAAAAGAACAGTTCTCTTCTTCTTCTTCCCCTTCTTCAGGAGTAAAGCCTTCAACTCTTCTTGGCCTTGAGCCAAACCCATGATCAGCTCCTGAAATTGCGCGTTCTGCGCCTGAAGGGCCTTGATAGACATCTCGGTTGATGATGAGTCAGGGTTCATGATGCTGAAATAAACAGCGAAGAACAGTAAGCAATCTGAAAAGAAGGATACCTACTATGCACATGATGAATGGAATGCGTATGATTTATGTTTTCAAAGACAATCGGGAATCAACTTTGTAAACAAAAAGGAACACACTTCATTAGATTCAACTTTGAAACTTAAATTGTTCAACAGATTGCCCTTAGGCGTTACATAAAAGGGAAATACTGAAAAGGGAAATAAAACTGTAAAAGAACATCCAAAGCTCCTTATTGATCCCATGGTCTCCTCTTCTCAGTACGAATGTAGTCATTCAGAGCTCGCTCGTTCTCCAACTTCTTTGTCAGCTTCTGGATCTTCAATTCCTGCTCGTTGAACTTTTTCCGATAAGAATCCCGCTCTTCTTGCAGTTGCGACCAAGACCTCTTTAATGTCTCATAATCAGTAGGTATCTGAGGAGGGAGGACAGTTGGAGGAGCCCCATCTTTGTCAGGATACTCAAGAATGACGGGTCTGACAGCTTCGTATGGCATACCTAACTTCTGAGCGCGAATGCGAACCCATTGGTAGTAGGCTTCCATAGGTAGAGAAGTCTTTGGCCCCAACTCTTGTGGGTCAGCTTTATGAACTTTGTCCCAAGCCTTGATGAACCTACGACGCAACTCGTCACTATCCACCTGAAACTCAAAACTGGTGTGAGGCACCAACATCTCATGAGGCCCTGCTCTTCTGGCTCTTCCAAACTGACGGAGCACTAGACATGGATTGTAAGAGATTCCTCCTTGAGTACCAATCAAAGGAACATTAGGATATTCCCCGCAACGATCAATAACAGCTATCCCATCCAAACCTCTGAAAGTCCAAATGATGTCCTTATCAGTGAGGGACATTAACCTATGAGCCCAACCTCTTCCTTCTTGGTTCTTCAGCACGAACTTAGGGAGGTGCGAAATAAACCACCTCACCAACAAAGGGATACAACACCATAGAGTTCCTTGTCTTCGGGCAGTACGAGCATAAAGTTGTTGCAGGATGTCACCCAAGAGAGTGGGCACAGGATTCTGAGACATGAAGATCCTTATGGCAGTGACATTGATGAAGTTATCAGGATTAGGAAACAAGACTAGCCCATAGATTAAGAGAGCCAAGATGTCTTCATATGACCTAAATTCCAAGTCATTCCAGAAACTGTTAGCTTTACCAACCAAGAACTTGGCCAAGAAACCCTTAACTTCGCTTCTAGTCACCCAGTTATCCATTACTTCTTGATGGGTCAAGGGAAGAGCTGCAGCAACCTCCTCAAGCCTGAGGGTCTTTTCCCAACCAGTGTAAGGAGTCTGATCCAAGATAGGGATGCCAAGCAAATCAGAGAACTCTTCCAGGGTAGGGACCAGCTGGAAGTATTGAAAGGTGAAGCACTGGTACAGAGGGTCATAGAACTGGGTCAGGACACTCATCAACTGTTGATCCCGCTTTGCAGTGACTAAACTGAGAAGAGAACCATGCCTCTGGATGAAGGAAGTGGTATTTGGAAATCTGCTAACCAACTCTTCAAGCAACTCAGGTGGGTGAACAAAGTTGAACCGGATAGTATTCCTTCGCACAGGCATCATGATGTCCTACAAAACAAAGCAAAGGTGAAACCCTCTTGTCTTTGAAATGGCCAGTCCCTTTGCAGGATGCATGCAATGCTCATGATGTTATGATGTTATGATAAAGCACACCACAAATATTTACAAAGGCAAACATGATAAGGCACACAAGTCACACAAGACAAGCCCTTAGAGTTTAGGCCAGCATGGGGTCTAGGTATTACCCTCTTTCAGTTTGTTGGTTCATACCTGTCCTATCAAAAGTAACCGGGTTCTTAGAGGATCCCAATATCATTGACTACCCTCAATCAATCATAACTCCAGCATCGCAATCTTTTCTTGCGGCCAGAACCATCACAAGAGTTTAGCCTCAATGGGTGTAGCATACTGCTACTGTTCTAATGGCCAAGTTGTGTCATTTAAGGTTCTAAGGTCTGTTGGTGCTTAATGACTCCTTAGAAGACCCATATTCTCCTCATTGCAATACAAGGGATATCGGTACAGACCAAGGCGCCACACCAACGTAGCCACTTCTTCACCCGTGTCGGTCTATGCCGGACAGGTCCCTCACAGCTTATGCTACCTAAACAGGGTATCCCCATATCTGGGTTAGGATCTATGTAACTCCGATGCAACCCACAATTTAAAGAAAACAAGTCAATACAATTGAAAACACAGTTATGAACTATCCTAAGGTACACCTCACTTTAAAAAAGGTCCCCAGCAGAGTCGCCAGTTCTGTGATCGGTGGATCTGGAACTGACAGTTTAACGCTGGTTTCGCGAAATGTCGCGGAAGCAAGAGTCGCCACCGTCTTTTATTTTCTCCAAATGGAAAGGACAAAAGCACAGAAAAATTCCTTATTGAGATTGCTCTCGGTTCGGGAGGTAGATTTATAGAAAGGGAAGGTGTTAGCACCCTTTCTATCCGTGGTTATCCACGGGCTCTTAGATACTTGTTCATTTGTGTTTTCAAAATTGGTTGTTTTCTTTTCAAGGTGAGTGGGTTTGAAAAAGTTTCTTTGAAAATTTCAGTTCGACTCTTGTATCAGTCCTCAAGAGTGTTTGAAAAATTGCTTTTGAAAGCTTTTTGAAAGGTGTCGGTGTGAAAAGAAGTTTTTGATTTGTTTTGAAATTAGAGCAAGTATCTACGAGTCATCTACCTACCCTAAGGAATTCGTCTGTGTAAATGTCCTTAAGATAGTGCCATCCCACCATTGAGAGGTAGGTAGCACCACCGTTGGAGGTGTTCGGGTCAATTCGAGGGTTCGGGACATTGTGATCACCAGAGCAATAGGAAGACACCTTAGAAGCTACCCTCATGCCATGTTCATGGACATGAGGACTTACTAAAACATCCTCTACTCGACGACCACGTTTCGAGGGGAAAGGCAACAGTGAGACGTACCCTAGGGGTGGTGTGTGATTTGTGTGTCATTTTCAATTATGTTTGTCTTGTTCATGCATTGGTGATCTACGCTTTGTTTTTATTTTTGGCATTCATTCTTTCATGTGGTTATTAACAGTTAAAAGGTGCGGAATTAAAAGTCCTACGCTATTACAAAGGCGCGGGTCTACATCGCCAAATTAATCCAAGACCCGATTTGAATAAAATAAAAATGCGGAAAGATAAATATCCTAATTAATCTATTACAAGGCTTTGGGGCAAGTACATGAAATTTATAAAAAAAGAAATAAAATAAGCGCGTGAAACAAAATTATAATCCAAAGCGAGGGCGTTGGACCCTTTTAAAGAAATTAAATTGAAATTATGAAATTAATTAAATTAAATAAAGGAAAAAGACTTATTTTTTGATATTTTTTATACTTTATGAAATTAAGAAAATTAATGGAATTAAAAACCCTAATTCTACGTATTTTTTAATTATTAAAGAAATAAATTCAAGTTTGACCTAATTTACATAAATTATTTACATGGCATATTTATTTATAAAAATAATTAATATTTAATAATGGTAAAAAAGAAAAGAAAAAAAGAATAAAAGCATCAAAACCCTAATCTCTTTATTTTTAGTTTATTAAAAAAACATTGAATTAAACCTAGAATTAAAACTAAATTAGTTAACAAAATTTGTTTACAAAATAATATTAATTAATGTTAACAAAGCATATTTTTTATTGTTTCATGATTTTCTGATTTTTTTGTATTTTTATATTATAAAATTTATTTTATGAATTAAAAGAAAATAATTAAAACAAATAAAATAAAAAGAAAGAAAAAGAAAAAGGGAAAGAGATACAAACAAGAGGGGTGTTGACCCAAAGTTGGAGGTGAATTCCCAGCAATTTGGCCCATTTGAGGAAGGCCCTTTTGACTTTTCTGGGATGCGTGTGGAACGTTTGACTGATGTCCATGGTGGACTCCAGATCCTGACCTTCAGATTCGTCTCCTGGGACATGTGGCGCGCCAGGATACTGGATGCATGGTGGACCACTGAAAGATACGCTGCGTAGGAACACATTAGGCAAAATAATATTGAGAAGGGAGGGGACCTGGGAATCGAACCCAGGTCCCAATGCTTGAAGGCCACCTCACTTACCAACCAGCCAAGCGCGTTCGTTTGTAATATTAGTGGAACCTGATTCATATGAGAGAGAACAAGTGCTATTGGTAAACATAAAAGAAAATGCGCGAATATTTGAATGGCCCTGTCTGGTTAAGACACCTCATCGTCTTCTCCACCATGCCTTTGCTTTTGCCTGAAAAATACATCAAATAGCGGGGGTTTTAAACCCCCACAATCTGAAACAACAAAAATAGCGAATAGAAATTGGCCAACGATAAATTGAGCGCGATGGGTGTTTTAGATTCATGGGAATGCTACGAATTCAATGGTCCTAGTCTCATGGTCTGATTTTACCAGATGAAAGAAACCCCAAATTTAGAGTTTTGAAACCCTAATGCGTGTTCATGGTAACTTCTTATTTAGGCGACCATTTTTCAATTGAACGGTACTGTTAGCTTCAGAAACATCATGTTAGCGTAAAACAACAATTAAAAAACATGAAACATGCGTATAAATCAAGATGCGATTATGAAAATTTCCATGAACAGAGCTATGGAGTTCTACCAGTTCTTGGTGTATGGAGATGTGATTTTGATTGGGTTATGATCAGAGAGGTCCCAGCAAACTTTTGAGATACTTTCCACGCCTTGAAATGCCTTGCAGCCAAGAAAACAGGTTTGAAGTTTTTAAGGAAAAAGTGAGTTTGTGTTCTTGAGTCTGAGCGCAGCTTCCAGGTCCTTTGCATTAGGTTTAGGTTTGTGTTTATATGAGGAATGAATTAGGGTAAAAATTCAAGCCAAGAAACCTTTGCATTGATGTATCAAATATTTGATTTTTAATGTAATCTTTTCAATCTTTTTCATGCCCTTTTGATACCAATCATGGCCAAATCTTTCCATATTAGTGATGCACGAAATCTTGAGGTTTTATGGAGAGAATATGCTGCAAAAAGGGATTGGAAAACATGGTTTTCTATTTTTGTCATATTTTATTTTAATTAAATGAACTAATAATAATAATAATTCAAATAATTAATAAAAAATGATAAAATAACTCCCTTTAAAGTCAATGGGTCGTTCATAGCTTTTGGATGATGATTCTTGGAAGAAATTGTGGCCCATTAGCAATTTTGAGGCATTTGAAGCAAAGTTGACTTTTCAAAATTCCCAAAAATTTCCCAACTTCCACAAGGCATATCTTGCTCAATTTTTAAGCTTTGATCATGTTCTTGGACATTTTTGAAAGGTATTGAAGTCCTCTAACCAATGCCTTTGGTCCCATGTCATTTTGATTTACCAATCTCAAGTTATGGTCTTTGACTTAAAGTGCCTTTTTGTTGACTTTTGAAAATGACCTATAATGTTGAGATTGATAACTTTTTGTGAGAGCATTTCTTGGATTTGAAGTGTGAAGATGAGTTGTAGGAAATGTCTTTCTCTTCAAAATTAGCTTTGGATGGAATTTTTCTGATGAACCATGAAAAAGTTATGCCTTGGTCAAGTTACAGTTGAATTTTTCAACTGTCCAAATATGGAAAATTTTGCATCTTGAGACTTTTTGAGCCATGCCTTGAAAATCATGATCAAGAATTGATCAAATGATGTTTGTGGCTTCAAAATAAGATGTTTGACCAAAAATTTGGACTTTTGACTGTCAAATGACCATTTTACCCCTACAGTTGACTGTTGAGCAATTACGGTTTCTGACTGTGCAATTTTGTGCTGTAAGTCTTGAAACTTGGCATATGGATGCTTGACCATGTTTGTAGGCATGTGGGACTTGATTGGACCCTTGGAAACTTCAACTTCTTTGTCAGAACCAAAACCCTAGTTTTTGACTGTTAGGAGGCCCTTGAACTGTGCAACCCTTGGGAGATTTTGAAGCATGCTCTTTGCAAATCTTGAAGAATATGGGAGGGCAAATTTTGGGGTACAACACATCCCAAATAAAATCATGAGTAATTTTGAATCCAAGAATTTGAATGAAACTTGGAGTTTTGGAATATTAATCCACTTTCCAAACTTGAACCAGAATGAACACTTGAGTGGAATTGGAATGAATGAAAATTTCCTGCCCTTTGAATCTTGTTTCTTGCATCCGAAATGAGCCATGAATTATTTTTTGCACTGTAAGAAATTTTGATTCTCTTGATAAATCCTCAACCCCTAGCTTCAATTCTCCACAACCAAATTATTTTGCAATTCGATATGCCGATCATATTAACTTGAAAACCAATGACTTCACAACAAAATTAAAGTCCTTGAGGAACCCAAGACTTGACGTATAGACCACCATAGTAAAACCCAAATCTATACTTCACTGCTTGTAAAAGAAACCAAAAGAATCAAGCTTTATTGAACATATACACCTCAGTCGGTTGATAAAACCCTAATCATGTTCATGAACATTGATCCCATGCTAAATTACTAATCAATGATGCATGATGTGTTAAATGATCTAATGGAGGGTATGCAGATGGAATGAGAAGTGAAAAATGAATAAACCAGATAAAATTGAAAGGGTAGGAGAAATTTGGGGTATTACACATGCCACTGGCCAATACTCAGACTATCCTCATGAAGATCCTAATTTGCACTTAAGATAGTTCTTGGATGTTGCTAGTAATTTTAAGATTTCTTGCATGAATGATGACGCCTTTTGGTTAAGGCTCTTTCCGTATTCTCTAAGGGATAGAGCCAAGATTTGGTTAAATTATTTAGATCCTAATTCCATTGCCACATGAAATGATATAGCTGATAAGTTCTTAGCTAAGTATTTTTCTCCTTCCAAGAATGCAAAGATGATAAATGAAATTACTTCATTTTGGCAAGGAGAGTATGAATATTTATTTGATGCTTATGAAAGATTTAAAGATCTACTTAGACAATGCCCACACCATGGCATACCCATCTATATTCAACTTGAAACTTTTTACAATGGATTGATTCCTTCTTCAAGGAATATGCTAGATGCCTCAAGTGGTGGAGCTCTTTTGTATAAGTCTTATGAAGAGTGTTATAGATTGATTGAGAGTATTACGACCAACACATATCAATGGCCACTCACAAGAGCTACTACAAATTCAACTTAAAAGAGACCAGCTAGAGTTTATAAGGTTACTGAGACAACAACTCTTGTTGCTCAAGTGGTTCAAATCCATCAGATGATAAAGAACATGATGACTCTTGACGTGACTAAGCTAGAGCCTGTGAAGGTGGTTACTCACGCGTCTAGAGTTTCATGTGTGTACTATAGAGGAGCCCATTTTTTTGAAGAATGTTCTGAAAATCTTATTTCAACCAACTATGTTGGCAATAATAACAACAATAGATACTACAATCCTTACAACAACACATACAATCATGGATGACGCAACCACCCAAAATTTTCATGGAGTAATAATCAAAATCAACCTAAGCCTCAAGCAACTCAAGCACCACAAGTTCCTCCTGGTTTTACCACACTTAACTATATGGTGGAAAATCAAGGTAGCAACTAGCTGGAAAATATTTTGAAGTCCTTCATTCAAGAGGCCAAAAATTAGTTTCAAGCACAAGGAGTGAGCATTAAAAATCTAGAAAACCAAGTGGGGAAAATTTCTACTGCCTTGAGTTCAAGAAACATGGGCACACTCATAAGTTCTATTGAAACTCCAACAACAACGTCTAGAGTTAAGAATGTTAAAACATGACAGATTATGAAACTTAGAAGTGGAGAAGAATGTGAAGGACCCGCACCTAAAAGAAAAGAGTCGAGTGAAGAACTGCCTTCTCTGGACAGTCCTGAAGATGAAGAAACTTCCATTGAGGAACTGTCCTCATTTAGACAACATCAGAAGAATGTTGACAAAGATACTAATTTCCCGACTTCTAATCTTGAGAAGAAACCACAAGTCATGCTTGAAGTTGACAATGTAAGGAAGTATGTTCAAGAAAGACCTCCACCTCATTTTCCCAAAAGCATTAGGAAAGCTAAAGAGGAACAACAATTTTGCAAATTCATGGAAATTTTAAAGCAGCTTCACATGAATATACCTCTGGTTGAAGCCATTCAACATATGCCAAATTACTCTAAGTTCATGAAGGATGTACTCACCAAGAGGAAAAGAGTGGGAGAGTTTGCAACTGTTTCACTCACTCAAGAGTGTAGTCAATTAGTTCATGGAAAAATCCCTCCAAAGTTGAAAGATCCTGGAAGTTTTACCATCCCTTGTACCATTGGAGATACCTTATATGGTAAAGCTCTATGTGATTTAGGGGCTAGCATAAAACTTATGCCATTGTCCATCTTCAGAAATCTAGGGATAAGAGTTGCGAGGCCTATAACCATCACTCTCCAACTAGCATATAAAAGTATTTGCCATCCTCAAGGGAAGATAGAAGATGTGTTTGTAAGAGTTGACAAGTTTGTGTTCCATGTTGATTTCATTATTATGGAATTTGATGCCGATGAAAAGACTCTCATTTTGTTGGGAAGACCTTTCCTTGCCACATGTAGAACTTTGATTGATGTAGAAAGAGGAGAACTTACCATGAGAGTAAATGGATAGCAAGTAGTCTTCAATGTACTCAATGCATTGCATGATTCTAAGGAAGATGTAGCTGACTGTTCCATGATCTCTACTTGGGAAGAAATAATTCACAAAAACTTACTCAAGTTAAGTAATGTTTTGGAGCAAGAGTTAGGGAAGTTGGAAAAGGATGACATTTAACATAATTGAATCATTAGTGGACCTTTGAGAAAACCATGTACTGAAGAAGAGCCTATGGTGGTACTGGAGTTATCCACTGTATCACAAAAGAAAAACTCACCTTCAGTAGAAGTTCTTACTGAGTTGGAACATAAGCAATTGCCTGCTAATTTACAACATGCTTATCTGGAGGAAAAACAAAGGTTGTTTATGATTGTTTCTATAGATTTATATGATGAGAAGAAGAATCAATTACTGGATATTCTGAAGAAATACAAGAAAGCTATTGCTTGGAAAATCTATAACATTAACGAGATAAATCCCATAGTTTGTATGCATAGAATATTGTTGGAGGAGAATTCCAAGAACAATATTTAAAGTCAAAGAAGGTTGAATACTATCAAGAAAAAAGTGGTAAAAAAGGAGATCATTAAGTGGTTAGATGTTGGTATTATCTAATTTATCTCTGATAGTGTGTGGGTAAGTCCAGTTCAATGTGCGCCTAAGAAAGGAGGCATGACAGTGGTCAGAAATGAGAATACTGAGTGGTATAAGGAAAAGACAAAGAGGTGGAATGACAGTAAATGCATGAAGAGAAAGCTAATAGAAGTAAAAAATATTCTTTTGTTCAATTTTAGGCTTAAGATTTTTCCTGGTAAACTTAAGTCTAGATGGTCTAGCCCCTTCCAATTGATTAAAGTTTATCCTCATGGGGCAATTGACTTATTGAATGAAAGTACAAGTGAAGAATTTAAGGTGAATGTACAAAGATTGAAAGCTTATCTTGGTGAGACCTTGCACAACACAAGGCTCACTTTGGATTTACATGATTCTTCTTAATTTTGCTGTAGTCAGGCTATAAGACTTTAAAATAGCGCCACTGGGAGGCAGCCCGACGTAACTTTTATTTTTTACTTTATGTCTTTTTTTAGATGATGTTGAGTGAAGAGGAAAAAGATGGTTAATTCATTGGTGAGTGTTGTCACGACTACTAGCCGAGGGTTAATCATTAAAGAAGAAGCAATTATTGTCCCTTTGAATTCAAAGTAATATGAGATAAAGTGGCAGTGAGAAAGAGCAGTAGGCTTAAAGCCTAACTGGTAAGATTTGAAGCAACCACTACCATGCCCTGTAACACCCTAAATTAATTAAGTTATTTATCTAATTGCTTAATTAGTTGTGATGAGTAATTGTGATGTATTTTTGATGTTTGATATGACGTATGATGTGTTGTTAGGTAGCATAGTGGGAATTAAGAGATAAATGGGATATTTAGTAAATTTAGAATAATTAGAATAATTGGTTAGAATTATTTTAATTAGTAAAATAGAGTGATATTGGTATTAAGAGGAGATAAGGGCAAAGTAGTCATTTGTAAAGAATAAGTGAGGATAATAGTGTAAGACCATATTAGGGGTCCAAGGGGTAAGTTTGGTATAAGGAAGGTTCGAGAGTTTTGAACAATCATTCTATGCAATCATAAGATTTGAATAAAGCGGTGAAAAGAAGAGAAAGCTAGGGCAAGAGGATTTGTCATGGAACACCAAGAGGAATAGGTTTGCTTCTATAATTTAAGGTAAGGGGTGTTTATCATTGTTATTATAATCGATCTAAGGTTTAGATAATTGTAGGTTGTGTTGGGTTTTTTTTTTAAATTGATATCATGATGAATTTGATGAAATTAATGATAAATTGATGTTATAATGACGAGGAATAAGGTATATGATGTTTATTATGATGTACTCTTGTGATGTTGTGAAACCATATTGATTTAAATGAGTTTTGGGTATGTATTAGTGTGGAATCGTGAAAAAGTCAGACTGGTGTAATATAGAGATCACAGAAGGGAATCGCAGACTAGTGTGTGTCGTTGGGCAATAGGAGGCATTGTTGGGCGATGATGATGTTGCTTGGTCATTGCCGGGCAAGATTGGAAATGAATGAATAGGCAGAAAAGTAGAGCTAATGGAGTGTGTCGCTCACGTCATCATCGGGTGATGCAAGAGCGAGAGGTGTGTCGCCAGGTGAGCAAGATGGATCACCGAGCAATGGAGGCCAGAGAAGAATTTGTGGGATATTGCTCCCACATCGTTGGGCAAAGCTTTAGGCGATGGACAACAGTAGGATTTTCAAAGTGCCATAACTTGGGTCTTAGAACTCGGTTTGAGGTGTCATTTGAAGCGTTGATTAGCTAACGCAATGAACTTTAATTAGGTGGAATAAAATGAGTAATAGGATGTATATTTCCAGTACCTAAATTATAATTAAGTTAGGTTTCCATGTGTTGGGTTACATTAATGCGTGTTATATGGTGAGTTGTTGATATTGTGATATTACTATGTTGTTGCTATGATGATATGATGATGTTGTGATGATGCTTTGTATATTATGATGTATGTTACAAATTCATGGATGATGATGCGTTTTAACAAGTCGTAATCGTGTTTATTATGTTGTTGCACATCATGCATTCATGTCATAGTTTAGGACTTCGGTCCAGTGATGTTGTTAGGACATCGGTCCAGTGATGATGATAGGATGATAGTCCAGTGAAGGTATCAATCCCATAGTGTGGATTGAGTTTAATATTATGAAGTGCTCTAGTTCCAAGTGGGAATTGATCCTATTGGTGGGGATCTTTGGAGAAAACAATGACTGAGTCATCAGTGAAGTTTTGGTACCACATGCATGAGTCTATGAAGTTGCATTACATTATATATGACATTGCAAAATGATTTGATTAACTGATGTTGATGATAAGTGTTGTTTTATATTCATGATGTTGTGGAAGTGTGAGTATAACATGAGGTTCTGATGATGTTTGTTGCCTATGTGCATATATACTATATTTATTCCTTATGTCTTTTATAATGATTATGATTACTCACCCTTTCTTCTTGGAAACATTGCTTCTATCCGTGGGTAACTTATAGGTGACAGGAATAGTCCATTGAAGCTTAGAGGATAGCTTCAGATTACGCTTATTTACTTTCCACTAAATAAGAGGGTCTTTCTCTGATATGTAACATCGGGGTTTTGGGATCGATTAATTTGAACTATATGTTCTTTATGTTATGTTGTTTGAGAATGTCCATTTTTTTTAAAGATGTTTTGGAGTATAAACTCACGAACCATGTTGAGAAATGGAATTCAATTGTGAAGTATCAATAAAGATGTTTTGAAATATTATTTCAGCTACAATGTATTAAGTTAACGGTGATATTTTTAAAGGAATATGCGTTTAAAATCATGAAAACTCGTGTTACGGAGCAGGATGTTTTATTATCATGTTTTATATGAAGATGTGACACCCTTGAATAGTGAATTACTCTGATCTATTTATTATTTATTCATGGGGTTTTAGAAGGGTGTTACATTAGTGGTATCTGAGTAGGTCGGTCCGTCCGACCAGGTTTTCTTATGATATGCAAGTCCTGTTGGTCGATTAGTGTAAGTTCACTATTGGTGCGTGTTTCTAACATTAGTTTTGTGTGTAGAATAGATGGAAGGAACAATGCTCACTTGTTGTTCCTTTGAAGGCTATTGCCCAGGTTGTGCAACATCAGCCTAATGATGGATCTCGATTTTTGGAGACGTTTCATAGGAATCATCCGCCTATTCTCCAAGGTAGGTTTGATCCAGATAGAGCACAAACGTGGCTCAAACAGATTGAAAGGACCTTTTGGGTCATGGACTGCTCAGAGGCGCAGAAGGTGTGGTTCGATACACATCAACTTGTAGAGGAAGCTGATGACTGGTGGGTGGGTACGCGTCAGAGATTGACAACAATAGGTGAAGTGATTACCTGAGTTGTGTTCAGAAGGGAGTTTCTAAGGAAGTACTTTCCAGAGCATGTGCACAGGAAGAAAGAGATTGAGTTTCTGCGGTTGAAACAAGGAAAATTGATTGTGGCTGAGTATGCTTCGAAGTTTGTGGAACTAGCGAAGTATTACCCATATTACAGTGAAGCGACTTCTGAGTTCTCAAGGTGTATCAAGTTTAAGAATGGCTTGCATCTGGAGATCAAACGAGAATTTGGATGTTAGCAGATTTAATTGTTTTTAGATTTGGTGAACAATTGTAGGATCTATGAAGAACACACAAAAGCTCATTCAGGTGACTACAAGAGTTTGAACGAGAGAAGAGGAAAGAAATATCAAGATCATAAGAAGCCTTATGATGCCCCAGCTGAAAAAGGGAAACAAAAGGCTTATGATGGGAGGAAGACAAGTGGGGGAGGAGCTCCCGCTCCTTTTAAGTGTTATAGGTGTGGTGAACAAGGTCACCGATCTAATGAGTGTGAGAATAAGGTTTTGAGATGTTACAAGTTTGGTAAGTTAGGTCATCGTGCTCCTGAATGTAAGAATGATGGTCTGACTTGTTTCAATTGTGGAGAGCAGGGTCATATCAGTACTCAGTGTCAGAAGCCAAGGAAGGATGCTACTTTCCAAACCAATGGTAGAGTGATTGATCTGAGTGTATCAGAGGATTCTAAGAAGGATAACTTGATTCTAGGTACTTATTTTATTAACGATGTTGAATTGGTTGCTATTATTGATATTGGTGTTACTCATTCATTTATTTTGTGTGAATGCGCTAACATATTGGGATTGAAGTTGTCTAATATGAATGGTAGTATGGTAATAGATACTCCTGCTAGTGATTCTGTTACTACTACTTGTGTTTGTTTGAAATGTTTGACTATTTATGGCGAGAGTTTTGTGATGGATTTAGTGTGTCTTCCCTACACCAAATTGACGTTATTCTTGGAATGAACTGTTTGGAGTTTAATTATGTTCACATCAACTATTATAATAAGAATTTAAGGTTCCCTAGGTTTGGTGATAATGGATAATTGATGTTGTTGTCCGCTAAGTAAGTGAATGGACTTTTATTGTCGACTGTTATTATTTAGAAGATGAAGCCTTGGGATCGACTGATTTGAACTATCTATTCATTATGTTTTAAGATCTTTAAGAGTATAAACTCACGAACCATGTTGAGAGATGGTATTTGATTGTGAGGTACTAATAAAGAAGTTTTTAAATATTATTTACGCTGCAATATGTTGAGTTAACGGTGATATTCTTAAAGGAATATGTGTCATACCCAAAATTTTCCCTGCTGGTGTTAATGGTCAATTTATTGTAGTTGATCATTTTTTTCATTAATTTTGTTGTTATTATATTTTAAATTATAATTATTGTATATTCATATCGCATTAATTGTTTATTTTAAATTTTGTTTTAGATCTATTAAGATTCAATTGTGGTGGATGGGTGTATTTCAATATTTATTTGATGGGTCCATCATTTACTGATTAATTGGTCCATTAAGAACCGTTGAGAGGCACACAATATACTTAACTTAAATTTGATTTTATTATTGGGGTGTTGACCCCGGTCAACATATATTTCTATATTATTTTATATTATTCATCCATTTAAAAAAATATATTTTATCTGTTATTAGTATTACATTAAGTATTCTTTTTTATTATTTATTTTTATATAGGTTTTGTTTGTTGACCAAGAGTCAATTAGGGTTTTGAATCCTTTGGGTACAAGATGTGCCCAAACGCCGTTCTTGTTCATTAAGAAACACCAAAAAGCCCTGATCCAGAAAACTTGAATTCACAAATCAATTCAAATCAAATAATTGGAAAAGACTTTATTGATGGTTAATGAATTTACAATACAAAGTTCGTCGAGGTACATAATCAGTGCAAACCCTAATCGGATTTAAATTATAATCAAATCTTCCTAATTTCTAGTTACAGTCAAATCTAATCTAAAATCTGACTAATTCCTAAATCAAATCCCTAATTGAACAATCACATAATCAATCTAATTTATAACAACAATCTTAATCTATTTTTCTAATTCAACTTCTCCTAAAGCCTATAAAAACCCTAGCTCTAAAATTAAAAAAAAAAAAATTGAAGAGGAGAAGAAGGAGAAAGATCTTGACGAAACCCCTGTTCAGTTGTTGCACATGCGCCATTGTTGTACCTGAAATAGAGAGGGAATGGCGGTTAGAGATGGACAAAGATCTCAGAAGAGGAATTTATACAAGAAGTTTAACTGTGCTAGAGGTAAGCCTAAACTTAGCTTAGGGTCTTCTAATTGTTGTTTTTATTGATGAATGTTGAATCCATTGATGTTTTGGTTTGTGTTTTCTGGAAAAATTAGGTTTAGGGTTCTTAAGTAGGGTTAGGGTTCTTCATGTAGGTTTAGGGTTCATCGTTTATAATGTTTATGGGTTAAGGTGATAGGGTTATTGTTGTACCCCAAAATTTTCCCTCCCAATTTTCTTCAAGACATGCTCACAAAGGTTTTAAGTATTCAAAGCTACTCAAAAGTTAACCAATCAAAACCTCCTCCTAAGCAAGGAGTCTACAACTAGGGATTTGAGTTCCTCAAGAAAGTTTGGGTTGAAAAGGTCTCAAGTGATTTCATGGTTCATCATAGGTCTTCAACAATGTTCATGTCAAGTTTAAAGTCTTGCATCACAAGTTTGCTCAGTCAATGGCTCAGATGATTGAAAATCAATTGTGTTGGATAAAAAGTCAACCATGGTCAACCTACAGTCAAACTTCAAGATTTTTTGTCAACATCAAAATTTGGAAGTAATATTCCTCATTTGATCAAGGATTGATCATGATTCCTCAAGGAAAGCCCTCAAATCATCAAAGGTCAAAATTGCAAAATTAGGGTTTTCTTAGGAGAAGTCAACTGAACTTTGACCAAGCATAAAATTCACATGCGTCATCAACTTTTCCATAACCAAAGCTCATTTTAAATTAAATTCCATTCTCTATAACTTTTTATTTATGCTCAAGTCCAAAAAATGTGTCATTTGAAAGATGTGAGCCCATACATTATAGGTCATTTCAAAAGTCAACCAAAAGACACTTTTTGTCAACGCAACTTACATTAAGATAAAGATTCCAAATGCAAAAATGGTCAAAAGAGGAATTGTAGAGGACATCTGGAGCTTTCAAAAAAGTCAAAGATCACCTTAAAAGGATGAAAATTGAGCAAGTTATGAGTTACACAAGTTGGGAAATTTTTGAGAAATGTTTGAAGTCTCAATTGAGCAAATTTGTGATTTTGAGCTATTAGGCCTAAGTTTTGGAATTCAAATGTGTTCATGACATATCTAAAGACCCTTAAGTACATTCATGCATTATTTTAATTTTTATTTATTGTATTTTGATTTTGATTTGTTTAAAGTCAAAATCAAATCAAATAAAATGCAAGCTTAATGGACAAGGCATGTAAGGTTTATGGTCTAAACTCTTGGAGGCCCAAACAACTCGTGCAAGCTTGTAACAAATCATGCCAAAATAGTGCAAGGTTCAAAATGGCAAGAACAAACTCAAAAATGGAAAGTTTGCAATATGTTTGATTTTTGTTTTATCATGGTTTGATTGTTTGATTCCTTGCCATGTATATTATTATGGACTGGCCGAAAAGCTTGTGTGGGTCCAGTCTAAAACATCCCATAGGTGCCACCCATCGACCGTGACCAGGACTGCCCGCACCTATCGGGAAATACCACCCTCTAACCCTCTTGATCTGGCTCCGATCCTAGATGTTCGTCGAGCATCTTCTTAGTCTGCCCGACTCCAGCGTCGTGCAGACCACTAGGGACCGACCTGAGAGATGCCCGCAACCACGCCTCCTCCCCATAACCAACAACTAGTTACGGGCAGATCTGCCCAGTTTAACCAAGTCCTGGAAGTTACCTGATGTTTCAGACCCGCATATCTAGGCGGGAAATCAGGAACCAATGGCCACGCGCCAGGGGCAGTATATAAATCCTCACACTTGTGAGGGCCAGGTATCACATACTCACTACTCACTACCTGGTATTTTGCTAGTACCTTCTTGCTCGCACTCTTACTTGATCATTGAAGTACCTTACAGGTATAACCCCCTCTCTCCTCTGCTCGACTGAAGATCATCCTCTGGCAACTCTCCAAGTTCTGATCAACCGCAAGATCAGTGGCACCGTCTGTGGGAATCTGCTATCCATATCTTTCTTCCCTATGAACCTAAGATCAAAGCAACTCTTCTTTCAAGATCCATCTATCGTATCATGGCCAACCATAATGATCTTTACTTGTACGGAAAAACCATCCTTTCCCCTGTTCGCAAGAATGATGGAAGCCAGGAACACCCTTGCCTTGAGAACAATCTAGGCTTCCGTGACGAAAAAATTGCATCCCCTGATTCCGCTGATGCCCAGTGTGGTGATGACTAACTCTCGGATGAAGGACGTTCCAAGAATCCTGCTAAGGAACTACCAGAAATTTTAAAACTGGTTCCTATCCCTCTCAAAGCCGACCCGGCCATGGCAGCACTGCTCGCTGCCCTAAATCAGAACAACACCCTCATCCTTCAACAAAATTAGAGGATATGAGCATTAGAATACATGCGTTCAAGATCTCCTCCTCGAAGAGCCCGAAGACGAAGTTCCCGAAGTACATCACCACCCAGGCGTGGTCCACCGCCCAAGAAGGAAAAACGCGACGTTTCTTTCTTCAAGAAATGAAATCACACACCTCCTGCCCGAGATCAAGACTCCCCTTCATTCAAGAAGAGGAGGGACAACAGGAAGATCGACCGTGCTCGATTTATCTCTTCCGAGCCAAAGCAAAAACGAAGGAGCCCTTCCTCTCGACGAGACCACGACGCCCGACGGGGGAGAAACTATCACTCTCCTTCTCCATCTCCCGTCAATAGTGAAGATGACGAGCTCCACGACCCACTATCAAGGGAGATCACCAAAGCTCCGCTCCCTATCGTCCTAGAGAAGCCGCCCACTCTAGGGACCTACGACGGTACGATAGATCCTGACGAGCATATTGAGAACATCGATGCGCTCCTCGACTACAGAGGGGCCAGAGGCGCCATCAAATGCAGACTCTTCCCGACCACTCTCAGAAAGGGAGCGATGGCATGGTATAAAAGTTTGCCCGATGAACCCACCACCTCGTGGAAACAGCTCGGTAAGATGTTTTCAAGGCATTTCACTACCTCCCGTCGACATCCTAAATCAGAAGCTTCACTCGAAGGGATCATACAAGGAAGAGACGCTTCGCTTGAGCGCTTCAACAAAGAAGCAGTCCAGGTCCCGACAACGAACAACATGAAGAAATACCTGCTCGGGTGCGAGCTCCGTCCTCGCAGAGACTTTGCCAAGGTTGTGGGCATAGAAACACTAGCCATGCATGATTCCCTTCTCCTAAAGGCCCATGTGTACATACAGTATGAGGAGAAGGGGGCGGCCAACAGCGCCTGGGAATCCAGGCACAGGGAGAGTGCCAGACCCTCAAAGAATGATGAAGCCTCGACATCCTGTCAGGGGGAGAAGAAACAGGAGGACAACTCCCGTAATCCAAAAGACTACAAGGGTCCAGCCAGTCGTTTCCATGACTACACCCCCTAACAACCTCAAGGCAGTGTATTCTTTCCGAATGTGATAATGCTGAGTTCAAGCAAGTCGGTGTGCGCTTCCCCCGACAAACACCGTCGAAGCCAGGAACCGACAAAAGCAAATATTGCAGGTTCCATAAGAGTCACGACCACAACACAAAGGATTACATTCACCTCAAGGATGCAATCAAAATACTAATTAAAGACGGGAACCTCAAGCAGTACAAGAAAAAAGAGGCCGCCCATGACGAAGCACCATAGACAAAGAATGAAGAGGAAGGGAAGAAATCCCCCGACCTCGACACCATTCTGGTCGCCCTGAGCATCTCACAGCCAAAAGACTTCTACTTTCGGGACATGGAGGACGTCCCCCTGTACTTCTCCACCCACAGTCCGTGGGAATCCTTCCCCGCAACTATGGTCATTTCCGGCAGAGAGTTCAACAGGCATACTATCAGATCAGTGAAGAAAAGGTTCGACCAACTCATCGAGGCCAACTCTGAGATAGACGCCACGCTCGAAAAGTTTAGAGGAGGATCTCATCCCCTCACATTCTATAGATAAGAGTTACTGGGAGGAGCCCCAATTTCAAGCATCCCACTACTCATGAGAGCTCAACTGGGTAACTTTGACATGTGTCGCATTTTGGTCGACCAGGACAGTTCGGTGGACATCATGTACGGCCAACTGTTCAACACTTTGCAGCTGAACGATAGCCATCAAACCCCTTACGTGGGTTCTAATCTTCAAGGTTTCAATGGGGCCAGCACGAAGCCATGGGGATACGTGGAGCTGATCGTCACTTTTGGCAGGGGGACAACGGCTAGAGCCATTAAGACCCAATTCTTGGTGGTGGACTACCCATCTCTCTACCAATGCATCTTCGAGAGACCCACTCTCGCCGAATTCATCGCGGTCCCCTCCACCGCTCATCTCAAGATGAAATACTACACGACCGAAGGTTTAGTTACCACTCTTCACAGGGACATCCAAGCAGCCAGGAGGTGCTTCGAAGCTTCCGCGAAGGGCCTCAGCTCCATTAATTCCTAGCCTCAATGGCCAATGGAGCCATGCTGCCCTCCAGCTCCGAGGAATCCAGGCCGCTGCCGAGGGTCGACACCATTGACCTCGACAGTCGCTTCTCCATGGAGGACAAGGTCCAACAAAGGAAGAAGGGGAAGGATCTTATGGCCTAAGACGAAGGGTCACCCTCCTCTTCTAGCCATAACAAGCTCTCAAGTCACGTAAGACCTATCTCAGATGGCAATTTCAAGCTGGTTCCCCTCGGAGAAGACCCCACCAGGGGAGTAAAGATCAAAGCGAACCTCCCCGACCTGGCGAAGAGGCAACTCAAAGCTTGCCTGCGGGAGAATGATGATCTCTTTGCCTAGAGTGCGACCGAGATGCCTGGTTTAGACCCTGAGGTTGCATGCCATCACCTGACCATTGATCCCACCGTCAAGGCGGTCGTGCAGCATAGAAGAAAGCAGTCGACCGAGAAGTCACAGACTGCTGAATTAGCTGTAAAAGACCTCTTAGAGGCATATTTTATTTCTGAAGCCCAATACACAACCTGGCTCTCCAATGTAGTCCTCGTTAAAAAATCTAATGGAAAATGGCAAATGTGCATTGACTATACTGATCTCAACTGGGCTTGCCCGAAAGATGCTTATCCCCTCCCCAATATTGACAAACTGGTCGACAATTCGGCCGGTTTTAACATATTATCTTTCTTGGACACATACTCTGGTTACAACTAGATTCCCATGGTAAAAACAGATAAAAAATATACCGCTTTAATGACCGAGTCGAGTAATTATTACTACAAAGTAATGCCCTTCATCCTGAAAAACACCGGCGCTACCTACCAGCGCATGATGAACAATTTCTTTTGCAACGAAATAGGTGACATGCTCAAAGTCTATATGGACGACATGATCGTCAAGTCCACCGAAGAGCTCGACCATGCCACCCATTTGAAAAAGGTGTTCCAGCAAGCCCAAAAGTGCCGGATGCGATGCAACCTGGAAAAATGCACCTTCGGCGTACAGGCAGGAAAGTTCCTCGGGTTCTATCTGACAGAATGGGGCATCGAGGCGAATCCCGAAAAATGTCGGGCCTTCTCCGAATTTCTGATGCCCACCTCGAAGAAATCCATCCAGATCTTAAATGGCATGCTCACTTCTCTTTCTTGATTCATGGCAAAATCTACCCAGCACGCGCTCCCCTTGTTCAAACTCCTGCGCAAGGAAGCCACCTTCGAGTGGACGCCCAAATGCGAGCAAGCCCTCGCCCATTTGAAAAGAGCACTCTCACAGCTGACCGTCTTATCCCGGCCCGGGAAAGACGAAGTCCTCTACCTTTATCTAGCTATCGCCTCCGAGGCAATAAGCACGACACTAATAAAGGAAGCCCCGGAGGGAAAAAGGCCAATTTACTTCACGAGCAAAGCCCTGCAAGGCCCGGAAGAAAGATATCAGCAAATCGAGAAAGTGGCCCTGGCCCTCACTAAGGCTGCGAGGAGGTTAAGACACTACTTTCTGGCCCATACCATAATGATCCGGACGGACCAGCCAATAAAACAACTGCTCGGAAGGCCACACATGGCCGGTAGAATGCTGAAATGGTCTCTGGAACTCGCTGAATTAAATATCCAATACGAAAGTAGGAAAGCCCTTAAGTCTCAAGCCTTGGCCGACTTCGTAGAGGAAATGACCTCACTCGGAGATCCGGAAGGCTCGTGCCGCTGGATAATCTTTGTCGATGGCGCCTCCAGGGTGACCAGAAGCGGCGCGAGCATCATATTAGAGAACGAGGAAGGGACCCTAGTCAAAGTTTCCCTCGCCCTGTCTTTTCCGACCTCCAACAATCAAGCTGAATACGAGGCATTCCTCGCGGGCTTACGGCTAGCCAAAGATCTGGGAGCCGAGGAAGTAAAAATCATCACTGATTCTCAACTGGTCACCTCGCAAGTCCAAGGTGAATATCAGGTCAAAAATGACCAACTCGCCGAATTATGGGCCCTGGTCTAGGAGGCAAATAAGAAATTCAGGTATGTGGACGTTCAACATGTTCCTCGCGAGCATAATGCCCACGCAGACGTTTTATCCAAATTGGAGAGCACAAAGAAGAAGGGAGGAAATAAATATGTAATACAAGGGGTGGTCCCTCGGCCGAGCACCTAGAAACCATCTGCCACCCTAGGAGTATTCGCCATCAGGGACCGCGATTGTTGGATGACCCTCGTACATGATTACCTCACTAAAGGCAAACTCCATGACGACCCGAAAGAGTCGATCATCATCAGATGAAGGGCCTGCTCATAGGTGTTAATCGAGGGAAAACTTTACAGAAGAGGATTTTCCGTCCCACTCCTCAAATGTGTTGATTGAAGCGCGGCGGAACGCATACTTCTTGAAATCCACGAGGGCATCGACAGTCAGCATCTGGGTAGAAGATCCCTCGCGAGGAAAGCCTTGCGGACCGGATACTACTGGCCCACCATGCAGCACGATGCAAGAGAACACGTGAAGAAATGCGATAAATGCCAAAGACACGGGGACATGCATTTAGCTCCTCGTAGCGAGCCCAAATCCCTCTCCTCTCCCTGGCCCTTCGCTTGGTGGGGACTAGACCTCCTCGGCCCGTTCATGGTCGGAACCAATCAAAATAAATATCTGATAGTAGCAGCCGACTACTTCACCAAGTGAATAGAAGCCGAAGCCCTGGCCAAAATCAGTGCCCAAAACGTCCTTCGCTTCTACAAAAGAAATATTCTGGCTCGTTTTGGCATCCCACGAGCGATAGTCACCGACAATGGGACCCAATTCACGGATCACACCTTCCACGAATTCGTCACAAAACTTGGCACGACCCAACATTTTACCTCCGTCGAGCACCCCCAGACCAACGGCCAGGCCGAGGTTGCCAACAGGGTGATACTCAGAGGCCTCAAGTGAAGGTCGTACAAAACTAAGAAGTGATGGGTCGAGGAGCTACACAGTGTACTCTGGGTGTATCGAACGACCACTCACTCGTCTACTGGGGAATCTCCATTCCGGCTAGCATACGGGACGAAGGCCGTTATCCCCGTAGAAATCGAGGAACCTTCTAGACGAACCGAGGCACCTCTCAATGAGGAGATGAACGATGTCACCCTCAGAGAAGAGCTCGATCTGGTTGAAGAAATCAGAGTGGGTGTGGCCCTACGAGAGGCCTCGCTCAAACAAAAAATATCCATACGCTAAGACGCCAAGGTGATACGTCGAGAGTTCGAGGTCGGCAACCTTGTCCTGAAGAGAAATCGTAAAGAATATCACGAGGGCAAGCTAGCGGCGAATTGGGAAGGTCCTTATCGCGTCTACGCCAAAATGGAACCAAAGTGTATTACTTAGAAAATTTACAAGGGGAACAGCTCATTCGATCATGGAATGCTGAAAATCTAAAATAATACTACAGTTAAAAACACTGAATAGTCGGCAGGTTTGGTCGACAAGACAGACTCGCCTGAGCCTGACCACGCGTGCACGCCTAGGCACAAGCGTAGCACCCAAAGTATTTATAAGGAGAAAGGTTCCACTATGTTGATGAGCGTACCCTAAGCCCGACGTGGATAACTCGACCGAGCTCCACGGTCTTTGTGCCACGATGGTAGAACGCCCGACTCGCGACGGGAAGTTCACGCTGTCGAACCCGGGTCTCTCGAAAACGAGATCTGGATTTCACACTCGCCTGGAATTCGCCCCGGCATTTTGATCGGTTTCCCCGCACTGACGAACATACAAAAATGATCACATCCCTGATATAAACTCTGCAAAAAATAAAAGTCCTAACAGGGCTAACTTGTCAACAATCATGAAAATAACACATTAAATATTCAAAGCAAAACGACCAATGGCCGAAAAATACATAAAGCGACCACTTGGGCCGAAATTGTGCGAATATTACATAAACGGGCAATAGCCCGGGAAATAAAAAATATTACAAAAAATGGCACGCAGGCTGAAACAAATCCATAATCACCCCTCCGCTTCTCCTTTGACAATAGGCGACAGTCAAGCAGGATCCCCAACTGGTTGATTGCTGACATCCCTCAGGTAGTCGGGAACCAGAATCTGTCTGTTAGCCACATAGTAGTTGACCCCCGTGCCTGAATTGTTGAGCTCAACACCGACATTCAACACACGTATCTGATTCAACGGGTTGTCGAAGCTCCCCTCGGGAGAAGCCTGAGCATCGTCGACTGCAAGCTGGAAATAGGCTACTAGCTCAGCCTGAGTCATCAGGTCCTTGGTATCCTCTGGCTCGTCCTCAGCGGGCGCTAGCTCAGCAGTCAAGGCTTCCACCTTCCCCTCGAGACTCTCGCTCTTGATCATAGAAGCGCTGCACTCCTCGGATAATTTCCCTAACTCTGCCTCGGCCAGGTTTAGGGCTTTGTCTTTATCGACCAAGGCCTTATTGGTCGCCTCCAACTTGGCCCGGAGGTTCTTGATTTCCATCTCCTGGGATGAACTCCCCTCGGTATACGCAAAGACCATCTCCAAGATCTACATCAAACCACCCGCGTCTTGGGCCAACATCGCCCTCTTTTCCGGACATCTCATTCCCTCGAGAAGGAGAGATTCAGCCCTAGGAAGACGAAGTGTCATGCTCTCAAACAAATACCTCTCTAGCCAGCAAGGAGGCAGATCATAAGCCCCTTTTCCCGTCTCCCGGTAAGGTCAATGCTCCCCTCAGGTCGAGGCTTCTTCACCTTCGAGGAAACAGCAGACGGAGACAGAGCAACTGTGGATGGAGTCGAGGATGACCCACCTGATCCAGGAGCAGGAACTGGTCCCACGCTAGTCTGGGTATCTTTCTTGGCCTTTCTCGCCCGAGCAGCGAGTGTCTTGGACAGACATTCTTGAGCATGATTCATATTTTCTATAAAAAAAATGAAAAACAAGAGTCAATTAAACGAAGGGTCAAACAAACAACAACCACATACTGGAAAAAGAAAATTTGTACCCAGATATCTTACGAGATCCTCGCTCCCAAGGAGCTCCTGGATGTTTATGAGACCCGACTCGAACATGGGCTCCCCGTTTTTATCCAGCACTGGTCGACCTCCCTGACCGACTCGCTGGACCGGAGGAATTCGAGCTATAAACAAGGTCAAAGTGGTGAAGCTCGACAGGTCCTCATCCCCAAGATCCCCCTCCCCCCAAACATAGGAGCCCATTTCCTTCTCGAAATTTCTGCTGGTCCATTGGAACAAGAACTTGGCGACCAGCATCGTGGTAGGCTCCCCTAGATTATTTATGTGAGGAGTCCCATCCTCGTTGAGCGACGACCGGTTCCTAAAAATGTTCAGCAGTGCCTTCGTCGAGGTGGACTGCTCCAAAATATACTTGTCCTTAAAATGGCGCATGGACTCCAAGTAGGCCTTGAACAACTTCTCGTTGCCCTGTTTAAGGGAGAACCATCCCCACCGTCCATCAGTCCCACTCCTCTAGATGTGAAAACAATAGAAGAACAACGGGATTATGGCCCCTATCTTCAGATAGTTGCACACTATTTGGAATGCCCGCACAAACACAATCCCGTTCGGGTGCAACTGGGAGGGAGCCACGTGCAGATGCCTGAAAACGGTCACTTCAAAGTCAGAAAAAGGAAGGCGGAGACCCATCTCCCGAAAGACTATATCGTACACAGGAATCCGCCTCCTATCATATCTTGAGCAGATCCTACTGTATTTCCTGGGGATATACAACGAACACTCCTCCCGGGCTCCCTCCTCGTAGATATAAACATTGGTGAAAACGTTTTCCCCGTGCTCATAAAAATATGACCGTCACTCCCAAGGGTCCTCATCATCTCGAGGAGGAAACATGCCTCCCTGAGCCGAAGAGGTTGCCCCTTCGTCGGCCTCCCACATTTGTTGATCCATATGGTTTTACTGCTCCTCAGAGATTTCTAATATGCTCGAGGAGCTACCACTAGTCTCGCTCGAAGAGCTCCTGGAGGATTCCGTAGACTCGCTCGAAATGACAACACGTGCGTCGTCATCCATAGCACCTGAAAAGCAGAGGAAAAGGGTGAGCTCAGCATCAATGCCATAACCACCCTTCCACCGCTAAACATGTGAAAGGGTGCTGGGAGACTTGGATTCTATCCCCGACCAGAACCCTCACTGAGCTACGCTGCCGGGCACAAATCGCAGAAAAAGCCCAGAAGTTCCCTGAGGTAATCTAACAAGCACAAGTTGCAGAAAAACTCAAACCCTAATGAATCACCTATAGCATAGCGCAAGGACCCCGAGAGAGCTCCACGGTGGCTCCAGCAGCCATGCCCCACAAGAACAACATCCGCCACCTAGGGTCTCTAACGATCTCCTCCCTAACAGAACCCTAAATCCTAACCGCGTGCATATCTAAGAGGATAAAAACGAAAGCACTAGAACATGCAACAATGGAGGAACAAAAACTCACCGAGAGAAGAAGAAGATACGAAGCTGGATGACCGCGAACGAAGAAACTGAGCAAATGCTGGTGGTCGACTGTCGAGCTAATACGAGAAGTTGAAGGAGAAGTTAAAAACTACTAATCACCCTGTTCATATTGTATTTATATATGAAACGGCTCACGCCTACGAAACACGTGCCTTGGGAACCCCAAGGTCGTCATTATGACACCCTAGCCCTAGGCCATCATTTGCGCCGCTCGACCAGCACGTTTCCCAAAACATGCTGTTAGAACAATGTTTGAATCTAGTACCCTATATTTAAGTTTTGATGATAACAAAGTGAAAAGATATAGTATTTAAATGTCTCATGCTTGAATTATATGCTGCCTAAAAATACTATGCTCTGACTTGCAGATATGCTGATTAAAATAAGCAAGATCACTTATTCAGCATCAGAACTTGATTTGATACACCAGCATCAGAAGTTGCTGAATCAGAACGTGAAGATCAGATGATCAACTCACGCACATGCTGAAGCTTGATGAACAGAGCTGCGCGTAAACACTCTGATACAGAATCAATAGTTCATCAGCAGCGAAGCAGAATCAGAATGAGCCAAGCCAGAACGTGCATTGAAGAAGCAACGGTACTGTGCATTGAACGCTAATCAATTCCAACGGCTTCATTCTAGACAAGATCTGCTCAAAAAGGAAAGCTTGTTATTAGCATTGAATCAAGAATATTTGCTTCAACGTTCATCTTCTCAAGTGCTATATAAACCAAGCTTCGAAGATTATCATGGCTAATGCTTCCAAACTCTCTACACGCACAAAGCTGATCAATAATCTTCATCTACCAGTTTTGCTAAACCAACAAACTCTGATACTCCATTAGTGTTTAGCATTCTAAGTTTCTAAGCTTCATTTGTGTAAACATCACAGTTGTGATATAGTTTTGTAGAAAACATTCACACACATTATTTTATACCTTTGTAAGAAAGTGTTGCCTTGACAAACCGGATTGTGGTTTGAATCAAGAAGGCTTTAGCAGTTGTTAAAGCAGATTTGTATTCAGTTGAATATAGTGAATTAAGACCTCGTTGGAGAGAGGCGAAATCACCTTGACGGGTGGACTGGAGTAGTTTGAGATCAAACGAACCAGGATAAAAATATCTTGTCAATTGCTTTAAGTTTCCAGTTTTACAATTCAACCCCCCCCCTTCTTGTGTTTTTCACCCCTTCAATTGGCATCAGAGCGCCTGGTTCTGAGCTAAAACACTTAACCGTGTCAGTACAAGATCCAGCGTCAGAAAAACACAATGGCAGGAAACAACTCTCATTTCAGCAATGACAACAATGAGGACAGAGACAGATTCAGCGGCAAACCTCCAGTCTTTGATGGAGAAAACTTTGATTACTGGAAAGATAGAATTGAAAGCTTCTTTCTAGCACATGATGCTGATCTGTGGGATATGGTGACAGATGGATACACGCACCCTGTGAATGCAACTGGTCAGAAGATTGAAAGAAAATCAATGACTGATCAACAAAAGCGTGATTTCAAGAATCACCATAAGGCCAGAACCATCCTCCTCAGTGCCATCTCCTATACTGAGTATGAGAAGATCTCCAACAGAGACACAGCTAAGAACATCTTTGATTCTCTCAGAATGACGCATGAGGGCAACGTTCAAGTCAAAGAAACAAAAGCTCTGGCGCTCATTCAGAAGTATGAGGCGTTTAAAATGGAAGAATCTGAATCCATTGAAACTATGTTCTCTAGATTCCAGATTCTGGTAGCTGGTCTCAAAGTTCTGGACAAAGGATACTCTACTGCTGACCATGTCAAGAAGATAATCAGAAGTTTACCCAAGCAGTGGAGGCCTATGGTTATTGCTCTGAAGCTAGCGAAGGATCTCAACAAAATCACTCTGGAGGAACTTATAAGCTCCCTCAGAAGTCATGAGATAGAGCTAGAAGCTGACGAGCCTCAGAAGCAAGGTAAGCCTATAGCTTTAAAATCTAACAGAAAATCTGAATCTAAAGTTTTGCAGGCAGTTGAAGAAACATCTGATGGATCCTCATCAGAAGAAGACGAACTTTCCCTTCTCTCCAGAAGAGTAAATCAACTGTGGAAGCAAAGACAAAGGAAGTTCAGGAATCCCAGAAGATCTGATCAGAACGAGTCTTCTTCCAGATACAGAAGGACAGATTCTTCCTCTGGATACAGAAGATCTGAAGGCTCCTCAGGTAGCAAGAAGCCAAATACAAAAGACATCATCTGCTACGAGTGCAATGAGCAAGGACACTACAAGAGTGACTGCCCAAAGCTTCAGAGGGAAAAGCCCAAAAAGAAGTTTGGAAGAGAAAAGAAGAAAAGTCTCATGGCCACATGGGATGACTCTGACTCGTCTGAAGCTGACTCAGAATCAGATGATGAAAGGGCGAACATAGCGCTCATGGCTAACATTCCAGATGACAATGAAGCTTCTGACTCAGACTCAGAATCAGACACAGAAGAGGTATTCCCTAACTTCGCTGTTAATTTTACAAAGGCTGAACTTGCTGAAAGCCTCAATGAAATTCTGGAACGTTATCAGCAGATTAGAGCTAAATTCAGAGACCTGAAAAGGACTCTTGAATCTGACTCTAATAAGTCTGAGAGTCTCAAATTGGAAAACTCTGAGCTGAGAGATAAAATTTTAAAATTAGAAAACTCTTTACAAAACTCTCAGAATGAACCAATTTCTGAAACTCCCAGCAACGCTGATGAGATCATCAAGGAGTATGATCATAGTTTCCAGAAGTTCCTTGCTAAAAGCATAGATAGAAGCAGAATGGCTTCAATGATCTATGGAGTTAGCAGAAACGGCAGGAAAGGAATAGGATACCTAGGTAAGGTTCCTACACCTAAAAATGTCATGGATTTAACCATTAAACACACACCTTTAAATTCACACTTTGTGTATGGTCACACACATGACATCAAATATACTAGTAGTAATCACTTTGTGAAACCAAAATTCAACCAGAGTTTTGGTAAAACTAACAAGTCAGGACCCAAGAAGATCTGGGTACCTAAGGATAAAATAATACATGTTGCAGATATCTTTAGCAGCAAGTCAGAAACACCAGTCATGGTACCTGGACTCTGGCTGCTCACGACACATGACGGGAAGAAGGCATATGTTCCAAAGCCTGGAACTTAAGCCTGGAGGCCACGTTGGCTTTGGAGGAAATCAGAGGGGAAAGATAATTGGCTCTGGAACTGTAGGTAACGGAAATCTTCCCTCTATTAATAATGTTCTGCTAGTTGATGGATTGATGCATAACCTGTTATCCATAAGTCAATTAAGTGATAACGGTTATGATATAATCTTTAATCAAAAATCATGTAAAGCTGTTAGTCAGAAAGATGGGACTATCCTATTTAATGGTAAGAGGAAAAACAACATTTACAAAATCAAACTTTCTGAACTAAAGAGTCAGAACGTAAAATGTCTTCTGTCTGTTAACAACGAGCAGTGGATCTGGCACAGAAGATTGGGGCATGTTAGTATGAGAAGAATATCTCAGATTAACAAACTCAATCTGGTCAGAGGACTTCCAAATTTGAAGTTCAATTCAGATGCTCTGTGTGAAGCATGTCAGAAAGGCAAATTTGCAAAACCTTCTTTTAAATCCAAAAATGTTGTTTCTACCTCTAAGCCATTAGAACTTCTGCACATTGACTTATTTGGACCAGTTAAAACTGCTTCTGTCAGTGGCAAGAAGTATGGGTTAGTAATCGTAGATGACTATAGCAGATGGACATGGGTAAAGTTCTTAAGACACAAGGACGAGTCACACTCTGTGTTTGTTACCTTCTGTAACCAAGTTTAGAATGAAAAAGATCTTAGAATCGTTAAAGTCAGAAGTGATCATGGTGGAGAATTTGAAAATAAAGATTTTGAGTCATTCTTTAATGACAAAGGCATTCTGCATGATTTCTCTTGTCCTAGAACTCCCCAACAAAATGGAGTTGTAGAACGAAAGAACAGAACATTGCAAGAAATGGCCAGAACCATGATCAACGAGACAAACGTTGCTAAGACTTTCTGGGCAGAGGCAATAAACACAGCGTGCTACATTCAGAATAGAATCTCAATAAGACCTATTCTGGAAAAGACTCCATATGAATTGTGGAAGAACAGAAAGCCCAACATTTCGTATTTTCATCCATTTGGATGTACTTGCTATATGTTAAATACTAAGAATTATTTGAACAAGTTTGATTCTAAGGCACAGAAGTGTATTATGTTAGGATACTCTGAACGCTCAAGAGGGTACAGAGTATACAATACAGAAACACAGATTGTGGAAGAATCAATCAGTGTTCGTTTTGATGACAAGCTTGACTCTGAAAAGTCAAAGCAGAATGAAAATCTTGCAGGTATAGAAATTGAATTTGCAGGGTCTGAAGACAAGTCATCAGAAGCTCTCAACACAGACATTCCTTCAACGTCTGAAAGAAGCAATGCTAGAAATCCTTCAACAGCTGCTGATCAACCTCAGAAGAGATTGCCCAGAAGCAGTTTGGATCATCCAGAAGAGACTATCCTAGGGAGAAAGGAAGATCCAATCAGAACAAGAGCAAGCTTCAGAAACTCTGAAGAAACTCTGATGGGACTTGTGTCTCTGATTGAACCTTCTTCTATTGATGAAGCACTTCTGGATAATGACTGGATTCTGGCAATGCAAGAAGAGCTGAATCAATTCACCAGAAACGACGTATGGGATCTCGTTCCAAGACCAAAAGGATTCAACGTCATTGGAACAAGATGGGTGTTCAGAAACAAGCTCAATGAACAAGGTGAAGTCGTCAGAAACAAGGCACGACTGGTTGCACAAGGTTATAGTCAGCAAGAGGGGATAGACTATACAGAAACCTTTGCCCCAGTCGCCAGGTTAGAATCTATCAGACTCTTAATCTCATTTGCTGTTAATAGAGGCATCACTCTGTATCAGATGGATGTCAAAAGTGCATTCTTAAATGGTTATATAGAAGAAGAAGTTTATGTTCACCAACCCCCAGGTTTTGAAAATACAAAACATCCAGAACATGTTTTCAAACTGAAAAAGTCACTGTATGGTCTGAAACAAGCTCCCAGAGCTTGGTATGAAAGGCTAAGTAACTTTCTGCTTGAAAATGAATTCACCAGAGGGAAAGTGGACACTACTCTATTCTGTAAAACAGTTAAGAGTGACATTTTAGTCTGTCAAATTTATGTTGATGATATTATTTTTGGTTCTACTAATCCTTCTCTTGGAAGAAAATTTGCTAAGTGTATGCAGGCAGAATTTGAGATGAGCCTCATGGGGGAACTGAAATTCTTTCTAGGAATTCAGATCAATCAAAATCCAGAGGGAACTTACATTCATCAGAGCAAATACATCAGAGATCTTCTGAAGAAATTTGACCTCTCAGAATGTAAGCCATCAAAGATTCCAATGCATCCCACGTGCATTCTGGAAAGAGAAGAGGTAAGCAAAAGCGTAGAACAGAAGGTCTACAGAGGTATGACTGGTTCTCTCCTTTATCTGACTGCTTCAAGACCTGATATCTTATTCAGCGTATGTATCTGTGCTAGATTCCAATCAGATCCTAGAGAATCTCACTTAACAGCTGTTAAGCGAATTTTCAAGTATCTGAAAGGTACTACTAATCTGGGTTTGTTTTATAGAAAATCTAGTGATTACAGCTTAGTAGGCTACTGTGATGCTGATTTTGCTGGAGACAGAGTGGAACGTAAAAGTACTTCTGGAAGCTGCCAGTTTCTGGGAGAAAATCTGATCTCGTGGTCCAGCAAAAGGCAATCAACAATTGCTCTGTCAACAGCAGAAGCTGAGTACATAGCAGCAGCTGGATGTAGCACACAGATGCTCTGGATGAAAAGTCAGCTTGAAGACTTCCAGATTTTTTAGAGTAACATTCCTATTCTTTGTGATAATACTTCTGCTATTTGCTTAAGTAAGAATCCTATTTTACATTCTAGAGCTAAGCATATAGAAATAAAACATCATTTCATTAGGGAGTATATTCAGAAAGGTATTTTAAACTTGAAATTTATAGATACAGACCATCAATGGGCTGATATCTTTACTAAACCCCTTTCAGAAGATAGGTTTAATTTCATTCTGAAACATCTCAGCATGAAAGTATGCCCAGAATGAAAATGTTTTAATTCCATGTATTTATCTTCAGAATGTAATTATATTACTGTGAACTTCTGATCAATCTTCTTTCAGAAAAGATAGAACATGCAGATTGTATCAGATGCAAGTCTAAAGATCTGAGAGTCTAATCTCAAATACAGACATGCTGATCACTACATCAAACAAGTGTCATCCAATCATCAGCAAATCCCTGAAGCAGAACGCGTGCACGCTTCTGAGAAAGGAAAGCGCTGATTGGGTGCATTGAGACACATGTCTGGTAACCGTTTTTAAGTATCTTTCTCAAATCCCCCAAAATCAGCAAGCATTTAATGCAAAGTAATCACGCTTGTTAATGGCAATCATTATTTTTTTCTCTCTCTTAAAAACGTTTAATTTTTCAAAATAATTTTTTGAAAACCTTATTTAAGCACATTACTCTTCATTCTTACTCTTTACGCTTTCTCATAATCTCTGAAACTTTTTCTGCATATTTCTGAGTTTATCTCCTTCAAACCTTTTTCTCAAATCATTCTCAAAGCTTTGTTGTGTGAGAACAATGGCATCCTCCAGCATTTCTGCAGGGAATCAGAAGAAAGAAACTTCTGAGCAATATCAGGTGCCTACCAGAACTCTTCTCACATCGGTAAAGAATCTTGAGGTTCTCTCTGAGTTAATCATCGATTTCGAAAGTTTGAAGGAAAATGGATTTGACCTAACTGAAGAGATCAAGGCTCAAAAGTGGGAGAGGTATTTCGATAGGTTGGTTGGACCAACTTTCCCAGAGCTTGTCAAGGAATTTTGGATTCACGCCAAGATTCATAAACATCTAGTCATCTCCTCTGTCATGGGAAAGAAGATAGTAATTTCTGAAGACCTCATTGCTAGGTTAATTGGTCAAAGTGGTGGTGGAGTCCGTTGTGTGGACATGGCTGATAGATGCCCTGATATAGGTGTGGTAGCCAACTGCATTTTCACTCTTGGTTTTCCCAGCAGCAAAATTAAGGATCTGAAGGATCACTGCAGAGTATGGGCCAAGATTGTTCTGGGCTGTTTCAATCACAGGAAGCCAACAAGCTCTCCTGATTATATAAACGTGGATCAGCAATTTCTGATCTACTTTATTGATCAGAGGGTGAAGATCAATCTGGCACACTTCCTGTTCAACCATCTGAAGACTAGTGTGAAAGAGACTAGAGAAGAAGAAAGGACCAAAAGGGACTGGATACCGTTTGGAAGGCTCATATCAGATATTCTGACAGAGAATAAGCTGATAGATTATCTGAGTGAAGCTCAAGTGCTGGGCACTATGGAACCAACTGTTGGAAAACCGCTGAACGCTAAGAACCTGAAAAAGATGAAGCTGATAGAAAATATCAGGAAGGAACCCAGAGCTTCTTCAACTGCTGACATCTCCAGAAGAAGAGTGCCTTTGAGTAATTTCCCAAGATTTTCTGAAATGGAATCCCAACCTGATATGTTTCTCAAGTATCCAGATTCATTCAAGGAAGAAGATGCAAGTTCAAAGCTGAAGATCAAAGATCTGAGTCAAGTTCAACCTGAAGTGACTCAGAAGAAGACAAAGAAGAGGAAAGCAGAAGGATCATCTCATCAGACTCCAAAGAAACGAGGTAATTCATCTGCTGCCCCTATTTCAATTTCATCTACTATTCCAACATCTGCTGCCCCTCCTCAAACCTCTCACAGAATATCCATCCCAATCCCTACTATTGATGAAACAATACCAGAAGACCCTTCTGAGGCCTTACAACTCAGAAGAACCAGAATCAAAATTACCAAACAACCAACTGTTTCAACAACACCAGCACTTGATAGAGTGCTAGCTGATATTGAGCGTGAACATGCTTCTGTTCAACCTCACTCTGAACCACCAAATATTCCTCCTCCACAACCTGAACCAGAAATTCAACCTGAACCAGAAATTCAACCTGAACCAGAATCACAACCTGAACCAGAAATACAACAACAACCAGAACCAGAACCTCAACAACAACAACCACTCACAGAAGAACCTCTGATCCCTGAGCAATCAGAGATTCCACCTCCTCAACCAGAAAATAATCCACCCTCACCATAACCAGAGTTTCAACGCTATGAAACCCCTTCTCCTCATCATTCTGATCCCCACTCACCTCAACCTTCACCGCTGGCAATCCAGTTGCCATGTGGAACCACCATTGTCAGGCCCCAGTTACCATCATCAGAGGAATCAACACCTCCAAAAACTCCAACCACTCCAATAGAAATATCCTCTGACTCTGATAACCCTCCTCCAAAACAAACAACCTCTGAAAACCAATCCGCTGAAAACCCCAGCGGAACTTTCATTGACTTAACAAGTCTTGAACGTCTTGCTGATCTAAGACACAAAATTGCCATACCCATACCAAAGCAACCAGATGTTGGCTCTGGTATCTTGAATTTTGAAACAGGTATGCTGCAATGGATTGCTTCTTTGAAGCAAGTCTGTCCGGGGATGATCGACCCAGCTGCTTCTGATCAGCTCTGGTCACAGTTCAGAGTATGGGTACGTGCTGAAGCCCTCAAGCTGCAGGACGTCAACTATGAGCAGGCTCAACAGAACTTTAGCAAGCTGCTGAAGGAAGTTGAGAGTCAGCTGCCTCAAGAAGTTGTGCTCCCTCTGGACAGTGAATCCTGGTCTGAGAAAGAGCAAGCTGCACAGGTGCAACCATCAGAGGACAAGACTCTTCAGGAAGAAAATCCAGCAGAAGATGTAGCTGAAAGTTCTGAGAAGCTTCCTCCTGCTGAAAGTTCTCAAGCTGCCTTGGATAGGCAGGCTCTGAAAGAACTAAGGCTGAATGACTTGCGTCTCCAGCAGCGGATGGAAGAGAATGATCAGAAGATGGAAGCAAGAATGAATGTTCAGGACAGCAAGATTGACACTGTTGTCACCATGGTTCAGAAGCAGAATGAAACTTCTGAAAAGATTCAAGCAATGCTGGAAAGCCTGTTCTCACGCATGCCCCCACAACCTTAAATTTTTTTTTCATGCATGACATTCTCTATGTTTTCTTCATTTTCTGATGTATTGTTTTGACTATGTTTTGTAACGCTATTTTGCTCTGATCATGAACTATTTTTATATAATTTATTTTTCTGATCTAAATCGTTTTAGCACATCACCAGCACTTTTTGATTGCTGACAAAAAGGGGGAGAACAAGAATGATATTTAAAATCAATAACGGCTAACTAGACAGAAATTCTCAAACATTCTAACTCTATTACTTGAAATGTTTTTCTGTTTTGTTTTTAAGTCTACAGGCACAAGGAAGCTCTTGAACACTATGAAGACTAGAAGCTAGATGCTCTGATCAAAATGTAGGAGCTCATGTTGCTCTGATCAAATATGGAGTTCTGATATATGAAGCTCTGATCGTCCTAACACTCTGATCCGAAGCAAAGCTCTGACAGCAAAAGCTCTGAAGCTCTGCTCTCTGATAAGTCAAAGACCTATATTCTGATGTTCAAAGATAGAAAAAGATCTGATCCTGAAGAACACGCATATCAAAGGGAAGTAACAAACTCAGGGGGAGTATCTCTTAAACTCTGATTTCTCTTTACTTCTTAACTCTGAAACATTTCCTAGATACCTTTTCACGCTATTATTTATTTAAAATATCTAGTTTTTGTCATCATCAAAAAGGGGGAGATTGTTAGAACAATGTTTGAATCTAGTACCCTATATTTAAGTTTTGATGATAACAAAGTGAAAAGATATAGTATTTAAATGTCTCATGCTTGAATTATATGCTGCCTAAAAATACTATGCTCTGACTTGCAGATATGCTGATTAAAATAAGCAAGATCACTTATTCAGCATCAGAACTTGATTTGATACACCAGCATCAGAAGTTGCTGAATCAGAACGTGAAGATCAGATGATCAACTCACGCACATGCTGAAGCTTGATGAACAGAGCTGCGCGTAAACACTCTGATACAGAATCAATAGTTCATCAGCAGCGAAGCAGAATCAGAATGAGCCAAGCCAGAACGTGCATTGAAGAAGCAACGGTACTGTGCATTGAACGCTAATCAATTCCAACGGCTTCATTCTAGACAAGATCTGCTCAAAAAGGAAAGCTTGTTATTAGCATTGAATCAAGAATATTTGCTTCAACGTTCATCTTCTCAAGTGCTATATAAACCAAGCTTCGAAGATTATCATGGCTAATGCTTCCAAACTCTCTACACGCACAAAGCTGATCAATAATCTTCATCTACCAGTTTTTCTAAACCAACAAACTCTGATACTCCATTAGTGTTTAGCATTCTAAGTTTCTAAGCTTCATTTGTGTAAACATCACAGTTGTGATATAGTTTTGTAGAAAACATTCACACACATTATTTTATACCTTTGTAAGAAAGTGTTGCCTTGACAAACCGGATTGTGGTTTGAATCAAGAAGGCTTTAGCAGTTGTTAAAGCAGATTTGTATTCAGTTGAATATAGTGAATTAAGACCTCGTTGGAGAGAGGCGAAATCACCTTGACGGGTGGACTGGAGTAGTTTGAGATCAAACGAACCAGGATAAAAATATCTTGTCAATTGCTTTAAGTTTCCAGTTTTACAATTCAACCCCCCCCTTCTTGTGTTTTTCACCCCTTCACATGCTACCTCTCCAAATTCAACGGTCCCAACGGCAAACGTCTCGCCTCCCTGGCAAAGAAGTATAACGGGAAAACGCTCATTTCCCCGTCCTTTGAGCAGACATCAAAGTCTTCACTAACGTGCCCATAAGCAATGACTTAGGGGGGCTACTATTCTGGACTGGCCCGAAAGCTTGAGTGGGCCCAGTCTAAGACATCTCATAGGTACCACCCACCGACCATGACCAGAATTGCCCGCATCTGTCAGGAAATACCACCCTCTTGCCATCTTGATCCGACTCTGGTCCTAGATATCCTCGAGCATCTTCTCAGTCTTCCCGACTCCAGCATCGTGCAGACCACCAGGGACCTACCAGAGAGATGCCCGCAATCACGCCTCCTCCCCGGAACCAACGACTAGTTACAGGCACATCTGCCCGGTTTAACTAAGTCCTGGCAGTTACCTAATTTTCCATACCCGCATATCTAGGCGGGAAATCAGGAACCAATGGAAACCAGGTATCACATACTCACTACTCACTACCTGATATTTTGTTAGTACCTTCTTGCTCCCGCTCTTACTTGATCGTTGGAGTACCTTGCAGGTACAACCTCCTCTCTCCTCTTCCCGACTGAAGATCATCCTCCGACCACTCTCCAGGTTCTGATCAACCGCAAGATTATATATTCAGACATTCTCTTCCACTATATAAGTGCAAGCATCAGATCAAGAATGGACAGGAAAAATTCAAAAGAAATCTCAAAATTTTGTAACCTAACTTCCAGCCATCATCAATCAAAACTAAGGCCAGCATTCATCCTCTGAGGATCAAAGGAATTGATCTGAGTTCATAATTGCATCTCTCATGCACCAAAGCGTGACCTTTACCTCACTCCGTTTGTTAAGTTGGTAAAATCCTAAACTTTGATTTCATGTAGTTTTGATCATGGCTAATATGTTTAAACTTCTCATATGCATAATTAGAACAGGACTAACATGTTACATATGAGATTGGATGCAGGAATCATGATGTGCCATTATTAAGGCATTAAGAACACTTTGTTTCATATCTCATGATATAGGATGTTTCAGACCAAAATAACCCCATATTCGAACTCAGAAGGGTCGAATTAGGGGGGATGTGTCATTCTATATCATTACCATCTTGATTTGTGCAGGTTTCACGTTACAATTTTCCGGAGAAGACGACCGGAGCTAGGGCTCCGACGCTTCTCCAGCCATACACTTTATTTCATGTTTTTGTTGTTTTTGTTTGGTTTAGGTATCAGATGTATTGGCCTCCCCAACGGTAAGCGTGTGTGTGTTAAGGTGTTAGTGTGCCAGGGCAAGGGTTTGACCTCTGCCTCTGGCATGTTATTTTTCAATATTTTCTATTTCAGATCCAGTGTAAGCTAGGTATACGCGCTCATCATGTGGGCTCACATCAATACCATCAAATCTTAATGGATCCAGATCTAGTGAATCAAGCCTCACGCCCATGTTAGACTCCCCAAGGAGGAATTACACTGGATCATACGCAACAATTAGGTTGTTTGTCTTGGGCCTAACAAAATTACTTTCTCATACCCCCCATTTACTATTTTTCAACAGGCCCGTTTGATTTCTTTTTGTTTTTGTTTTAATTAACTATTTTCTTTGTTTAATTAATTTTATAAAAATTAGAAAAAATCACAAAATCATTAAAGAAAATTAGATTTAGGTTATTGATTAATTAATTTAATTTCTAATATATTAAAAAAATTATTTAATTTAATCACACTTTGGATTTATTTTATTAATTAATTTGTAAATTAATTAGAATTAGGTTTAATTGTTATTTTACACTAAAAATGTTTTTTCTAAACAAAAACACCAAAAATACTTTTCTAATACTTAGAAATTTTTTAGTTTTTTAATATTTTCCCCTTCTTCCCAATCTCCGTTGTGGTACCCCAATTTTTGCCCCTAATATTCCTCTATCATCTCATACCATCACAATGCAACAAGATCACACTAGGGTTTGGTTCTTCTCCTTATCTTTAGCTTTGCTCATGGGAAATCAACAAGCACCTTGACTTGTATTTTGTTATCATCTATATTTTGTATTTAACTAATAAATACAATGAATGTTTGCCTTAATTGTTGATATAATAGGTGAAAGCACAACACATTCCATCAAGTGTATCTACATGTCTATGAGTTAATTTCCACGCCTTCTTCAACAAAACTTCGTTGAGATTCAAGCTTCATCATTGAATATTCTTTGAATTAATATCATGACAAAGTCTATTATGATTCATCATGCCTCAAGTTGTCAAAGATAGTTCAAAGATACAAGGGTTGATTGAAGAAGTTTGACCTAATTGGACAAGTTTTTGATTTCTTGATCACAAGGGAATATCTCCCTCAGTTCTCAATATTTGGAAGTGGTTATGGTTGCTATGGTTTTCCTTATTATCACCCTCAAAAACTTCTATTTACATGACAAAAGTATTGGTGCAAGAAAGTTTATTAAAATTGAAAAGGGTTTCCAAGGCTTTTTGTTGCTCTTTGAGCTAGGCTTTTGAGCTTCTAAAGGCTATATGGTGCTCATCTTTTGTTATTTTTGAGTGATTCCGAAAACATGATTCTTTTCAAAGTGTTATCAACAAATCACTTCAAAAGTTTCAAGAAAATTTTGGGTGGAAGATACCTAATGATAAAGAAATATTACAAGTCCTCTAGATAAGCCATCAATTTCCTTTATGTGACTTGAAAGGATCATAACTTGGTCAGTTTTTATCTCCTTGAGCCCATTATTTTTTCACAATGATCTTAAAGATGTGAACATCAACTATTCTTTTATGTGCAAAGTTTTAGAATGGATGAAAGATGCCTTAAGGATGCAAAAGATTATAGGTCATCTCATGAATTTTAACCAACTTCACCAAGTCATAACTTTCTCATTTTTTGAATATTTTAAATGGTTCAAGTCTCAAAATATCATTCGAGAGATCTACTCATTCCATCTTTTTTGGTCAAGAGCAAATTTCAAATGGATGTCCATGTTTGGATGCAAGACATTATAGGTCATTTTTTGAGAAAAAACCTAGAATTTTTCTAAGTACAAAAGTCAACATCTTTTTCTCCACTTTGACGCATCATAATTTTCAGCTCAAGCATCCATTTGATTCCATTCTTTTCACGTTGTAAAGTTTGTGATCTCATCTTTCTAATGCATCAAGAATCAAGTCCTAAGGCTCCATAAATCATGCACACCATTGATTTGAATATGGCACCTTGAAACTGAAGTTTTCTCCAAAGTCAGAATTTGAAATCCTTGATTTGGCCTCTAAACACATAATATTTGCGCGCTTTTGCTTCTAATCATGTTTAGTGAACTTCCAGAAGTGATTAGAACATTAAAATGCAAGCTTTGGATGTGTTTTGAGCAAAATAGAAGTCACACTTTTCATGTTTGCAACTTCACACAATTTCCCTCCAAACTTCATCATTTCACACGCTTAAGCATTCCATCAGCTTCCCTATAAATATATGGTCATACTTCATTCATTTTCTCAAGCTTAGAGAGCCAGAATCACCCTGTCAAACTTCCTCTTGGACCCACTTTTCTGCAACTTCGAATTTGCTTTTACAGCTTTCTTCAATCCATTTTATTTGTCAATTCATCATCCTTGAACCTCACTGAATCTAACAGAAGAAGAACCAAGCTCTAAGACTTCCTAAATCATGCTAGCCAAGTCAAGTTTCAGAGCTCTGAATTTGAACTTCAATAGGTAGATTCCTTCACCAATTCTCTCAAACTTTGATACTGTAATGAAGCTCTCATCATTCTGATTCTAGTCGCAACATTTATTTTCAACTGGAAGTGAGTTTTGGCCATGAATTTTCAAATCCCTTTTCAAATGTTTCTTTCCAAAATGACTGAGCTATAGTTTACATAAATATTTCGCGAGGGTACCATTGGAACCGTCTTGAAGAGACGAAGTGAATAATATCGGTCTCGAACTCTAATTTTACTATTTGAGAGACCTGTAATTCGGGTGGCTGGAGGTTGAAGATTACCAATGTGTCATATCTCAACTATTGATATCGTGCCACGCATTTTTTTCAAATCTGATTTAATAAGTGATTCAATGTTTTATTTATTAAGGACCATGATATAAACAACGCGCCTGATCCATTGGATTGACTTACTAACGCATTTTGACTCTCATCCATTAGTCTATGTCTTTTTGAGTTTATTTTATATTTATGATTTTTATATTTAATCGTTTTAAACTTCAAAAATTTATAAAAAATTCATTTTAACTTCAAAAAATCCAAAAAAAAATTCTTAAAAATACTTTTGATTTTTCTCTTTCTGATTATTATTTTTTCACAATTTTATTTTGTGTTTTTATATTTTTATATTTTTATATTTTTTTCACTTTATTTGAGTTGTTTTAAATGTTTAAAAATACTTTTCTTAATTTTTAAATTCTGAAAAAAAAATATGGAAGGATCCAATGACCTCTTGACAAATATTGGTGACCTTATTTTATTTTTATTTCCGACTTTACTATTTTCATAATTTTTGGTTTATTTTGCCTATTTCTTTTAATTTTAAAAAATAATTTCTGACTTAAAAAAATTACCGAAAATTTTATAAAAATATTTGAGCTCATTTCTGATTTTTCTATGGTCGTGTTGAATTTTTCTTGGATGTTTTGAATATAGTTTCTATTTTCCCCTTTTATTTTCATTTTAAAACCATTTTTAAAATATTTTATTTATTTTAAAATACAATTTCATTTTTGTATTTATTCTGGATGATCTTGGACTATGAGATTTTTATCATGAGCTTCATTAACCTCATTGGATCTTGGGTGTTAAGATTAACTCCACCAAACTGGATGGATGCTTTTAATGATGACTTGATTAAATTTTTGGTTAAAATATGGTTTGACTCTTATCCCATCCCTCTTCATCTTATCCTCTTCTTATTGTGTCACATGTTGTTAGAGGATGATATACATATCATCTTTCCAAGCATATGACACATAAATTGCTATTGACCGGCCTCAATATAGGTACGCCTTCTATATAAGTCCACTTACGATTGCTTAACATAACGCTAAATTTTGCCCCGATTCGAGAAATGATCATTCATAACCCAAACCCATGTTTATAAGCTCAAATATGTTAATTTGAAAACTTTGATCCAATAAATTTGAGATTCATTATTAGGAGGCTTTGGTCTTATCAATCCTCTAATGAGTCTTCATAAGCTTTGGTCAAAGTGAATCACTTAAATATCATTGGTCATTTATTGTTGTTTTGAGAATTTTAAATGAATGATATACTTGACAAAAAGAAAATGGAACTTGTTGTTGAGAGGCTTTGTTTTCATCAATCTTCTAATGAGTTTTCAAATACAAGTTTCAAGATGTTCATTCAACTAACCTCTAATTTTTAACAATTGACTTTATTTTATGCCTTTACTTTATGCTCTTTACTTTAAGCACATTTATTTTAGCATTTGCATTTCATGCTATTTTCATCTTTTCTCATTTGAGCATTTTACTTTTATGTCATTTTTATTTTGCTCCCTTGAGCTTTTTATTTCTTTTTGAAGATACCTAATAATTAACTTGAACCATAAAAAGCTTTAATGTTACTTGGACTACTTGGTTACTATCCTTGGCATTATGGAGATTGTGGACTTCTTAGACTTAGGATTAGAAGCCTTGACCTACCTTGGGACCTTGGGACCTCAAATGTTATTATGTCTGGAGTTCTTGGGGTTTACCCCAAGACATTGGGTTGTTTGTTTGCTTTGTGTGCAAGTTATTGTGATTACATGCTTTATCTGTGATGGGAATTCATTTGTATACAGCCGTTACTCTGCCCAATTTTTGTGAAGACTTAATACAATTGAAGCTTGGTTTTCTTAAGAGGTTTAATATCTTTTCTTGTTTGGTTTAAAATCCAAAGGATGGGAATTCTACATTGACTCATTGTGTCAAGTGTTGGCTTCTTGTTGGTTAGACGGTTCTTTTCCCAAGCTTTTACCTTATGCTTTAAGATAGTCCCTTCATCTCCTCTCATCTTCTTTAATTTCAAAAATCTTCTCCCTCCTTTTGAAAACTCTTATTGTTTTAAAAACTTGAACCGCCTTCACAATAAACTTGGACTTATGTCCATGCATTTTCAAAGTATTCTCTTAATTAAACTTCAATCAATTTAATAATACTTTGACAGTTTTTTGTGAGAAGACTAAAAGTCAATCAATCTCATTCAAACCATTTTGCCATTTTGGCCTTTTACTTTTAAATTTTCTTAAAAAATTAGACCCTTGTCAATCCTTGTAGTGACGCGAGCTACTATACTTCTACGATATGTAGTGAAGTAAGATATTTTCCACTTGGGTGTTGAGGGAGGCTTTATTGATTTTAAAATCCAAGCCATATCTTCCACTTTGAGATGATGCAAATTCTCCTTTCTCATAATCGTGGGTAGTAAGTATGTTTTCCACTCAGATAAGATGAAGATGTCTCTTCTCTTAAAATTAACCAACACACTTGTGTTTTAAATTTTTTAAAGGTGAACTTTGAGTACCCTGATCCCCTATTGCACGGAAGGTAGTACGTAGGCACTAAAAGTTCGCAACTGCGGCAGGTGCAAAAAATTCTAAAAAATACTTCTTTTTCTCATCCCCACAATCTATTTTTGTATACAACATTTATAGCCAAAATATACAGATTTTCAAAGAGGTTCCTGCAGAGTACCATAGATGTTTAGGGTGTTAATACCTTCCCTTTGCATAACCAACCCACGAACTTAGATACTCTCCCCCTCTTTTTTGGTTATTCTCTCTTTTCCCGTTCCTTTGGAAATAATACAGTGCGATGGTGATTTTTAATTTGATTTGTGCGAGTCAAGTCAATCCAATGGCTTAGTCTCAACATTTCTATCACTACATCTGCGCGCTCATTTATTTTTCGCATTTGTTTTTTATATAATTATGTAACTGTTAACCAATGTAATAGATAAATTAGGGTTTACTTTAATTTCCCCCATTTTATGGTTTGTACTCCCCACCCCCGAAGCATTGTAATAACATAGATTCTATTTCCCGCATTTTTACTTTCCGCACTTAGGTATGAACGTATGTATATATTTAACTGCTAGATTAATAGGATTATATGGCAAAGACTAAAAGCAAACGCTAGATAACCATAAATCCAAGACAAATAACTGAAACATAACACACTTCACATACACGCATCTCTAGGGTGACCCTCACTTGTTGCCTCGGATATAAACAGTCATGTCCCCCGAACGTGGGATGCTTTAGCAAAGACCCTTCGGTTAAAAGATCATAGTCCCTCGATGACCCCTCGATACTGCCTAGGTAAATGATCTTAGTCCCTTATTACAATTGCTAAAGCATCCTATGAGTTTCCTTATATGACTCTACGATGACCCGCGCATGTCCCTTAAACATCCAACGACAGGACTTCCAACTAACAATGGTAGGATAGCACTATCTAAAGGAAGAGGAAAATAACAAAAGACTTTTGAGTAGGTAGATAGTTCTTAATCACTTGCTCACAAATAAAAACATTTCTCACACACGCACTCTTTTCTAAAATATTTTCAAAACAAACACTTTGTATGCGTTCTTAACGATACAAGAATCATTACAAAGTTTGCCGCACTTAGGCATTTTTCAAAATATTTTTCAAACATACAAACACAAAGAATTTTCAAAGTGAGCTAGTGATTAAGAGCCCATAGATAACTACGGATAAAAAGGGTCCTAACACCTTCCCTTTTCATAACCTACCCCCCTTACTCAGAAAATTTTCAAAAGGTCTTTCCTGTTCTTTTCACCCTTTCCTTTATTGGATAAAAGAAAAGTCGATGGAGACTCTTTCTATCCGTAACATTTGTGATAAAATGCAAAACCCAAAAGTCAGTTCTCCCATCATATTACAGTTAGGGTTCCTAATATTTATAGGGTTCTAAGGATTTTTCTGGGTAGAGATAGTGTTTCTGGCAGACATGCATCTTAACGACGGCCTTGAAGACTACCTAGGGTTCTTGAGGTTCATGGTGATTTATGGATTGGGATGAAGATCTCGGTTGAACTTCAACCCGAGATCTGGGTGCTACGGTGGTAATGGGATGGCTTAGGGCGGCCTAAGTAAGCGTCGTCAACTGAGGCAATTTCCGTTCGTCGGAAAACTAGAGAGATGGGAGAATATCTCTCTCTAAAAATTTTGTTTAGTAAGAAGGGTTTGGGTAGAGAGAGAGAGAGACATAAGTAAAAAAATTAAAAAAATGGGAGAGGAATGAATATATAGCCCTCCCGTCTCTCTGTACATGCATCTTATCGTATTCCCTCAGTCAACACATAATCAGAGCCTTACATTCTCCATACTTTTGATCAAAGGCTTAGGATTCACTCTTGCACGGCCACATGATCTGGATCAAGCGATCCATGAATGCTTAACTCATCATAATATGTCATGCCTTCCCACGTGTTGTCTAATAGACCAAACAAATTCATCTGGGCCAAGCTCATTCAATTAACACCCTCCTTTTTACTATATCAACTAATGTCAACACCCCATGGCGATACTTAGCTCAAGCATCACCTGGGCCTGAGCCTTCCTTTCCACACACCCTATTTATTTTACCCAACATAATTTACACCCTCCCTGCATACTGGGCTCAAACAAAACTCTGAGCTTAAGCCCTTGCTATTTCAACCCCCTTATTTTACTATGTTAATAAGAAATATTCCCCCTGTCTTAAATTTAGTAATTTTTTTAATTAATTAATTTAATTATTTGTTTTGTTTTATTTATTTAATTTATATATATATATATATATATATATATATATATATATATATATATATATATATATATATATATATATATATATATATATATATATATATATATATATATATATATATATATATATATATATATATATATATATATATATATATATATATATATATATATATATATATATATATATATATATATATATATATATATATATATATATATATATATATATATATATATAATTATTAATTTTCCTCTCATATCATTTTTTTATCATTTTGCATTAAAATAATTTTTTTGCATTTATCATAAACTAATCATGTTAATAATAAATATTTGACTATTATTATAAATATTTAATATATTTCTAATAATTAGAAAATGATTATTTATTAACTATTTTCTAAAAATACCAACCATTTTTTATCAATTTATCAAAAAAAAATTCTCATTCAAACTTATTATTTTTTAAACTTCATCATGGATTGTAAGGCATCTAACTAATCAAAATTAACATTTTTCTTACTAACATAATTTCAATTTCAATATTATTTTCAAAAAGGATTGTGTATTTATTTTCTAACTTAACTGCGAACTGCGTCTACGATCACTCAACTTTCAAACCCATACAAGGTTCAAGGATAATTCTAAAACATTTCTGCAGTCCATAAAAAAACTAACAAAACACATACGAACTACAAATTTGGACTATGATTCTTCGCAAGGAGATACGTAGGCACGCGGTTAAAACTCAGACGAGTTCATAACTAAAAAACTAAACTCTATTCTCAAACATATGGAAACATTAATTGTTAAATAGAAAATTCCTGATTTACTCTACGATCTAAAATAAGAGCCCTTTGAGAACAAGGGAGATGAAGGGTGTCTAACACCTTCCCTTCGTCTAACCAACTCATGAACTTAGAATCTCTGACAATGAGGGTTACCCGTTACTTTCCCGTCCTTAGGATAAAAATTAATGGTGGCGACTCGTATCTTTTGTCGATTACGATAGTTGGCTGCTCTGTTGGAGACAATAATCCTTGGGTTTAGAGTTTCCCTATCTTTTAGGTATGGGGTTTTTAGGACGCTTTCTACTAATAGCATGCTTTTATGTTCATTTATCGGTTTATTGCTTGTTTATTATTTATCACATTATTATATTTTATCATGTTATTTTTGGTGGGTTTTTAAATTTCAAAAAAAATATCGAACCTTAGAAAGAAGGATTGTCAATTGGCCAAGGGGGTTTAACATCCCTATGAGTTTTTACGACGACTTCTCCTAGAGTCGGTTGAGTTCCAATGAATATCTTTTCGAGGGCTATACTCTCTTGGAGGTAGGACTTCAGGATTTGGGCAATGACTCTTTGTATAACCCTAAAAAAAATCCCATAGTGAGAACTTGAATGACCTAAAAGACAAAAGTATCGGTCTATAAAGAGGCTCCGCTTAAGGGAGGCCCTTATGCCTTTCACTCTAGTGTTATCCATGATACCCTTAAGGAAGCCACCTTTATGGGGAGGGTATAATACTCGTAGGACGAAACTAAGAACATACCTACTAAGGATATATTTCATAATCCCATAACCATGATACATCACCATTAATACATACATCTTGCATTTCATAATATTCATTACTTTTGCATTTGTGTTGTCTTATTCACAATATTACTAAGAAAAAATAATCAAATGTTTTTGGTGAGTATCCTAAATATGAATACCAATAAGAAACAAACCGTCCGAGTTAGCATCGTAGTTCCTGATATGAAGAAGATAAAATTGATTAGGGGAAAACTAACTGAGAAAGCTATGAAGATGTTTGTTCGATGCTATAGGGATATCCTTAAGTTGATCAAGATAATTGTGCAAGTGGAAGCAGTCACTTCCCTTGCCCAATTCTACGACCCTCCGCTAAGATGTTTCACTTTCCAAAACTTCCAACTAGCACCCACTTTGGAAGAATTTGATAGGATCTTGGATTTCTCAAGGATCAAAGATGAAGCTTACATTGGGATTAGATAGACTATCAGTATTAAAATTTTGACTAAGGAGATAGGGATACCTTTCACAGACTTGCTACTTGATTACAAGAAAGATGGGGAAGTTCAAGGTATTAAGAATCATTACTTAGAATCTTAGGCTCTTTCTTTTGCTGATAAGAAAGAATGAGAAGCTTGTGTGGACTGTTTAGCACTACTAATTTTTGGTTTGGTTTTATTTCCAAATACTATCAACTATATTGATTCTGCGGCCATTAACGTATTTTGGGTCGTAAAAGTTTTGAATGTTGATCCCACTCTGTGATACAGTGGCAGAACCGACTGTTTTTACTGGTTTGTGATTTGCATTTTTTGTTCGTAAAATGTCGCGGTAAGCAAGAGTCGCCACCGATTTTTATTTCATCCAATCATGGAAAAGGAAAAAGAACAGAAAAAACCTTTTTTCGAGATATTCTGAGTACAGGGGGTAGATTATAGAAAGGGAATGTGTTAGCACCCTTTATATCCGTAGTTATCTACGGGCTCTTAGGTACTTGCTCATTGTTCAAATTGCTTGTGTGTGTTTATCTTGAAAATGTTTTTACTTCGTGATAACCCTTGTATCAATCTTCAAGGATGTGACGAAGTTTGTTTTGAAAATGTGTTTGTGTGAAATAGTTTTTGTTGAGCAAGTACTTAAGATTCTAACTACTCGAAAAAGGGATTGTTCGTTCTATTTCCTTTAGACAGCGCTATCCTACTATTAAGGAGTAGGTAGCACCTTCGTTGGAGTTGTAATGGACGATCGAAAGGGACAAATACAATCACTAAAGCAATAGTTAGAAAACTTTAGCAGTAACCCTAGAGTCTTAAAATCTTTCTGAGGCAACATTTCCGAGGCAACATTCGAATGAGACACTTTGATCTCTTTAGACTGGAGGGCAACCACTAAAATCTCCTATGCTTAATGATTGTTTACCGAAGGCAACCAAAGTGAGGTAAACCCTAGGATTGAATATGTGCATATGATTTGTTTCAGTTATTTAATCTTTTCACATTAGGCGATCTACCATTTTAATTTTCCAGACATTCTTGCCATACAATCCTATTAGCCATACATTTAGACAGTTAAAGATTGTGGAAATTAAAAGTGCGAGGAAATAAAACCTAGCTATTACAAGGCTTCGGGGAGGGGGATTACATAACCAAAACTTGGGGGGAAATTAAACAGTAAATTAAACCCTAGTTTAAAAGACTATTACAACCTCAGAGCAATTACAAAAATATAATTTAAAGTATGTACGAAAAACGTAAATGCGAGAAATTAGGATTTTGACCCTTGACAGCCAGATTGAATTTAATTAAAGAAAAAAAATCTTTTTTTTTGTCATTTTTATATAAGGAAATAAAGAATAAATTGCAAAATATCCTAATCACTAATAAAGTTTTAATTATGAAAAATCATTAAATTAATGGAAAAAAACAATTAACCTATTTTTGTGTTTTTATTTTTAGAAGGAATTAAAATTAAGAATTAAACCTAATTTCTATTTGATTTTAATTATAAAAAAAAGATTTAAGTTAACCTAATTAAACTACTTAATGCAATTAAATATTTTATGAAAAAAAGACTAAACCTAATATTGTTTGTGATTTTCTGATTTTTATGTTTTAATTAAAAATGATTTTTGGAAAATAAATAAATTAAAATAATAAAAAGAATTGAAATAAAATAAAAAAAGAAAAGATTGGGCCTGTGTGGTAGAATGCAGACTAGGGGTGCATTGCCAAATTGTTAGGCCCAAATTGGTTGGCCCATGTTCCTTGCGTGTGATCCCATGTGGATTATCTTCAGAGAGTGCACCATGGGCTGCTGTTGTTGGACGCTGGATCTGGACCAAGGGATGATCCAAAGGGTAGGATTTGTGAGCGTATGATGGATGCATGGAATGGTGATGTACTGAATATGCAGTAAATTATTAGGAAAATAATAAAAGTGTGAATTAATAATTAAAAACCTAACTCTGATTAATTCATAGTTTAATTATGAAATAAAATCAATATTGATTAAATCAAAACAACTTTTATGTCTAAAATTATTTTAATTAATTAAAAGCCTAAAACTAATATTTAATGATTTTTTTTGTGATTTTATATGTTAATTAAATTAATGATAGAAAACAAATCAAGTGAAAAATAAATAAATGAAAAGGGTTAGATAAGAAAATAGTCAAAAAAGTGAAAAATGCATGGGGTGGGTGATGAATCCATGCCCCTTGGGTCACAGTTAGGCGCCTCATCTACCAAGCAAAGCTATTGTTTGTGATTCAAGTCTGTTCTACGTAACAACAAGAACTCATTTGGACAGTTAATAAACATTAGCAATGTATGAAATTAATTATATGAATGTTTGAAAGAAAAGCAAACCGGAGAAGATGAGTATGCTTGTTTCAAGCATCAATGGCCATGACTTTCGACCTATTCTTACCCTTAGATACCTCAGGAATGATTTGTAATTGATGGCTTGGACTGAAAGTGGCTGGATCTTTGGTTTTGACTTTGCACTAGTTTTGACAGAATTTGAGGTTTTTAGAGAGTGTTCTTGGGCAGCCAATTTCGTGCTCCCTAGTGTATGAGGGTGTTGTGTTTATATAGAGGAGGAATTTAAGTCAAAAATAATGGAAGAAATCTCATGGTATCCTGGGGAATTATGAAGATTTGATTTGATTTTGGCCTTGTATAATTTCTTTTCAAAATATCTCCAATCATTACTTTTTTATCTAAATCATCCTTGCACGAATTACATGCCATGCTAGCTGTATATGGACTCATAATGTGCACAAAAAATCCATGATTTGATTTGATTTTATTATTTTACCATTTAAATTGATTTATTTTGATTTAAATGAATAAAAAATCAAAATAAATAATAAAAAGTATAAGATAATAGGTGGATAAGCTCAGGGGTCGTGGGTCCTATTAGAAACAAGTTTTAAGCAAGAAAATATGGGCCCCTTTGGAAAAAATGAAATTTTGATCAATGTTGACTTTTGACAATTTTTTTCAAAAATGGCCAACTTTGACAATGCATATCTCTCTCAATTTTGAAACTAGGAGGGTGTTCTGTGACTTTTTAGAAATCTTAGGATGTCCCCTAACCAACCCTTTTGGTTTCATGTCAATTGGATCTTCCATGTTCATGTATGAAGCTTTGACCCAAAAGGTGTTTTTGTTGACTTTTTAAAAGGACCTATAATGTAGAAATTCATATCTTTTGATGAGTGCATATTTTGAACTTGTGGGATGAAGATGAGTCGTAGGGAATTGCATCCTCTTCAAAATGAGCATTGGATGGAAAATTTCTGATAAAGTATGAAGAAGTTATGCATGGTCAAAGTAGGGTTGACTTTTACTGAGAAACCCTAATTTAGCAACTTTTGGGTTTTGATGAATTATGAGTAATCCCTGAGGAATCATGATCAACCCTTGATCAAATGATGGAAGTCACTTCAAAATGTTGATGTTGACCCAAAATATTGAGGTTTGACTGTATGTGGGCCACAATTGACTTTTGACCTAGTTCAGTTGATTCTCAAGCATCTGAGCAGTTGACTGAGAAAACTTCTTGTGCAAGGCTTGAAATTTGACATGGAGAATCTTGGGAACATATTAGGACCTTGGAAAGAATTTGGGGCCTTTGTGATCCATACATCTTGATGAAAGTGGAAACCCTAATTTGAGACACACTGCCTTATGAGAGAGTTTGACTGGTCAACTCTTGGGAAAACTTGAGCAAATTGAGGACCTTTAGGAGTATGTATTTAGTAAAATGAGAGGGAAAATTTTGGGGTAGAACAACGCCCCCTGTTCAATTTTCTTAAACTTGAGGATGTAGATTGGTTGTTCCACCTTTCGTGATTTGAAGGTGGAAGATGATTGAACACTAGAGTGCCCAAAAATTTGCACTTGCATGAAGTAGCCCTTGATTTGTGATACCGGGAATGGGCTCACAGATGCCATTTGGAGGTTGATGATAGATGATTGTCAGAGATGGGCTTAAAGATACCATCCTGGATGTGACGGAGAATCGTCGGAGATGGGCTTAAAGATGCCATCTAGATAATGTGGATTTCCTGAGATATTCCTTTGATGAGAATCCCTGCTCCTGTCGTTGAGGAGGAATCTATTGAGGAATGTTGGTATCTGTCTTGGGAGAAATATAATTTTAGGAGCTTCAGTTGTCCGTTACTCTAATGGGGAATTAACTCCGGAGGTGAACTGCATATCTTGGTCAGTGTATATGCTGCATCACGAACTGCATCTGAACTGAGAAGGAACCTGGGTAAGGTTGCTTTGTGAGGAGTCTATGTAGGGATTTAGGAGGAACCTGGGTAGGGTTACTTCGGGATAAGTCCGTGTAAAACTTCGACAGGAACCTGGGTAAGGCTACTTTGGGCTAAGTCTATGTAAAACTTCAAGAGGAACCTGGGTAAGGTTACTTTGTGATAAGTTCATATAAAACTTCAAGAGGAACCTGGGTAAGGTTACTTTGTGATAAGTTCGTGTAAAACTTCAGGAGGAACCTGGGTAAGGTTAATTTGTGATAAGTTCGTCTAAAACTTCAGGAGGAACCTGGGTAAGGTTACTTTGTGATAAGTTCGTGTAAAACTTCAGGAGGAACCTGGGTAAGGTTACTTTGTGATAAGTTCGTGTAAAACTTCAGGAGGAACCTGGGTAAGGTTACTTTGTGATAAGTTCGTGTAAAACTTCAGGAGGAACCTGGGTAAGGTTACTTTGTGATAAGTTCGTGTAAAACTTCAGAAGGAACTTAGGGATGAGTTCGTGTAAAACTTCAGGAGGAACCTGGGTAAGGTTACTTTAGGATGAGTTCATGTAAAACTTCAGGAGGAACCTACGTAAGGTTACTTTGTGATAAGTTCGTGTAAAACTTCAGGAGGAACCTGGGTAAGGTTACTTTGTGATAAGTTCGTGTAAAACTTCAGGAGGAACCTGGGTAAGGTTACTTTGTGATAAGTTCGTGTAAAACTTCAGGAGGAACCTGGGTAAGGTTACTTCGTGACGAACCCGCATAAAGCTCCATTTGATTGCACAGATAATTACTCTGTCTAGTTTCAGGAGCTAATCTTGAACTTGCTGGAAGTTATTGATGATAACCATCTTTCCTGAAAAGGTACATGATTAATCGTATATGATGCATGAAATGCATTGCATGATGACATTCTCAAAATAAATGAGACTATGCTATGTGCAATGTGTATGCGCACGTCATGATATATGAACATGAAATGCTATTGTGACATATCCGAGTGGGAAAATAAATCCCTGACCGCTGCTGGAGAGAAACGGAAATTGAGTTCTTGACCGTCGTATAAAAAGTGGTTCTTCTACTTCCGCTGGAGATGGTAAACCAGAGATGACTATGTTGGGGATTTTCCCCTTGTTTACGGATATTCTTCCGAGGAGAGACTCTGCTTGAGAACAACTCTGCGGGGGAATAACTCTGTTTGAGAGAGGAGATTCTTTGTTGGAATATCTTGCCGATTCAGAGAGATAAACTCCGCTGGGGGATGAACTTTCGTAGCCGGAGGAATAAACTCTGTTAGGGATTGAGCTTTTGTATTCAGAGAAATAAACTCTTCTTGAGAGACAACTTTACGAACCGCTTGCGATTATGAAATTCAGTCAGGGAATATAGATGTCGATTCTCTGAAGGAACTTTGCTGGGGAACGTAGCTCTTGTTTGGGGAAGCTGATGTCAAAGCTTTAGTTGCCTCTACTCTGTGGGGAGTGTAGATGTCACAGGGTCATATGCTGAGGATACGACAATGACTTTGCATCAGGACTTTTCTGCCTCCGTATCTGCTGGAGAAAGTGCCTGCGGAGGCCTTGTGGATTGAGTGTTATCCCAACTTATGAGGTGCTTGGTAACTTTCGATCAAAATGATAAGTCTTCTACTGATAGGAAAGTGACGAGATAATGGGACATAGTCGTACGCTTTAATCCCTAACTTTTTCCTGGACTGTCTTTTCAGATTTTCAGTCCGCCGGGATACCCTTTTTTGCCTAAGCCACCTTTTCAGGTTTTCGACTTGCCGGGTGTACATATGTTTTTTGTTTTTATCCCTAATTTTTGCCCGAACCCTTTTGGTTCTTCGGGATGCCCTTATTTTTTCCTAGGCCAATCAACCTAGCGGGTCTTTGTTCATGCGCAGTATTTTCTGACTATGTCCATGCTCTCAGGGAGTAGGGATTTGTCACTGTCGGTAGTGTTGTGTTGCCACAAAACCAGAAGATGTTTGTTTGATCGTACATGATTCGTTGTTGGAATTCATGCCCAATGCCCCCAAGTGATTCAAATGGAGATCTGCCCCTGGCTATTTGGCATCTTTGAGAGATTTCTTGAATCTTGACTTGACTGCCCCAGATGATGGACAATGATCATGTCGTTCCCCTTGGTTGGAAGTGTTTTTCCACTTGAGGTGATCCTTTTTATTGAGAAGGTTTTTGTTCACTAGATATTCGTCATGCAAATTTCTCTGCTGCTGAACAAATAGTCATATGCAAACAATGTTATTTTAAGAATGCAAAGCTTATGTATGTCTTGAAGTTTTGAAAATGCAGTTTTTTTATAGAAAAAATAGAATATTGCTAATATGTGATATCAACTCAAGATTTTTAACGGACCTTCAGGAGTCAGGATACCTTTTGTAACAGTATGCTTTTGAACTAACCTATGCTTCAGCTAGGACTTTTAAGGGTTATAACGTGGCCTGGTTCACGGTTTAAGAAACAAAGGATAAAGGCTCAAATTTTATTTGTACCCACCCGTTCTTCGTGATATTCTTCAATCCTAAACTCAACTAATTGTGCATTTAGATCCCGTTTGAGTCTTTGCTCTGATATTCCAGCGATGGTTCAGATACTGACAGTTTATTTTGAATAGGAAGTCATTTCTTTTTTGTTGAGGGTTTGTATGACCTCTTTCTTTTTTATTTTATTATCCCTGTCTTTTTCCTGAACTGTTTCTTTTTGTGATTACAGTCAGCGGGATGCCCCAGTGTTTTTTTCTTAAGTCTCCTTCATAGGTTTTGACTTAATGGGATTTTATTTCGAGAGATAATAACTGCCTGTCTTGATGATTATAGGGAACCATCATCGTCTTTTGTTTCAGAAGGATGTTTGTGATGCCACTCATTGTGTATGAAACGGCATATTGTGACTGAATGCGCCTCTGAATTAACTGAGAAAACTACCCTTCCCCAGGTTATAATTAAGGGTTTTAATTTGTGCGAAAAGAAAAAATCCTACTTCTTTGGCTCAAAGGGGTTGACTAGGGATTATCTTCCTTATAACTCCACTGTTTGAGATTTGAAACAACGCCTGTACATCGTCAGCGGGGTCTGTTCAAAAGCATATTGTAGAGATTGTGGTATCATTTTTGTCATCCTCCCTCTAAGGCTTAGAGTTTTTAATCGAGAGTTGAATATCACGAAAAGGAAATATAAAGCAATTTAAGAATAATGAAAACAAATTAATTCAAGACAAACATGTGTAATGCATTGATGAAACAATAAAGTTTATCATGACAATAATTGTTCAAATAAAGAAAATACAACTTCAGAATTTAAATGAACAAAAATGCTTTTAACCCTAGCCATATTTTGGCAAGGGAGCAGTGATCACGTTGGGAGTCTCAGGAGGGTCGAATTCAATCTCCTTGGAATCAATCATATCCTGAATCTTGTATTTCAGCACCCAACAATCGTTAGTATCGTTCCCCGGGCTGTCAGAATGATAAGCACACCTTGCCTCCGGATTGTAGTTAGGAGAGGAAGTCTTCGGGTTCGGATGAGGGTTTATCGCTGTAATCAGCTTCATCTTCAACATGTGTTGCAATGCTTGTGACAGTGGCATGTTGATTTGGGTGAACTGCCTTTGAGGTCTTTCCACCCTTGGCATATTATTTCGTTGTTGTGGTCGTTATGTGCGTGCCGAATTAGAGATCAGCACTGCCCTCCACAGATTGGTGGTAGTCTTCCTTGCTACGCCCCTTCTGGCCGTGCATAGAATTGGCTTCCCTCTTTCCACCAAATGACTTCTTCTCTGTAATCGAAGAGATATTTTTCTGGATCTTGCCACTCCGGATCCCAACTTCTACTCTTTCTCCAGTCAATATCAGCTCGGTGAAACCAACCGAGGAGCTACCAATCAAGTGATTGAAGAAAGGACCAGACAACGTACCAAGGAACATATCCACCAACTCCCTATCAGACAACGGGGGTTGAACTCTCCCAGCCAAGTCTCTCCATTTTTGTGCATAATCTTTAAAATCTTCACCTGCACTCATGGACATACTCTGGAGTTGAGTACGAGTGGGAGCAAGGTCGGCATTATACCAATACTGCTTGTAGAAAGCAGCAGCCAGATCTTCCCAGTTTCTGATATTTGTTCCCTCTAGCTGATAGAACCATTCAAGCTGAGTCCCTTACAGACTATCTTGAAAGAAATGAACCCACAAATTTCTATCAGCGGTGTGGGGCTGGATCTTTCTGACATAAAAGCGAAGATGGATTTTTGGACAGGACACACCATCATACTTAGCAAAAACTAGGGCTTTGAACTTTTGCGGGATGACCACTCCCGACACCAATCCCAATTCCTCGAAATCCAGCCCATGTATCCTCTGAACTTCCATGGCACTCAGACGGTCTTCCAATTGTTTGTATCTATCCTCAGCAGGAGGATATTGCTCATCATTGTAATCAGTATCATTGTCAGACACTGTAAGACTGGGGTCTTTCTCTTCTTCTTGATTCTCCCCTTCCTTAGATGAAGAGGTCAGGTCGACTTGTCGCTTCAACTTCTCTCCAAACCTTCTTCCCATATTCAGAATACTGGCAGCCTTCTTCTTCTTTTTTTCTCTTTCAGAATGAGGGCTTTCAGATCCTCCCGCCCCTTTTCCAGACTGATGAACATTTGTTGGAAATGGGTGTTCTGTGCCTGAAGTTCCTTAATGCTTTATTCGGAAGACATTTCTGCTGAAATAAACAGCGAAGAAGATGAGAAACCTGTAATGGTACCTGCAATGATGTGTATGATAATGGTATGCGCATGAAATGATTTCAAAGACTTCGGGAAATTTAAATTTGCAAACCAAAAATAAATAAAACTTTATTAGCGGAATTTGAAGTTCAAATGCCTTTTAGGCGTTACAATAAAAAATAAACAAATCTAAAACTATAAAAGACATCAAAATTCCCATGGATGCTTCCTCTTTGCGATGAGATAATCATTCAGTCCTTTTTCCTCATGAAGTTGCTTTGTAAGCTCTAAGACCTTCCTCTCCTGAGCATGGAACTAATCCTTGTAAGTATCCCGCTCCTTCATCATCTGAATCCAAGACCTCTATAATTCCCTAAGATCAGTGGGTATGTAAGGATAGAGAACCGTGTAAGGAATGCCTTCTTCAGTAGTGGGTTCCACAATCACTAGTAAAACTGACACATAGGGCATCATAAGCTTCTGGGAACGAGCTCGTACCCATTGGAGGTAAGGTTTCATAGGAATGGGAGTTTTTTGCCCTAAAGTCTTGACGCCAAATCTGTTTACCATGCCCCTGGCTTGTGTGAACCTCCAGCGATACTCTTGAATATCCTCCTCATAGTTGAACATGATGCCTTTGATTAGTAACTCATGGGGACCATCCCTTCGAGCGTGACCAAATTATCGCAGAGCTAAACAAGGACTGTAGGTTATACCCCCTCTGATACCAAGCAGTGGGACATTAGGGTACTCCCCGCAGTGGTCAATGATAGTAATGTTTTCCATAGATCGAGAACACCAAAGAATATCCATATGGGCGAGTGACATTATTCTTTGTGACCAAACTAGACCTTCTTCATTCTTCAGTATGGACTTAGGGAGGTGAGAAATAAACCACCTCGATAGCAATGGCATGCAACACATAAGAATCCCTCTTCTCCTCATGGTACGATTATGGAGAGTGTGCAAAATATCTCCAAGCAAAGTAGGCACCGGGTTGCGAGAGAGAAAGATCTTGATAGAATTCACATCTATGAATCTGTCCAGATTAGGAAAGAGAACTAAACCATAAATAAGAAGAGCCAAGACCTCCTCAAAAGCCTGAAAATCCATATTATCCCAAAACAGTTGGGCTTTGTCTAACAAAAACTTAGCTAGAAAACCCTTGACTCCGCTTCTAGTTTCCTAATTGGATACCATGTCGGCCCGTTTCAGGTGCAAAGCTGAGGCAATGACTTCTGGCTTAGGAACTTCTTCTAGACCTGTGAAGGGTACTTGTTCAAGAATAGGTATATCTAATAGCTGAGAGAATTCTTCCAAGGTAGGCACTAACTGATAGTCTGGAAAGGTGAAGCAGTGGTGCTTGGGATCAAAGAGCTGAAAGAGTACACTCATCATCTTTTCATCAAAGTTTGAAGTAACCAGGTTGAGAAGTTGACCATGTCTCTTAGTGAAAGTAGAAGTTTTATAAACCCTTGATGCTATCTCTTTGAGTTGGTAAGGTATCTTCACAAAGCTGATTCGGATAGTGTTTCTACGAACGGAAGCCATGATCTGCAAAACAGAACAAAGATAAATTCCCTTGGTCTTTGAAATGGTTAGTGCGATAAGAATGGATGCCATGTTATGATGCATGATGTCATGATAAACCACAGGTATAGAAAACAAAAGTATAGCAAGCACAGTCAAATCACACAAAGTCCTTAGGTTTAAGGCTTGCATGAGGTCAAAGGTAGTACCCTCTTGAAGTTTAGTTGGTTCAAACTTGTCCTAAAAAGTAATCGGGTTCTAGAGATTCTCAATATCACTGACCATCCTTTATCGGGCATTGTTTCAGCTCTCAATATTTTCTTGCGGCATAAATATCCCAAAAGTCTGGTCTCAATGAGTGTAGCATCGAGTATCAACCAGTTCTCAGCTCTACACCGAGGGCGTCTATCTCACTTCTTTCTAATGGCCAAGTCGTTCAACTAAGGTTCTAAGGTCTGTTAGTGCTTCACGACACCACATGGCGGCCCCGTATTCTCCTCGTTTCCCCATGAAGGATGCTGGTACCAACCAAAGTGCCACACTAACACAACCATCGCTTAAATCTTATCGTTCTACGCCGTACAGTCTCCACAATCTATTGTTGTTTACCTAATGAGTTCCCCCAGATCCGGGTGTAGGATCTATAGTAACCCAAACAAAACCTCAAAAGTAAAGCGACCAAGACAATCAAGAGAAGCAATTTAATGACCTAAATCCTAAGGTATACCCCACTCAACAATCCCGAGCAGAGTCTCCAGTTCTATGATACGGTGGTAGAACCGAATGTTTTTACTGGTTTGCATTTTGCGTTTTTTGTTTGCAAAATGTCGCGGTAAGCAAGAGTTGCCACCAAATTTTATTTCATCCAATCATGGAAAAGGAAAAAGAACAGAAAAAACCTTTTTTCGAGATATTCTGAGTACGGGGGGTAGATTATAGAAAGGGAAGGTGTTAGCACCCTTTCTATCCGTAGTTACCTACAAGCTCTTAGGTACCTGCTCATTTTTCAAATTACTTGTGTGTGTTTGTCTTGAAAATGTTTTTACTTTGTGATAACCTTTGTATCAGTCCTCAAGGATGTGACGAAGTTTATTTTGAAAATTTGTTTTGAAAAGGTGTTTGTGTGAAACGGTTTTTATTGAGCAAGTACTTAAGATTCTACCTACTCGAAAACGGGATTGTTCGTTTTATTTCCTTTTAACAGCGCTATCCTACTATTAAGGAGTAGGTAGCCCCATCGTTGGAGTAGTAATGGACGTTCGAAAGGGACAAATACAATCACTAAAGCAATAGTTAGAAAACTTTAGTAGTAACCCTAGAGTCTTAAGATTTTTCCGAGGCAACATTTCTGAGGCAACATTTTCGAGGCAACATTCGAATGGGACACTTTGATCTCTTTAGACTGGAGGGCAACCACTAAAATCTCCTTTGCTTAATGATTTTTTACCGAAGGCAACCGAAGTGAGGTAAATCCTAGGAGTGAATATGTGCATATGATTTATTTCAGTTATTTAATATTTGCACATTAGGCGATCTACCGTTTTAATTTTCCAAACATTCTTGCCATACAATCCTATTTGCCATACATCTAGACAGTTAAAGATAGTGGAAATTAAAAGTGCGAGGAAATAAAACCAAGCTATTGCAAGGCTTCGGGGAGGGGGATTACATAACCAAAACTTGGGGGGAAATTAAACAGTAAATAAAACCCTAGTTTAAAAGACTATTACAACCTCAGAGCAATTACAAAAATATAATGAAAAGTACGTACGACAAACGTAAATGCGAGAAATTATGGTTTTGACCCTTGACAACCAGATTGAATTTAATTAAAGAAAAAAATCATTTTTTTGTCATTTTTATTTAAGGAAATAAAGAATAAATTGCAAAATATCCTAATCACTAATTAAGTTTTAATTATGAAAAATCATTAAATTAATGGAAAAAAACAATTAACCTATTTTTGTGTTTTTATTTTGAGAAGGAATTAAAATTAAGAATTAAACCTAATTTCTATTTGATTTTAATTATGAAAAAAAGATTTAAGTTAACCTAATTAAACTAATTAATGCAATTAAATATTTTAAAAAAGACTAAACCTAATATTGTTTGTGATTTTTTGATTTTTATGTTTTGATTAAAAATTAATTTTGGAAAATAAATAAAATAAATAAATTAAAACAATAAAAAGAATTGAAATAAAATAAAAAAGAAAAGATTGGGCCTGTGTGGTAGAATGCAGACTGGGGGTGCATTGCCAAATTGTTAGGCCTAAATTGGTTGTCCCATGTTCCTTGCGTGTGATTCCATGTGGATTAGCTTCAGAGAGTGCACCATGGGCTGCTGTGGTTGGACGCTGGATCTGGACCAAGGGATGATCCAAAGGGTTGGATTTGTGAGCGTATGATGGACGCATGGAATGGTGATTGTGATCGGTGGATCTGGAACTGACTGTTTAACGCTGGTTCGCGAAATGTCGCAGAAGCAAGAGTCGCCACCGTCTTTTATTTTCTCCAAATGGAAAGGACAAAAGCACAGAAAAATTCCTTAAAGAGATTGCTCTCGGTTCGGGAGGTAGATTATAGAAAGGGAAGGTGTTAGCACCCTTTCTATCCATGGTTATCCATGGGCTCTTAGATACTTGCTCACTTGTGTTTTCAAAAATGGTTTGTTTGCTTTTCAACTGTGGGTTTTAAAAAGTTTCTTTGAAAATTCCAGTTCGACTCTTGTATCGGTCCTCAAGAGTGTTTGAAAAATTGCTTTCGAAAGCTTTTTGAAAAGGTGTCGGTGTGAAAAGTATTTTGTTTGTTTTTTGAAATAGAGCAAGTATCTACGAGTCATCTACCTACCCTAAGGAATTCGTCTGTGTAAATGTCCTTTAAAGTAGTGCCATCCTGCCATTGAGAGGTAGGTAGCACCACCGTTGGAGGTGTTCGGGTCAATTCGAGGTTCGGGACATGGTGATCACCAGAGCAATGGGAAGACACCTTAGAAGCTACCCTCATGCCAGGTTCCCGGATCATGAGGACTTACTAAGACATCCTCTACTCGACGATCACCTTTCGAGGCAAGGCAACAGTGAGGCGTACCCTAGAGGTGGTGTGTGCGATTTGTGTGTTGTTTTCATTTGCATTTATCTTGTCATGTTATTGGTGATCTAACGTTTGTTTTTATTTAAGGCCATTCATTCTTGCATGCTTTGTTTAACAGTTAAAAAAATATTGCGGGAAAAGTAAATTCTAAACTATTACAAAAGGCGCGGGTCCACATCGCCAAAAGTTTCTCGAACCCGATTTGACAAAAAATAAATAAATAAAGAAGGTAAAATAATTAAAAATGCGAGAAGTTAATTACAAGGCTTCGGGAGAGATACATAAATATTTAAACGAAATAAAACAAATATGCGAATTAATAAGAAATTGAGAACGAGGGCGTTGGACCCTTTTGCAAAAATTGAATTAATGATGGAGTTAATTAATTAAAAAAGAAAGAAAGAACTTGTTTTTCTTTGGTATTTTTAGTATTTTAGGATTTAATGTGAAAAAAAAGGAGAATTAATTAAAATTAAAATAAGATGCAAACCCTAATCCTAATTATTTTTAATTTATTAAGAAAATATTGAAGTTTTTTAACCTAAAATTAATCCTAATTTTTATATGCAAATTTAATTACAAAAAATAAATAATATTAAATATTATGGGAGAAAAAAGAAAAAAAAAGAAGATGAAATTAATTGAAACCCTAATTCTATGTTTTTTTAGATTTTTTTATTAAATATTAATTTAAACCCTAATTTAAAACTAAATTTAATTATATGCATTTATTTATGAAAATACTAAAAAATAAAATATTTATTGTTTTTCTCTTTTTTCTGATTTTTATGGGTATTTTTTATATTTATGAAAATATTAAATTGATTAAAAGAATAATAATTAAAAGAAGATAAAAATAATGAAAAGATAAAAAATAACAAAATTTTTGCAAACCTTGGGGGTATCAGTCCCCAGATAGGAGGTATAGTTTAGCAGCCTGGCCCAAGAATCTGAAGCCTTATGGACTTTTTTCTGGGAGCATACACGCGCGTTGACTTGAGTTCATCATAGTCTTCAGTTCATGTCCGTTGATCTGACGCTCTGGGACACGTGGGCGTTGATTTTTGAGGATGCATGATAGTCCTCAGCACAAGCGCTACATATGAACGTTAATTGAAAAATAACAAATGGAAAGGGTGAAGACCTGGGATCGAACCCAGGTCATTAACATTATCAATAGCTACGCTCGCCACTGAGCCATTCCACGCGTTGTTAATATATAATGAATAACAAATATTATAAAAGAAAACCAATGCATTAGTGGACTTTGCGCGCGAGTTTTTAAACTGGCCAATCGTCTAACGCCACGACATCGTCTTCTTCTTCATCCCTGAAATACAAAAACATTAGGCAACATTTTTCATGGCGTTCTCTTAGGCCAGCTATTAAAAAATAGCGATTAGCCCCAGGGGCTCTATAAATTAGGCGCGAGGGTAGGTTTGAGATCGTCCAGACGCGTTGATTTGAATGGTGGTGGTCTTGAACGCCAATTTTTTCTTATGTGAAAAACCCCAATCCAAGGTCCTGTAAACCCTAGAAATTGACAATGGTAGAATCGTGCACAATGCATAATAATTCAATCAAACACATGGGTTAGCTTCATAATAGCATAAGGAATGTAAATCACATATTAAAACTTGCAAAAAACGCATGAATGAAGATGCACGATTGTGAATTTTATTTGAAACAGTTGGACTCCACTGTACCAATTCCGGGCGTTTTGATGAATGTTTTTGATTGAGAATCGTTCAATGAACTTCCAGGAAGGTGTTTGAACAGCTATTAAGCCTTGAATCAACCTGCAAAAGGGTTTTCAGTTTTGAGTTTCTTGCCAAATTTTTCAAGTTTGTGAATGGTTTCTGCGCAGCTTTTATGGTCCAAGGCATTAGGGTTATGTTCTATGCTTATGTAGGAATGAATTAGGTTAAAAAGAATCATCCAAATCTCTTGCATTCATAGATTTTGAGATTTGATTTTCCATCATTATTTTTTCAATCTTTCCATGTGCTTTTTGATACAAATCAACTCCAATCTCTCCAAATCTTTCCCTATTTGAATATGCACGAAATCTTGAGGATAAAACATGTACAAAAAGATTGGAAAACTTAGGTTAGCATTTTTCATGTATTTAATTTGATTTAAATGAATTATTATTAATAAAAATTCAAATAAATAAATAAATAAAAAATGAATAAAAACTTCCCTTTGGGCCAAGTGGTCGTGCACATGTCATGGATGATGAATTATGGAGGAAAAATGGGCCCATTAGCAATTTTAGGTCATTTGAATCAATGTTGACTTTTCAAAATATCCAAAAATTTCCCAACTTCTACAAGGCATAGCTTGCTCAATTTTTAAGCTTTTCTCATGTTCTTGGACATTTTGGAAAGTTCTTTGAGTCCTCTAACCAATGCCTTTGGTCCCATGTCATTTTGATTTACCAATCTCAAGTTATGGCCTTTGACTTAAAGTCCCTTTTTGTTGACTTTTGAAAATGACCTATAATGTTGAAATTGATAACTTTTTGTGAGAGCATTTCTTGGACTTTAAGTATGAAGATGAGTTGTAGGAAATGTCTTTATCTTCAAAATGAGCTTTGGATGGAATTTTTCTGATAATCCATGTGAATGTTATGCCCTGGTCAATTTACAGTTGACTTTTTCAGCTGTCCAAATAAGGAAACTTTTGCATTTTGATGATTTTTGAGCCAAGCTTTGAGAATCATGATCAAGCATTGATCAAATGATGTTTGTGGCTTCAAAATGATATGTTGACCAAAAATTTGAACTTTTGACTGTCAAATGACCATTTTGCCCTTACAGTTGACTGTAGTGCAATTAGGGTTTTTGACTGTGCAATTTTGAGCTGAAAGCCTTGAAACTTGATATGAGGATACTTGACCATATTTTTAGGCATGTGGGACTTGATTGGACCATTGAAAACTTCATTTTCTTGAGCAAAACCAAAACCCTAATCTTGACTGTTTAGGAGACCCTTGACTGTGCAACCCTTAGGGAGGTTCTGAAGCTTTGACTTGGCAATTTCTTGAAGAATATGGGAGGGAAAATTTTGGGGTACAACAGTTGCCCCTGTTCAATCTTCTTAGACCTGAGGATGCAGATTGGCTGACGTGCCTTTCGTAATCCGAGGGTGGAAGATGATTGAACACTAAAGTGCCCAGAAATTTGCGCTCACATAGTAGCAGTGTGATGGGAATGGGCTTATAGATGCCATTTGGAGATCGATGAATAGGATGATGGTCTTATAGATGCCACCTGGATGTTGTTCGCGTAAGAGATTCCTTAGCGAGAACCTGCATACCTGCAAAAGAAAAAACGATACCTGACATGTTGCGGGAACTGGTCTTCAGATGCTTGGTATAGATGTGTCCTGCCTGGTTACAGGAGCTGGATCTGGAGCTTCACAGGATGATGAATGAACCAGGGATGGCTACTACCTTAGCATGAACGGTAAGAGAACCTTGGGTAACTTTAACTTCAACAACGCCCGTTGAGAAAATCTTGGTGGGAATTACCATCTTCGCAGTATCGGGAAGAGAACCAAAGGAAATTATAATCTGAGAGGGAATTACATCTCACGCACCGTCGGGGAGAGGACCACAGGAAATCATAACCTAAAAGGGAATTACATCTCACGCACCGTCGGGGAGAGGACCACAGGAAATCATAACCTGAAAAGGAATTACATCTCACGCACCGTCGGGGAGAGAACCACAGGAAATCATAACCTAAAAGGGAATTACATCTCACGCACCGTCGGGGAGAGGACCACAGGAAATCATAACCTAAAATGGAATTACATCTCACGCACCGTCGGGGAGAGGACCACAGGAAATCATAACCTAAAAGGGAATTACATCTCACGCACTGTCGGGGAGAGGACCAAAGGAAATCATAACCTAAAAGGGAATTACATCTCACGCACCATCGGGGAGAGGACCACAGGAAATCATAACCTAAAAGGGAATTACATCTCACGCACCGTCGGGGAGAGGACCACAGGAAATCATAACCTAAAAGGGAATTACATCTCACGCACCGTCGGGGAGAGGACCACAGGAAATCATAACCTAAAAGGGAATTACATCTCACGCACCGTCGGGGAGAGGACCACAGGAAATCATAACCTAAAAGGGAATTACATCTCACGCACCGTCGGGGAGAGGACCAAAGGAAATTATAACCTGAAAGGGAATTACATCTCACGCACCGTCGGGGAGAAGACCAAAGGAAATTATAACCTCAGAAGGAATTATCACCTCACGCACCGTCGGGGAGGGAACCATAGAAAATTATAATCTCAAAAGGAATTATCACCTCACGCACCGTCGGGGAGGGAACCATAGAAAATTATAATCTCAAAAGGAATTATCACCTCACGCACCGTCGGGGAGGGAACCATAGAAAATTATAATCTGATAACTTCTACTGAGTCTTCATCAGAAAAATCTGTCGGGAGTCGATTTAGCTGGACTAGAGAAGGCCTTGGACTGGATAAGAAATCTTTGGAGTTGATTAACTGAACCGGTCTAGGTCTTGAGATATGATTGAGAATTTAGCTGAATCTTTCCTGAAAGGTAAAGGTCAGTCATATGCCATGCATGATATGGACCAAGCAATGATGTTCTCAACATAAATGAGATTTGTATGATATGATGCGTCTATGCATGCTATAATGATGTATGTGATGTTTTATGAGTGTGTTTTCGTCTAGGAAAGTAAATCCTTGACGGGTGCCGGGAAGTCACTCCTGGGCTGAAATAGATTTCGCTTCCGCTGGGGATGATAGCTGCAAGAATACCGATAGGAGAAGATAACTCCGTTGGGGAATAAACTTGGCGAATGGAAGATTCTGCGGGGAGAAAAATAATCCAGCGATCATGCTGGGGAGCGATACTCTGTGGGGAGAGAGATGTTTTTGCTGAATTGTTGATAGTAACTTGCTGAGGATACTCTTGTCGTATTGGAAGCGTGAATAGGCTTCGCTGGGGATAGGAAGACTTTGTCGACGACGCTCTTTCCATGGCTTTTGGCTGAGGATAACCCAGTTATATCCTGTTAAGGAAATAACTCTTTAAATAAAGCCGGACGACGCGTTCGTGCTCTGCGAGGGATAAGCTTCCAGAATCTACTGGGGATAAGCTTACTGCTTGGGGAGATGGAGTCCACTTTCCTGGGGGCACTGGATTGGACTCTCTTGGGGAAGTTTTGATGTGCTGGGGAGGAAGTGATTCCTTTGAATGTTGATATGTCGCCGGGGAACAATCTTTAGGCCAAGACTGTCGGGGATGCTTGTTATGAATAGGTGTATATGGCTGCTGGGGAATGTTGCTATCTGCTAGAGGATACCCAACTTCCTTAAGATTTGATAGTATAGCTTGGAGAGTATATTGACTGCTGACTTACTCTCTGAGGAATTAGGATGTACTGGTCGTGTTCTTTAGCTGAACCTACCTTGGTACCTTGGAGGATAGAACAATTAGATTGCTTAGACAACTCTTTATTGCCCCTGTTTCTAATGTTACCTGTAATTAATTCCTTGTTTCGTATGCAAATATTCATGAGTTAGCAAATTATGGTCAATGCATATATCACAAATTGAACCTTGGACGTTCTTCGCAAAACAAAACAGGAAAAGAAAAAACAATTGGCACTTTTAACTGAAAAGTATATTTGTATTGATTTTTGAATGGCCTGAAAATAGGCGTTTTGTGTACAAGAGGCTGACGTCCTAGTAAGAGAACGCCGCCGAACAAAAGAGTTTATATAAATTTTGTACAAAAGAAAATAAAACAGCTGTGTGAAATATGAATGATCCCACTGGGTTTCAACTCTGCTATTGCCTTTATAACTCTGAGCGTCTCATCACTTGATGACCTTGGTTGAAGGTGAAGCTGACTGATCGATGCCGTCTGAACTTGATGTAGATACCGGATTCTGGATGCAAAGTGATCAATGAGACATAGTATTACGCTTTATCCCTAATTTTTGCCTGGACCGCCCTTTCGGGTTTTCAGTCCACCGGGATACCCATTTTTGCCCAAGCCGCCTTTTCAGGTTTTCGACTTGCCGGGTGTACAGATTTTTTTCATTTCATCCCTTCATTTTTCCCGAACCCTTTTGGTTCGACGGGAAGCCCTAATTTTTGCCTAGGCATGTCAGCCTAGCGAGTCTTTTTTTCATGCGTAGTATCTTTTTACTATGTCTGCATTGGCGGGGTGAGGAAGGTCGTCACCATCCATGTTGGTCAATATCATTGCTCCTCCTGAGAACACATGCTTAACCACAAATGGCCCTTCGTACGTAGGGGTCCATTTGCCCCTTGGATCACTCTGAGGAAGGATGATTTGTTTGATTACCAGATCCCCAACTTGATATTCCTGTGGTCTGACCTTTTTGTTAAATGCCCTGATCATTCGTTTCTGATACGTCTGACCATGGAAGATAGCAGCAAGTCTCTTTTCATCAATAAGGTTGAGTTGATCAAGTCGTGTCTGGATCCAATCATCTTCGTTCAGATTTGCATCCTTCATTATCCGGAGAGAGGGTATTTGCACTTCGATCGGCAAGACTGCCTCCATACCATAAACCAGAGAGAAAGGAGTTGCCCCGGTTGACGTCCTAGCTGAGGTACGGTACCCATGTAGAGCGAACGGTAACATCTCGTGCCAATCTTTATAAGTAACTGTCATCTTCTGCACAATTTTCTTGATGTTCTTATTTGCTGCTTCTACAGCCCCATTCATCTTCGGTCTGTAAGGAGAAGAATTGTGGTGCTGTATTTTGAACTGTTCGCAGAGCTCAGCGATCATCTTATTATTTAGATTGGTACCGTTGTCTGTAATAATTCTCTCAGGGACGCCGTACCGACAGATCAAGTTATGCCGAATGAACCGTGCCACAACAGTCTTGGTTACCGTAGCATAGGATGCTGCTTCGACCCACTTCGTAAAATAATCAATCGCCACTAGGATGAAGCGATGCCCATTAGATGCCGTAGGTTTAATCTCGCCAATCATGTCTATGCCCCACATTGCAAACGGCCAAGGCGCAGTCAGAACATTCAGGGGAACCGGAGGAACATGCACCTTGTCTGCATAAATCTGGCACTTATGGCATGTCCTGGAATGTTGGTAACAGTCAGCTTCCATTGTGGACCAGTAGTATCCTGCCCGTAGGATTTTCTTAGCCATAGTGTGTCCACTGGAATGCGTACCAAAGGTCCCTTCGTGTAGCTCTTCCATGATCTTTTCTGCTTCAGTTTTATCCACACAACGCAGTAAGGTTGAATCATGGTTTCGCTTGTACAAGATGTCGTTGCTAAGGAAGAACTTTGCTGCGAATCTTCTCAGGAATTTCTTATCGTTGACAGAGGCACCTTCAGGGTATTCCTGAGCTTCCAAGTATCTCTTCACTTCATGGTACCAAGGCTTCTCAGTCACCAATTCAGTCTCGAGATCACAACAGTATGCCGGTTCGTCCAATTTCCAGATGATGATCCGGGGAGCCTCATTATCCCATTTGACCTTAAACATAGAAGACATTGTAGCCAACGCGTCCGCCAACTGATTCTCTTCTCTCGGAAAGTGTTCAAAGGTTATCTCTGCAAAGTGGGGAATCAGGGTCAACACACATTCTCTGTAAGGAATCAGGTTTGGATGTTTCGTATCCCACTCTCCTTTGATCTGATTGATCACAAGAGCGGAATCTCCGAAGACACTCAGAAACTTAATCCTTAGGTCAATCGCAGCTTGAAGACCCATGATGCACGCCTCATATTCTGCCATGTTGTTGGTACAGTTGAAACATAGTCGGGCAGTGAGTGGAGTATGAGTGCCTTGAGGAGATATGATTATGGCGCCGATACCGTTTCCCAAAGCATTGGAGGCTCCGTCAAAGTGCATAGACCATCGGGATCCTGGTTCAGGTCCTTCATCCGGTCCAGGTACTTCACAATCTGTCACTATCATGATGCTCTCATCTGGAAACTCGAAGTTCATTGACTGATAGTCATCTACAGCTTGATGAGCCAAGTGGTCTGCCAATACACTCCCCTTGATGGCTTTCTGGGTTGTGTACTGAATATCGTATTCTGTCAAGATCATTTGCCATCTTGCAATTCTCCCAGACAGAGAGGGCTTTTCGAATATGTACTTTATAGGATCCATTTTTGAGATCAACAAGGTAGTGTGAGTCAGCATATACTGTCTCAGCCGGCGAGCAGCCCATACCAAAGCGCAGCAAGTTTTCTCAAGCAGTGAGTATCGGGTCTCACAGTCGGTAAACTTTTTGCTAAGGTAATAAATGGCATGCTCTTTTCGGCCAGACTCGTCATGCTTCCCCAGCACACATCCCATTGAGTTGTCAAGTACTGTCAGGTATAGTATCAGAGGTCTCCCTTCAACTGGTGGCATAAGGATAGGTGGTTCTTGGAGATACTCTTTGATTCTGTCAAAAGCAGCCTGACATTCATCGTTCCAACGTATTACCTGATCTTTCTTCAGCAGCTTGAAGATTGGCTCACAGGTAGCAGTCAGATGTGAGATGAACCGAGCTATGTAATTCAGGCGTCCTAAAAAGCCTCTGACCTCTTTCTCTGTCCTGGGAACTGGCATCTCTTGAATAGCTTTGACCTTAGCAGGGTCCACTTGAATACCTTTATCACTGACCACGAAGCCTAGCAACTTTCCCGATCTTACCCCGAAGGTGCACTGGTTCGGGTTCAATCTCAGCTTGTATAGTTTCAACCGGTCAAATAACTTCTGCAGATGATCTAGGTGTTCTTCCTCAGTCTGGGACCTTGCGATCATGTCGTCAACATACACTTCTATCTCATGATGGATCATGTCATGAAATAAAGCAACCATGACACGTTGGTAGGTTGCCCCAGCGTTCTTCAACCCGAATGGCATGACCTTGTAACAGAAGGTGCCCCACTGAGTAACAAATGTAGTCTTTTCCATGTCTTCAGGTGCCATCTTGATCTGATTGTAACCTGAAAAGCCATCCATGAAAGAGAACACCTTGTGCTGAGCTGTATTATCAACAAGGACATCAATGTGAGGTAAGGGGAAGTCATCCTTGGGGCTGGCCCTGTTCAGATCCCTGTAGTCGACACACATTCTGACCTTACCGTCCTTCTTAGGTACCGGCACCACATTAGCAACCCACTGAGGGTAAGAAGTCACTGCAAGGAACCCAACATCAAACTGTTTCATGACCTCGGCTGTAATCTTCTCAGACAATCCTGGACGCATCCGACGGACCTTTTGCTTAACTGGAGGGCAGTCTTCCTTAGTTGGCAAGTGATGGACCACAATATCGGTATCCAACCCGGGCATGTCTTCGTAGGACCAGGCAAAGATCTCCATGTAGTCATGTAACATCTTGGTTAACCGTTGCTTCACGCTGAGCTCTAGGTTGGCACCAATCTTTACCTCTTTCCTGTCTTCTTCAGTACCCAGGTTTATGGTTTCCATTGGCTCTTCATGGGGTTGTATTGCCCTCTCTTCCTGAAGTAACAGTCTTGCAAGCTCACCAGGCACTTCGCAATCATCTTCACCTTCGTCTTCGGCTAAGTTGATAGGATTTTCGAAGTTATAACTGGCAGTAGCAGGGTTGTTATCAGTGAGATCCAGAGTGGATTGAAACCTGTATGAGTGAGTGTGTGTGAAAATACAGCTGTTTTGAAATATATGTAAAGGAAAGAAAGACAGAAAAGGAGCATAAGATTTGCAATGCGAAAATACGTCCAAGATTTTCATTCATGATATATGAAATGACAATTTATATGCCCTCACAAATGAAACCACGATGCCTCGGGTAAGACACCGGGCCAAAAAGTTTATTTATTGTTTATTACAGATACCAAAAAACATAGGAATTCATTACTCAGTAACAAGAGAAACAGATAGGTTGCCCTTCGCACTCCAGTTGTTAAGTCCACTGTCGGTTGCCGGGTAGATCCAGCTATCAAACTCAGCTTCATCCACTTCCTCTTCATCCCCAATAGCATTCACTCCATGAGCAGGCAGGGGAGCTGTCACCACATTAGGCTTCTCAGATGCCTCAAACTGTACCTCCTTGGCGTCAATAAGATCCTGCAGCTTGCTTCTTAAGGCCCAACAGTCGTCAGTAGAATGCCCCGGGCTATCTGAATGGTAAGCACAACGAGCATTCGGGTTGTACTTAGGAGATGCGGTATTGGGGAAATTCGGAGCCTCTCGGACAGTTACTAAGTTGGTGGATAGTAACTGTGGCAAAATCTGCGATAAAGTCATGCTCAAGCGGGTGAACTCTCTCCGGGGTCTTTCAGCCCTTTGAGGATTGTTTGGCCGAGGAGCGGCAGCAGGTTTAGCAATCATTACCGCACTGACAGATTGGCGGCGCTCAGGTCTCTCTGATCTTTTGGAACCATACACGGCACTAGCTTCCTTCTTGAAGGGTTTCTTCTCGGAACTAGATGATGCACCCTTCGGAATCTTACCAGACTTTAACCCAGCCTCAATTCTCTCTCCAGTCAGAATCAGATCAGTGAACCCTGCAGACGAATTCCCGATGAGATGGTTGAAAAATGGCCCAGATAGGGTCCCCAAGAACATGTCCACCAACTCCCGATCAGTCAACGGAGGCTGCACCCTGCCAGCCAGGTCTCTCCACTTCTGAGCGTACTCCTTAAAACCTTCACTTGAACCTAACGACATACCCTGGAGTTGGGTACGTGTAGGGGCAAGGTCGGCATTATATTGATACTGCTTGTAGAAAGCAGTAGCCAACTCCTCCCAGTTACGAACCTTGGTCCCATCCAGCTGGTAGAACCATTCGAGATGAGTCCCTGAAAGACTCTCCTGGAAGAAGTGGATCCACAAATTCTTATCTGCGGAGTACGGTTGCATTTTCCGAACATAGGACCTGAGATGTAGCTTGGGACAAGACGCCCCGTCATATTTGGTGAAAGATGGTGCTTTGAACTTATGAGGGATAATCACACCAGTAGACAAACCCAGATCTCCAAAATCCAGCCCAGGTACCTGTTGAATCTCCATAGCTTTCAACCTATCCTCCAGTTGCTTGTATCTGTCTTCTGCAGGAGGGTACTGCTCTTCATCAAAATCAGTCTCGTTGTCAGAGACTACCAGACTAGGAACCCTTGCTTCTGCCTGAGGAGTACTCTTGCCAACAGAAGAACCAGCCTCTTCCTGCTGCAGAGCATTGCCAAACCTTCGGCCCGAGTTGAACAGAACAGTTCTTCTCTTCTTCTTCTTCTCCTTCTTCGGGAGCATAGCCTTCAGCTCTTCTTGGCCTTGAGCCAAACCCTTGATTAATTCCTGAAACTGCACATTCTGCGCCTTAAGAGCCTTGATGGATGTCTCAGTTGATGTAGAGTCGGGATTCATGATGCTGAAATAAACAGCGAAGAACTGTAAGCAACCTGAAAAGAGGAAAAACCTGCTATGCACATGATGAATGAGATGTGTTTATGCAATGCATTCAAGGGTTCGAAAGTTCAAATTTGTTGTAGACAAAAAGGAACACACGTTATCATTAAGGAAATAATCGTTTAGTACATCAAAGCCTCATGGGCAAAATAATACAAAAGTAAATCAATCCCAAAATACACTGCGCATCCTCTTTGGAGCTATGTAAGTGTTGAGATTCCTCTCCTCATGCAACAGGCGGGTGAGCTCCAAGACCTTCTTTTCACTGGCATGTAGACTAGTCTCAAGAGAATTCCGTTCTTCCTTAAGCTGGATCCAGCTTTTCTGCATTTCTTCCCAGGATGTGGGCATATCAGGGTGCTGAATAGTGTAGGACACTTCTCCTTCCAAGACGGGTTCTTTGATTACTGGGAGCATGTGAGGATAGGGCATCACTAACTTTTGGGAGCGGGCTCGTACCCACTTGAGATAAGGTTCCAACGGGATGGAGTTCCTGTGCCCCAGTGTCTTGCTGTCTATCCTACTGGGCATCTTCCAGGCTCTGATAAATCTCTGGCGAAGTCCTTGAGTATCGTTGTCGAAGTCAAAAACTATGTCAGGAATTAACATGTCATGAGGACCATCCCTCCGAGCATAACCAAACTGTCTCCAAGCCAGGCATGGGCTGTAAGTAATACCTCCTCTGATTCCAAGTAAAGGAACATTAGGGTACTCCCCGCAACGATCAATGATAGTGACATCTTCTCTGGACCTAGGGCACCAATGTATATCTACATGTGTAAGAGTCATCAACTGTTGTGACCATCTCAAACCCCGCTCATTCTTCAAAACTGATTGTGGAAGGTGCGAAATAAACCACCTTCCCAGGAGAGGAGTGCAACACATAAGGACACCTCTTTTTCTCATGGTTCGAGTGTAACATGAGTGAAGGATGTCCCCCAGCAACGTAGGTATAGGATTCCTGGACATAAAGATCTGGACAGCATTGATATCTATAAGCTGATCTGGGTTAGGGAACAACACCAAACCATAGACAAGGAGGGCCACAATCTCTTCAAAAGCTTGCAAGTCAAGGGAGTTCCAACATTCATGGGCCTTTTCAAACAGAAACCTGGCTAAGAACCCTTTGATACCACTTCTAACTTCCCAATGTCCCTTGAGGTCAGATGACTGTAGGTGCAAGGCTTTAGCAATCTCTTCAAGCTTAGGTTCCTTTTCTGTACCGTTGAAGGGTAGCTGATCAAGGATAGGGATCTTCAGGAGCCGGGAGAACTCCTCCAATGTAGGTACCAACTGATAGTCCAAGAAGGTGAAACAGTGATGCAGAGGGTCGAAGAACTGGAACAGGACCTTTATCATATCTTCCTCAATGTTGGTATTGACCAAGCTGATGAGACTTCCATGTCTTTCACTGAATGAAGAGTTCTCGGGAATCCTAGATATAAGTTCCTTAAGCTGAGGAGGGATCCTTACAAGACTGACTTGAATTGTCTTTCTACGAACAATTTCCATGTCCTACAAAACAAGAACAAAGATGAAAATTCGAACCCCTGAAATGGTTAGTCAATGCATATGATGCTGGATGATGTCATGATGCTATGATTAGACATACCACAGATATTTACAAAGACAAACATGTAAGGCACACAAGGCACACAAGACAAGCCCTTATGGTTTAAGGCAAGCATGGGGTCTGGGTAGTACCCTCTTGAAGTTTGTGGGTTCAACCTGTCCTATCAAAGTAACCGGGTTCTAAGGGTCCCAATATCACGGGATTGCTTTCATTGTTCATCGTTTCGATTTAGCCACTGAACTGGCGACCGAAATATTCCAGGAAAGCAACCCTCAATTGAGCGTAGTATCGAGTATCAACCAACCTCGGACTGCACCAAAGTCAGTTATCTCACTACCCTAAAGAGGCCAAGATAGTTCAATTAAGGTTCCTAAGGTCTGTTGATGCTTCACGACACCACGCGGAGGCCCCGTACTCTCCTTGACTGAACTCAAGGGTTACCGGTACACACCAAAGTGCCACATCAACGTAGCAGACTGTTTCAACCATGTCGGTATACCTCGCACAGTTCCCTCACAGCCTTGTTGCTACTTTCTAAGAAGGTATCCCTAGATCCGGGTTAGGATCTATAGAACTCCCAAGACAGTCCCACAATTTAAAGCAAACAAGGAAAGCAATTGAAAACACAGTTATGAACTAACCCTAAGGTACACCTTACTTTAAGTTAAGTCCCCAGCAGAGTCGCCAGTTCTGTGATCGGTGGATCTGGAACTGACTGTTTAACGCTGGTTCGCGAAATGTCGCGGAAGCAAGAGTCGCCACCGTCTTTTATTTTCTCCAAATGGAAAGGACAAAAGCACAGAAAAATTCCTTAAAGAGATTGCTCTCGGTTCGGGAGGTAGATTATAGAAAGGGAAGGTGTTAGCACCCTTTCTGTCCATGGTTATCAATGGGCTCTTAGATACTTGCTCACTTGTGTTTTCAAAAATGGTTTGTTTGCTTTTCAACTGTGGGTTTTAAAAAGTTTCTTTGAAAATTCCAGTTCGACTCTTGTATCGGTCCTCAAGAGTGTTTGAAAAATTACTTTCGAAAGCTTTTTGAAAAGGTGTCGGTGTGAAAAGTATTTTGTTTGTTTTTTGAAATAGAGCAAGTATCTACGAGTCATCTACCTACCCTAAGGAATTCGTCTGTGTAAATGTCCTTTAAAGTAGTGCCATCCCACCATTGAGAGGTAGGTAGCACCACCGTTGGAGGTGTTCGGGTCAATTCGAGGTTCGGGACATGGTGATCACCAGAGCAATGGGAAGACACCTTAGAAGCTACCCTCATGCCAGGTTCCCGGATCATGAGGACTTACTAAGACATCCTCTACTCGACGATCACCTTTCGAGGCAAGGCAACAGTGAGGCGTACCCTAGAGGTGGTGTGTGCGATTTGTGTGTTGTTTTCATTTGCATTTATCTTGTCATGTTATTGGTGATCTAACGTTTGTTTTTATTTAAGGCCATTCATTCTTGCATGCTTTGTTTAACAGTTAAAAAAATATTGCGGGAAAAGTAAATTCTAAACTATTACAAAAGGCGCGGGTCCACATCGCCAAAAGTTTCTCGAACCCGATTTGACAAAAAATAAATAAATAAAGAAGGTAAAAGAATTAAAAATGCGAGAAGTTAATTACAAGGCTTCGGGAGAGATACATAAATATTTAAACGAAATAAAACAAATATGCGAATTAATAAGAAATTGAGAACGAGGGCGTTGGACCCTTTTGCAAAAATTGAATTAATGATGGAGTTAATTAATTAAAAAAGAAAGAAAGAACTTGTTTTTTTGGTATTTTTAGTATTTTAGGATTTAATGTGAAAAAAAAAGGAGAATTAATTAAAATTAAAATAAGATGCAAACCCTAATCCTAATTATTTTTAATTTATTAAGAAAATATTGAAGTTTTTTAACCTAAAATTAATCCTAATTTTTATATGCAAATTTAATTACAAAAAATAAATAATATTAAATATTATGGGAGAAAAAAGAAAAAAAAAGAAGATGAAATTAATTGAAACCCTAATTCTATGTTTTTTTAGATTTTTTTATTAAATATTAATTTAAACCCTAATTTAAAACTAAATTTAATTATATGCATTTATTTATGAAAATACTAAAAAATAAAATATTTATTGTTTTTCTCTTTTTTCTGATTTTTATGGGCATTTTTTATATTTATGAAAATATTAAATTGATTAAAAGAATAATAATTAAAAGAAGATAAAAATAATGAAAAGATAAAAAATAACAAAATTTTTGCAAACCTTGGGGGTATCAGTCCCCAGATAGGAGGTATAGTTTAGCAGCCTGGCCCAAGAATCTGAAGCCTTATGGACTTTTTTCTGGGAGCATACACGCGCGTTGACTTGAGTTCATCATAGTCTTCAGTTCATGGCCGTTGATCTGACGCTCTGGGACACGTGGGCGTTGATTTTTGAGGATGCATGATAGTCCTCAGCACAAGCGCTACATATGAACGTTAATTGAAAAATAACAAATGGAAAGGGTGAAGACCTGGGATCGAACCCAGGTCATTAACATTATCAATAGCTACGCTCGCCACTGAGCCATTCCACGCGTTGTTAATATATAATGAATAACAAATATTATAAAAGAAAACCAATGCATTAGTGGACTTTGCGCGCGAGTTTTTAAACTGGCCAATCGTCTAACGCCACGACATCGTCTTCTTCTTCATCCCTGAAATACAAAAACATTAGGCAACGTTTTTCATGGCGTTCTCTTAGGCCAGCTATTAAAAAATAGCGATTAGCCCCAGGGGCTCTATAAATTAGGCGCGAGGGTAGGTTTGAGATCGTCCAGACGCGCTGATTTGAATGGTGGTGGTCTTGAACGCCAATTTTTTCTTATGTGAAAAACCCCAATCCAAGGTCCTGTAAACCCTAGAAATTGACAATGGTAGAATCGTGCACAATGCATAATAATTCAATCAAACACATGGGTTAGCTTCAGAATAGCATAAGGAATGTAAATCACATATTAAAACTTGCAAAAAACGCATGAATGAAGATGCACGATTGTGAATTTTATTTGAAACAGTTGGACTCCACTGTACCAATTCCGGGCGTTTTGATGAATGTTTTTGATTGAGAATCGTTCAATGAACTTCTAGGAAGGTGTTTGAACAGCTATTAAGCCTTGAATCAACCTGCAAAAGGGTTTTCAGTTTTGAGTTTCTTGCCAAATTTTTCAAGTTTGTGAATGGTTTCTGCGCAGCTTTTATGGTCCAAGGCATTAGGGTTATGTTCTATGCTTATGTAGGAATGAATTAGGTTAAAAAGAATCATCCAAATCTCTTGCATTCATAGATTTTGAGATTTGATTTTCCATCATTATTTTTTCAATCTTTCCATGTGCTTTTTGATACAAATCAACTCCAATCTCTCCAAATCTTTCCCTATTTGAATATGCACGAAATCTTGAGGATAAAACATGTACAAAAAGATTAGAAAACTTAGGTTAGCATTTTTCATGTATTTAATTTGATTTAAATGAATTATTATTAATAAAAATTCAAATAAATAAATAAAAAATGAATAAAAACTTCCCTTTGGGCCAAGTGGTCGTGCACATGTCATGGATGATGAATTATGGAGGAAAAATGGGCCCATTAGCAATTTTAGGTTATTTGAATCAATGTTGACTTTTCAAAATATCCAAACATTTCCCAACTTCTACAAGGCATAACTTGCTCAATTTTTAAGATTTTCTCATGTTCTTGGATATTTTGGAAAGGTCTTTGAGTCCTCTAATCAATGCCTTTGGTCCCACGTAATGTTGATTTACCAATCTCAAGTTATGGCCTTTGACTTAAAGTCCCTTTTTGTTGACTTTTGAAAATGACCTATAATGTTGAAATTGATAACTTTTTGTGAGAGCATTTCTTGGACTTGAAGTATGAAGATGAGTTGTAGGAAATGTCTTTATCTTCAAAATGAGCTTTCGATGGAATTTTTCTGATAATCCATGTGAAAGTTATGCCCTGGTCAATTTACAGTTGACTTTTTCAACTGTCCAAATAAGGAAACTTTTGCATTTTGATGATTTTTGAGCCAAGCTTTGAGAATCATGATCAAGCATTGATCAAATGATGTTTGTGGCTTCAAAATGATATGTTGACCAAAAATTTGAACTTTTGACTGTCAAATGACCATTTTGCCCTTACAGTTGACTGTAGTGCAATTAGGGTTTTTGACTGTGCAATTTTGAGCTGAAAGCCTTGAAACTTGATATGAGGATACTTGACCATATTTGTAGGCTTGTGGGACTTGATTGGACCATTGAAAACTTCATTTTCTTGAGCAAAACCAAAACCCTAATCTTGACTGTTTAGGAGACCCTTGACTGTGCAACCCTTAGGGAGGTTCTGAAGCTTTGACTTGGCAATTTCTTGAAGAATATGGGAGGGAAAATTTTGGGGTACAACAGTGATGTACTGAATCTGCCGTAAATTGTTAGGAAAATAATAAAAGTGTGAATTAATAATTAAAAACCTAACTCTGATTAATTTACAGGTTAATTATGAAATAAAATCAATATTGATTAAATCAAAACAACTTTTATATCAAAAATTATTTTAATTAATTAAAAGCCTAAAAATAATATTCAATGATTTTTTTTGTAATTTTATATGTTAATTAAATTAATGATAGAAAAAAAATCAAGTGAAAAATAAATAAATGAAAAGGGTTAGAAAAGAAAATAGTCAAAAAAGTGAAAAATGCATGGGGTGGGTGATGAACCCATGCCCCTTGGGTCACAGTTAGGGGCCTATTCCACAAAGAAAAGTTATTGTTTGTGATTCAAACCTGTTCTACGTAACAACAAGAACTCATTTGGACAGTTAATAAACATTAGCAATGCATGAAATTAACTATATGAATGTTTGAAAGAAAATAAAATCAGAGAAGATGAGTATGCTTGTTTCAAGCATCAATGGCCATGACTTTCAACCTATTCTTACCCTTAGATACCTCAGGAATGATTTTTAATTGATGGCTTGGAGTGAAAGTGGCTGGATCTTCGTTTTGAATTTGCACTAGTTTTGACAGAATTTGAGGTTTTTAGAGAGTGTTCTTGGGCAGCCAATTTCGTGCTCCCTAGTGTATGAGGGTGTTGTGTTTATATAGAGGAGGAATTTAGGTAAAAAATAATGGAGTAAATCTCATGGTATCTTGAGGAATTATGAAGATTTGATTTGATTTTGGCCTTGTATGATTTCTTTCCAAAATAGCTCCAATCATGACTTTTTCAATCTAAATCATCCTTGCACGAATTACATGCCATGCTAGCTGTATATGGACTCATAATGTACACAAAAAATCCAAGATTTGATTTGATTTTATTATTTTACCATTTAAATTGATTTATTTTGATTTAAATGAATAAAAAATAAAAATAAATAATAAAAAGAATAAAATAATAGGTGGATAAGCTCAAGGGTCGTGTGTCCTATTAGAAACGAGTTTCAAGAAAGAAAACATGGGGCCCTTTGGATAAAATGCAATTTTGATCAATGTTGACTTTTGACAATTTTTTTCAAAAATGGCCAACTTTGACAATGCATATCTCTCTCAATTTTGACCCTAGGAGGGTGTTCTTGGATGTTTTAGAAATCTTAGGATGTCCCCTAACCAACCCTTTTGGTTTAATCTCAATTGGATCTTCCATGTTCTTGTATTTAAAAACCTTCAACACACATAGTTTTTACATTATGACACACAATTGGTGACCCATTCGAAGGACATGCATTGGTGTATTTGAAGGACATACCTGGGTGTCCCATTCGAAGTACATACATTGGTGGCCCATTCGAAGGATAAAAATTGGTGGCCCATTCATAGAATTGCAAGTGGTGCATTCGAAGAACACACAAGTGGTGCATGTGGTCCATTCGAAGAACACACATGTGGTCCATTCGAAGGACACAATTATTGGAAACAAGTTTTGTTTTTTCATTTGATGAGTTTTATTCAATATGCTTGCTGACCAAAGTCCAATATGCTTCCAAGCCCAAGCCTGTTGTACTGGCCACAACACTCCAAAACTGCTGCAAAGCAGTCTTGCTACGTTGCTCCCATATTTGCACCAAATTGGCATATAAAAGCTGCACCTTGAAGGCTATGAAGACATCATGCCCAATTTGTTCAAATTTCATTTGTTTCCCCACCCCCCTATATCTCAGCCGAACTTCATCTATAAATAAGAGGTTCTATAACACATCTAAGGGTGGCTTTTGAGTGGCTGGAGAGAGATTTGTTAGCAAGGAAAAGAAAGGAGAAAACACTTAACACACTCTCAAACCCAGAATCAAAAGACCACACTTTTGTTTCAGTTTTTTCAAATCCAGAACTAAAGAAACGCATCACTTGTTACTTTTCCTTCGAATCCTGAACCAAAGAAACACAACTCTACTTTTCTTGGCTTTCGAATCTAGAATCAAAGGTAAGTCTTCCTTACTTTAACCCTTTTGTTTCAAGCATGTAAATAACCTTTTGCTTATTTTTCATTTCTACACTTTCGTTTGTTTGCTTTTCTTATCCAAATATATGTTAGAGACTAACTTGTACAGGCCATATTAGCATGGTTTCGACCCATACTGCTATCATGTCCCAAACGAAAGAAAACATAAAAAGGTGTGTGAATCGAAGGGTGTGCTTCAATACACACTGATTTGTAGGCCCAAACAAAAGGAAAGGGTGTGTGAAACTAAAGGAAAGTGTGGGAATCGAAAGACACATCCTTCAATCCAGGATGTCTTTTCTTTCTCTCTTTTACACTATTTTTGTCTTTATATTCTATATATTTACATTTTCTTGCTATTCTATTTGGTTGTAATAATTAGGACTTTTGTTGCTTTTTAACCCCCATTTGTAAACTTGTATACCCCACCCCCCGAAACATGTAATAGCGTAGGACATTTATTTTCTGCATTTTTATTGCTTTCATAAATGTTAGTAACTAGGATGTGTATGGCAAGATAAAATCAACAAGTAGACAACCCAAATTCAAGACAAAATGCATGCAATCAAACACAATATTCACATACATACACCTCTAGGGTAATCTCACTTGTTGCCTCGGAAAATAGTCATGTCCCTCGAACATGGGCGTTTTAGAAAAGACCCTCGATAAAAAGATTGTAGTCCCTCGATATTGCCTTCGGTAAATGATCTAGTCCCTAATGAAAATTGCTAAAACGTCTCATAGGTTGCCTTTTATGACTATACAATTGACCCACGCCTGTCCCTTCACATCCAACAATGGGGTTTCTTACCAAATCAATGGTAAGATAGCAACATCTAAAGGAGGTGGAAAAGAACATATACCTTTTGAGTAGGTATGACACTCGTAGTTGCTTGCTCTTGAACTAAAACGATTTCCACACTTACACTTTCCAAACATCTTCAAAACAAACATCTTTCAAACACATCAAACAACTTTTCAAAAACCTGAAAATATTTATAAAAAAAGTCCAACACTTTGTATGCATTCTTATAGAGACGAGAATTATTACAAAGTTTTCCTCAACGAAGGCGCTTTTCAAAAATACTTTCAAAACCCTCCACAAAGCACATTTTTACACAAAACACTTTCAAGTGATCTAGCAAGCAACTAAGAGCCCGTAGATTACTATGGATGAAAAGGGTTCTAATACCTTCCCTTTTCATAACCTACCCCTCGAACTCAAGAAAACATCTCAAAGGTCTTTCCTGTTCTTTTCACCCTTTCCTTATTGGATAAAAGAAAAGTCGGTTGTGACTCTTGCTATCCATAATAATTGCGATCAAATGCAAAACAACCAAGTCAATTCTCCCATTGTATTACAGAACTGGCGACTCTGCTGGGGAATATACTTAAAAGTGGGATTACCTTAGGGCTAGATCACCTTTACTTGCTTTCCTTGTTTGACTTGCTTGCTTTATATTATGGTTCCTTGTTCGGGTTTGTTTTGTTCCTCTACTCGGATCTTGGGAACCTTTTAGGTAAGTAGCAATAGATTATGGAAACTGTGTGGGTATACCGACATGGTTGAAGTGATAGCTATGTTAGTGTGACACATTTGTTGGTACCAGTAGCCCTTGAGTAGTCAAGGAGAATACGGAGCCGCTGTGTGGTGTCATGAAACACTAACTGACCTTAAAACCTTAATTGAACAACTTGTCCATTAAGAAGTAGTGAGATAGCCTGCTTTGGTTTCGACTGAAGATTGGTTGATACTCGATGCTACGCTCATTGAGATCAGACTTTCGGGATATTTCAGTCACCAATAAAGAGGCTTGCGCTGAAACAATGCCCTATGAAGAAATATCAGTGATATTGAGATCCCCTAGAACCCGGTTACTTTCTAGGACATGTTAAGCCAACTAAACTTCAAGATACCTATAAAATCCATGCGAGCTTAACCCTAAGGACTTGTCTGCTTTGTGTGTATATGATTATTTGTACATAAAGACTTGTTTGCTTTGTTCACTTGTACATAACATCATGACATCATACCATAGAATTTTCAATAACCATTTCAAGGATCTCAAGGTCCTATGATGCAGGGTCATGTTGAACCAGACGCCTATCAAGAGACAAGTGGATTTATTCTCCTCTAACAAAATTTCGTTAAAGACTAAAGCACGATAACTTGAGTCAAGGGCTCTGACCCACTTGACATGATAAGCTTGATTCTCGTGGAAGGACATCCATCGATACGAAGTTCTCCAATAAAAGATGTGATAAAAGTTCAACTTCTAACATCTTCTTGTGTTTACCCAGCGAGATCCTTGAAAACATGCATCCACATACCATGCATCATATCATGACAGGTTTTTCCACGCAGGTTTCCTTATCTTTCTACTGTTTATTTCAGTAAGATGGATATGGAACAAACAGTGAAGGATCTTTAAGCACAAAATTATCAATTCCAATAGATGTTCCTAGCTTTAGCTAAAGGACAAGAGGACATGAAGGCTCTCATGATCAAAGACAAGAAGAAAAAGACAAAGAAATTGGTGGGTGTCCTGAACATGGGAAGGAGGTTCAGAGGACCAGCAATGTGAGCTATAGAATTTGCAACTCCGTCAACTGAGGGGGACAATCAGACAAAAGAAGGGGACCACGGTATAGGGTCTAACGAAGAAGAGGCTGACTGCACTGAAGAATAGTATCCTCCTGTGGACGACAAATACAAATAGCTGGAGGATCATCTCAAAGCCATGGAAATTTAGAGGATACCTGGTCTAGATTTTGAAGAGTTGGGTTTGGTTTCTGGAGTGGTCATCCCACTGAAATTTAAGATCCATGCTTTTGCCAAGTATGATAGAGTCTCTTGTACTAAGATGCATCTGAGATCTTATGTCCGCAAGATTTAGCCATCCACCATTGATCAGAAGCTCTGGGTCCATTTTCCCAAGAAAGCCTAGCTGGGACTCAACTTGAATGGTTCTATCAATTGCAAGGTTCTCGCATCCACACCTGGGAGGATCTAGTTGCTGCTTTCTACAAGAAGTACCAATACAACGCTGATCTTGCACCAACTCGTGTGCATTTGCAGAATATGACTATGGGTTCCAACTATGGCTTCAAATAATACGCCCAAAAGTGGAGAGACCTGGCTGGCAGGGTGCAGCCACCCTTAACTGACAGGAATCTAATCGATATCTTCATGGGAACTTTGACAGGACCTTTCTTCAATCACCTAATCGGAAGCTCCTCAGCTGGGTTCACCGAGCTAATACTGACAGGCGAAAGAGTAGAAGTTGGCATCAAGAGTGTTAATATCCAAAGGGGTGCAGGGAAGCAACCTTTCAATGGGAAGAAAGAGTCTGATTTTGTGTACGGCCACAAGGGTCGTAACTAGAGTAACCACGACCAAAACATGGGGGAGGTCCTGATCTCTAATCCTGCATCAGTACAACAACATCAATAGGGGAATCAGCGTAAGGAGGTCGCGCCTAAAAGACAATTCACCAAGATCAACATATCAGTGGCTCAAGAGTTACAACACATGTTGAAGGCAGAGCTGATTATATTAAAGTCTCCTCTCTGGAATCCCAATACTTCTACTCCTAGTTATCATCCCAATGAAAGGTGTGCATACCATTCTGATAGTCCTGGACACGACACGAATAGCTATTGAGCTATAAAGAAAAAAATTCAAGACATGATTGATGCCAAGGAGATTGAATTCGACCCTCCTGAAACTCTCAACATGGCCACTGCTCCCATGCCAAATCATTGAGAGCCCAGTTCATTTTGAATTTTCAATTGTAATTTCTTTTGTTTGTTCAAATACTTATTTTTATGTCAGACTTTGGTTACTTTCATTAATGCATTGCATATGTTTATCTTGAATTAATTCATTTGTTTTCATTATATTTAAACTATTCTTTTTACTCCCTTTATGATATTCAACTCTTGTTTTAAAAAGTTGCAAGCCTTTAGAGGGAGGATGATTAAAACAATTCCATAATCTCATACAGTATGCTTTTGGACAGACCTTGCTGACGATGTACAGGCGTTTCTTTCAATCCCTAAACACTGGAGTTATAAGGAAGATGATCCATAGTAAACCCCTTTGAGCCAAAGAAGTAGGAGTTTTCTTTTTTCACACAAATTGAAACCTTTAATCAAAACCCGAGGAAGGTCAGTTTCTCAGTTCATTCAAACGCGTGTTCAGTCGCAAGCCTTTACTTTGTACACAACGAATGACATCAAGAATGTCCTTCAGAATCAAAAGGCAGTGATGGTTCCCGTAAAATAGGCAGTCATTATCTCTCAAAAGAAAAGCCCACTTAGTCAAAACCTACTAAGGAGACTTAAGAAAAACGGAGGCATCCCGTTGGCTGTAATCTCAAAACAAGAGCGGTCATGAAAAAATCAGGGATAATAAATAAAAAAAAAGAGGTCACTACAAATCCTCGACAACATGAAAGATATTTCAAAAATGATTGTCGTCACAAATAAACTTCCAAGTTTCCGAACCATCACCAAAATAACATTTCAGATTCAATAGGAATTCAAAATGCATAATTAACTGAGTTTAGAACTGGAGAATATCATGAAGAACGAGTTGGGTACAAATACACTTTGATCCTTGTCCTTTGTTTCTTAAACTGTGAACCAGACCATGCTACTTTCCTTCAAAAGTCCTAATTGAAGCATGGGTTAGTTTGAAAGCATATTATTTCAAAAGGTATCCTAACTCCTGTAAGGCTTACTGTAAATCCTAAGTTGAATTCATATTGTGATACGGCGGGAGAACTGACTCGGGTCGTTTGCGTTTGATCGCAATTGTGCGGATTAGCAAGAGTCACCACCGGCTTTTCTTTTATCTAAAAGGAAAGGTAAAAAAGCACAGGAAAGACCTTTCGAGATTATTTCTCGGGTTCAGGGGGTAGATTATGAAAAGGGAAGGTATTAGCACCCTTTTCATCCGTATTAATCTAAGGGCTCTTAGTTACTCGCTAGAGCACTTGCTTTTGTTTGACAGTGTGCTTGTGGTGTGATTTTTGAAAGTATTTTGAAAATGTCTTTGTAATGGTTCTCGTTTCTATAAGAACGCGTACAAAGTGTTGTTTCAAAAAATAGTTCAAAGAGGTATTTGTGTAGTGTGTTTTTTGAAAGTGATTTTGAAAAGATGTTTTTGTAATGGTTCTCATCTCTATAAGAACGCGTACAAATTGTTTTATCTTTTGAAAATGTTTCAAGATGAAAGTTATGGTGTAAAAATGTTTTTGTCGTGAGCAAGCGAGCAACTAGGAGCGAATCTACCTACTCGAAAGGTCTTATACGTTCTTTTCCTCCTCCTTTAGAAGTTGCTATCTTACTATTGATTTGGTAAGAAGCCCCATCGTTGGATGTGAAAGGACAGGCGCGGGTCAATCGTACAGTCATAGAAGGCAACTTGTGAGACGCTTTAACAATTTTCATAAGGGACTAGATCATTTTAACAAAGTCAACATCGAGGGTCATTGATGGACTACGGTCTTTTTTATCGAAGGGTCTTTGCTAAAGCGTCCCATATTCGAGGGACATGAATGTGGTTCCGAGGAAATGAGCGAGGTTACCCTAGAGGTGCGCGTGTGCAAAGTGTTTTGATTCAAGTTAATTTGTCTTTGATTAGGGCTATCTAGCGATTGATTTTGAATCTTGCCATGCACGCCTAATTACTAGACAGTATAAGGAAAACAATAAATTGCGAAAATTGAAATTCTACGCTATTACAGAGTTTTCGGGAATGGGGGTACAAATTCACAAATGGGGATGAGTCGAATGCCATTAAAAGTCTGAATAGGCAATCAATACAACCAAATTGAATCGAATAATTAATTAAAATTATAACAGTCTATGAAATAAAATTAATTGACAAAGTATAGAAATTCTTGGTATTTTTGTTTGTGAGAAATTTTGAAAATAAAATAAAATTATATTCTATTAAAGAAAATAATTGACTAAAGAAATTAAATCGTTTGCATATTTTTTGTCTTTTTGGTATTTATTATTATGAATAAAAATAAACAACTTAAGGCTAAACATAAAGTTAATTAGTAAAATTATTTACAAAGTCCTGCACTAATTTAAGAAAATAACTTAATTTTGGAATTATATATTTAATTAAAATTAAGGAAAAATACTAAAGATTGATAAAATTAAGTCTAAACTAAACTTATTAAGATAATTCTAAACTAACTTATAGTTCTAAGTAATTGGGTTAAACCTAAAATATATTTAATTCTAAGATTATTAAATGAAACCTAAACTAATTTAAATAAAGGGGTAAAGCAGTATGTTGAAGGTGTGAAACAAAAAAAAAAGATTGGGCTTAGAAAAAATTGACACATCAAAGCCCAATTTAAAAACAAAACAGATTGCATTATAAAAAAAGGATAAATGTTGGGTTAAAAAAAATAAAATGGGTTGGGCTTGGACCGGGTTGGGCCAGACCCAGGTCCATTTATCTTATAATAAAGGAAAGGGTTGTAGAAACCATAAACAACTATATGCCCCTCTTCTCTCTCTCTCTCTCTCTCTCTCTCAAACTCACCATCATCTTCCTCCGATCACTCTTCTTCGCCACGCTTCTGTCGCGGCTCCTTCTTTCATCTTTTTTTTCTTCTGATTTCCTCTCTGATCAACCTCTGATTCCATTTCCTTCGGCCGCCTTGACGTATACTACCATCACCCATATTCAATTTCTCTGGGACGTTCAAATCGCCTTCCGTTTGGGATCTTCTTCAAATTTGTTTCTTTCAACGTGGCGTGGCTCAAACCTTTGATTCAACGCATTAGTCCATAGATTTCAAGCTTTGGAGTAGCAATCATTTCAGTTCCAGCTTCGGTTGCGGTATCATGGATTCAACTTCGCTTTTGTCTCCGTGATACAGTTCAAATAAACAATAACATGCGACAGAAACTGTTGTACCCCAAAATTTTCCCTCTCATTTTATCAACATTTCTCATCACAAGGCTCTTGGAACTCAAGATCAAGCTAGGGTTTGCTCTGCTCAAGACATCTCCTTGCATTGATGACCTAAATTAGGGTTTGAGTTTACACAGGTATTTTTTGACTTACAATGCCCAAAATGACTTTCATATTTCATGTTGGACTCATAAGTTTGTCCATACCAAGTTTCAAGCCTTGAATCAAATTTTTGCCCAGTCAATTGGACAGTTGACCTATAAATCAACTGTATTGGGGAAAAAGTCAACTATGGCCAATTTACAGTAAAACCTCATGAATTTTGACCCACGTCAACATTATGAACTCATATGAACCATTTGATCAAGTTTAGACCACAATTCCACAAGAAATTTGATCAGATCACCAAAAAGGCAAAATGGTCATTTTTAGGGTTTTCATTGTACAAAGGCAATTTCTTACTTTTTGACCTAACCAATGGAAAATTAGGTTCAACCATGGACTCAATGGCATCATCTTGACCTATTCAAAAAGTTCAAAAGACCTCAATTGCATTGGACTGACAGATGAATTTTTCAGTCAACTGATCAAAATTTGACTGTACACTGAAAAGTCAAACTTTGACTTTTTGGTCAAAATCAAGTGCCAAGGGTCATTTTCCATCAATATGTGTCAAATTATGAAACTTGTTCATCAAGAAACCCAAAATTGCAAATTAGGGTTTGAAATTGAAAATTCTCATAACTTAGAATTTTTCTAAGTTATGAAATTTTCTTATTTTTTCCTAAATTTGTCCCACATTTTCACCATGATGCAAATGGATTCAAACAAAACTTACAACATGAAAGTTGTAGTACTCCACAAATTATACAACTTTTATTCACAAAGTTTTCTCAAAAGAAGCTTGGATCTCAAGTTATGATTTTTGGAACAAGGGTCCCTAAAACTTTTAACTTAGTGAAATTTTGCCCTAGTTTAGGCAGGATTTTGACCTATCTTCTTGGCCATTTTTCACATAGTTCCGCTTGGAGTCTCAAGTTGCATTTCAAATATGGATTATAGATAATGTTGCAAGATTTCCAAATTGTCCAAGAACACCTCAAACACATTTGTGGTTAGGGAGAATCGAATGCTTGAATTGGGCAAAAACTCACTTTGTATCCATGGCAAAATCATGTTCACTCAAGTTGCATTTTCAAACCAGCATGCCTTGCACTAGTTTGCAGGCCTCTAAGCCATTTCACACACCATAATTTAATGCAAATCCATTGAGCTAATGCATTATCTTGGTCATTTGGACATTGTACACAATACTAATCCCTAAATGGTAAAAGGCACATTTCCATTTTTGCAAAAGTGTGCTTTATGTCAAACCATGATCTTTGAGCATATGGCCAAGATCTCAGAAGCCAAATCAAATCCATAAATTGTAGGAACCAAGAGGATTGTATGCAGCATATTTGATGGCTGGTACAAGCCTGTAATCAGAACTTCCCATTCCTTGCTTCACAAAGAAGAAACTTGTCCAAATCCTCACAACTTGAAAACCAGTCATTGTTAGCTTACACAAACATTTCAAACAACTTTCACACAACCCTTTGAGCAAGATACACGAGTGTTTGAGCCCCCTAGCACCTCATAGCCAGAAATCACACTTCTTTGGCAAAACATGGCAAGTGTTACAACTTGAGTGCCATAGCTCATTTGGCTCGTGCGTTTTGCCCTTTTTTGCTTCAAACACCTTCCATTCCACTCACTCAAGCTATCCCAAACCTCCATTGCCAACTGTAACTCCATTTACAATGTTCACCATTTTCATTTCAAGCTTGTGCAGGTTGAGTTCTAGAGGTTGATTCAGGGACTTTCAAGGCAAGTTAGTTATTGGAAAAGATCAAGTGAAGTTCAGGCAAGCTACCAGACACCTCAAAACTTGTTGAGAAGCACTGTATTTCCCTACACGAATCCAACTGAAACAGGTTTTTCCTCACTTTCTATCTCTCTATTTAGGAACATTTAGCCTTAGGTTTGTGAATAAAAAATGTAGTGTTCATTTCTAGGAAGCCATACATATGCTCAACTTTCATTTATATTAAGTGTGCTAGGAGAATTTCATCCATGAACATGCTGAAAAAACTAGGTCAGATTTTAGGGTCAGAGAAATTCTCTCTGGTCTTTGAGAGTTAGGATTAGTTGTTTATATGGTTGAAATCGTCTTGAAATTCTCTACAAGTTTGATGTTGTGAGTTTTGGCAAAAGATCACGTTTACAGGATGTCCAAGTTTGTATAACAGGCGCGCGTTTTTTCAAAAGGCTGGAGGAAGAAGATGAAGTGGTGGGTTGGGCTTGGCCTGGCTTGCTTCTAACACCCATCTTTTCATTTTTACACCCCCTGGCCCAATTTCTTGAATAATTGTATTTTTGCATTTTTGTTTTCATTTTTGATTTTGTTTATTTATTTCCAAACATAAAAAGTGCTCAAAAATATTTTCATATTTTTTTATAATATAAAAAAATATTTTAAATACTTTGATCTTATTTACTTAAACTTGAAAATAATATGTAAATAATACTTTTATTTTTATTTCTTATTTTTATTCACACTGAAAATATTATTAAAAATATAATTTATTTTTGTATATATTTTATTTTATATTATACATATTTAATATATTTAATATATATATATATATATATATATATATATATATATATATATATATATATATATATATATATATATATATATATATATATATATATATATATATATATATATATATATATATATATATATATATATATATATATATATATATATATATATATATATATATATATATATATATACACTTTTATTTTATTAAATACTTAGAATAAAAATACAAAAATATTATATTTTTATTTTTATTATTGTTTATACTAAAAAATACCTTTTTTAAGTATATTTCATTTTTACACATATTAATATATTTTTTGTACATAAATAATATAGTGTATTTATTTACTTAAAGAAATTAGGATTTACCCTTAAAACAAATGAAATTAATCTTTTTTTTATTTCTTTATACTTTTTTACATTAAAAATACTTGTGCATGCATAAACAAACAAAAATCTTTTTTTGCATAATACATTTTATTTAATATTTATTTATTTTATTTAATTAAATATTGTCCATTTAAATATTTATGTCTTATGATTCAATTTGGATGTAATAGTAAATTAGGGTTTATATTTCTTTTCAAATATCCCCCATTCAAAATTGTACCCCCATCCCCATAATCATGTTGTAATAGCTTAGAATTTTAAATTCTCGCACTTTATGCTTTCAAATATGCCATGATTAGAGAATTAGGGTTTGTATGCAAAAATCCAAATTAACAAATAGTTTGACCTAATCAAAGACAAAAATGCATGAAAATCAAACACAATACACACTTGCACCCCTAGGGTTACAATCCACTTGTTGCCTTCAAAAATGGGCCATGGTATGCATGTTGGGTACTTTGGCAAAACAAAAACAAAACAAAAGATCATAGTCCCTCGATGACGCTATCTTGGCTGCCTAAACAAAAATGATCAAGTCCCTCAAGAAAAATTGCCAAAGATACTTAACACAATTGCTATCATGGTCTATACGATGACCCGCGCCTGTCCCGTTTAACATCCTAACACAAGGTTGTTCACCAAATGCAATGGTGAAACAACACTGTCAAAAGGGTTAAAAACATAAGAAAGACCTTTGAGTAAAATAGGGTAGATAGCTCTTAGTTACTTGATCAAAACTTGCAAAAACATCCTTGCTATTTTCAAACACACTTCACAACACAATTTCAAAACATTTCCCAAATCAAACTTTCAAACATTGAAAACTTTTCAAAAGACAAAACCCCTTTGTATACATTCAAACAAGAATCATTACAAAGGTTGCCACAATGATGGCCTCTTTTCAAAACATCTTTCAAAACCACACACAAGAAAACAATTAGAAAAGCAAAGCAAGTAATCTAAACAAATAACTAAGATCCCATGGATAACCATGGATGAAAAGGGTGCTTTCACCTTCCCTTTTCATAATCTACTACCCGAACCCAAGAAAACATCTCAAAGGTCTTTCCTGTGCTTTTTGACCTTTCCTTAGGATAAAATAAAAAGTCGGTGGCGACTCTTGCTAAACCGAAACATTTGCGAACACAAACGTAAAACCTCAAGTCAGTTCTCCCACCGTATAACAGAAACTAAAGAAGAAGGATGAAGAAAATTACCTATCGGAAACAGATTGGTGCTCAGGTACGCGTTTCTGACCTCTTTGCGCTTTGTATTATATTATTCGCTTTCTTTCTTTTCTCGTTCTCTCTGCCTTCGGAAATGGTGACGATATGCATTGTTGTTGAAAGAGTATGTGTTAGGTTACAAATAAGTTAGGGCTGAGGAGTTTTGACAGGGGATTTTTGAAGTGAGTTTGTGAGGTTTGGATAAGAGTTACGGCACTATGATGAGAGGAAGGTTGAGAAAGTGATGATTTAGGAAGTGTGGAAGCGAGGATGAGAGAGGTTGAGATTGCAGATGATAATCCGAATGATAATGTAAGGGGTTGTACTCTGGTTCTGTATGTTCGTCTTTTTTGTGTTGTGATGAGAGGGTTCTGATAGAATTTTCTGAGTAAGTTTCTTGTTGGTTTTCCGGTGTGGTTTTTGTGTTGTCCAATGTTCTTCTGTTTTGTGTTCAATGAAACAGTGGCTTTATAGTGAGATAAGGGATGGAATGGGAGGGAAACTGTTGAGATTTTGAACTGTTTTGGAAAGCTTACTTTGAACATTTAAGTAGCAGGTTTGTATTTGCCTATTTGGTGCAACTGTTTTTTTAGTCTTGCAACAGGTTTGGCACAGGTTTTGGCATGTTCTGTTTGGTCTTTGGATAGCTTTTGGACTGATGTGTAGCATCCTGTGGACTCTTGTACTTGGACTGTTTGGACAGAAAATGCAACAGATTATAGACAGGCTTATGCTGGTTTGGGGATTGTTATTGCTAGGTGACATCTTTTCAAGCCTATTCCTTTTTCTCTTTATCTTTCAATAAAAATATAAGGCTACTATGCTTTTCTTTCTATGAAAAATTCTGAAGGGTTTTTATAATTTAAGGAACATGATGATGTAATATGGTGTGTTGAGCAAGCTACCTTGCTATTTTTCCTTGTTCCATTTTGTTTTACTTATTGCTGCCTTCTTCTGTCATCTTGGCAGCCTATGCTGCCTTGCTTGCTATGTTTTGTTTGTTTGCATATTGTTGTTTCTTACTGCACTTGTTTTTACTTTGTGTTGCTTGTATAGCAGCCTGCTGTTGCTGTTACATTAACTGTTGTTTGGCAGCCTTGCCTTGTTTCTATGCTTGCTTTGTTTGCTGGTTTTGCATTACAGCCTATTTTGTGTAGCAGTTTGTTGCCGCTTGTTGCAGCTTGCATATTTTGGCAGTTTTGGGCTTGCTGTATGTTTTCTTTTCCTTCTTATGAACCAAGGTCCAACCTTGTGATTTGCAAGAATGGGATAAGAGTGATTAGGTTAAAACCAATCAACTTAAATTCCGATACAAACCCCAGTGATGAAATTTCTCTTTTAAGAAATACTCTTTTGCTTGATTTCTTGCTAACTTTCTTTTCTTGTTTCATGAACGTGAGGGTTGGATGGCAAGCGAGGTTGAAAAGCGAAGAAATCATGGAGATGTGGATGAGTTTCTTGAAGATGAAGAAAAATAAAATTGAAGAAACAATATTTCTTTTTGTAAACAAAGCATTGTAATTTGTATTTTTCTTGTAATGTAATGAACACAAAACTTGAGCAAATTTGTGAGTGATGAAATTTGTTGTACAAAACTTTAAGTTTTTGATTTAAAATTTGCAATTCTAAATTGAATGCTTTGAATAAAACATATTGGTTTGGTAGCTTGATCTTCAAGCAATCACAAAGTGATCAAATAAACCAAAGCTCCTTGTACTCCAATCAAATTTATAAACAAAATAAATGTTTAAGAATTTAATTCCAACTTGGCTAACTCAAACCCAAAGCCATGGTCATCTAAATGACAGTCTTAATCTTCAACTCTTGTCCAAACCAAATTTGCATTCTAAATGAAACTCGCGCGCCATGCTCGGTTTATAATGGAACTTCATTGCCAAAAAACATGCTTTGAGAACAAACATCAACCTTATAGATTTGAAAATTTTCAAAAACAATTGTGATTAAGAACACTTGAAATCAAACAAATGACTTGCGACGATTCAATAATTTTCAAAGTCTTCCAAACACAATTTTCTTTCGATCTTTGAAGATAAACTCGTGAGCAACATCACTTATGACCATATGCGGAGATAATCGTCGTAAGATCTTTTAATTTGAGGATATCACAATTCTTACAAACCAGGCGACAATTACTTAAGATTAGGTCAAAATCCATGAAGTGACTTCTAACGCATTCAAATTTTGGTGATCTTTTACACGTAATCAGCTCTTGATTTATGAAGAGAAATTGGAGATAACATCGAGGAGATTCATACGCAAGAAGAACCGCTCAAAAATATCGAATAATGAATAAATTACAGTTGCTTGAACTTGGTCTCGCAAAAGGTTAACTTTTGGGTCAATGGAGTCATTTTCAGTCATCTGAACCATTGACTGAGCAAACTTGCAAGGCGAGGTTTGAAACTCGGCTTGAACATCCTTGAAGAGACATGAAGATATATGAAGTCCATTTGAAACCTTAAAGAATCAATTTTCTTTGAGAAACGTCAAACCCTAATTGTTGACTTACTGCCTAGGAAGAGAATCCGTCTGATCAAAATGGGAGCAAAAATTTTGGGGTACAACACATATTCTTACAGAACTCTTTTATTTGTTAAAACTGCATTTTCAAAACTTCAAGACAAACATAAACTTTGCACTGTTTGAATACTGTTGTTTGCATATAGCTAATTGTTTGACAACAGAGAAATTCATACGAAGAATATCCAGTGAACAAAAACTCTCTTAATGAACATAATCACTTCAAATGGAAATACACTTCCATTGACAAATCTCCTATAAGCAAGGGGGAATGACATGTCACTGTCAATTCATATGTAGCAGCCAAGGCGAGATTCTAAGAAATCTCTCAAGAAGTGTTGAATAGCTAGGGGCAGAACTCCATCTGAATCACTTGGGGCATTGAGCATGAATTCCAGTAAAGGGTCACATACGACCAAGCAAACATTTTATGGCAGTACTACAACACTTACTACTAGGGGTAGTGACAAATCTCCATAAAATCCCCTTTATAAGGTGATCCTCAGTCAAGTCCCCACAGAGTCATCTCTAAAAGGTTATCCCCATAAAATAATCTTCACGGATAAGGGATAAACCCTTCCAGGCCAAATTCATGGATATCCCCATAAAATTGGATCCATGTAATCCCCAGCCAGAGTTTCAATCTCCGGAAAACCTCTCCCTAGCTGAGTTGGTCTAAAAAAGAATCCTCGAGGAGTTCTGCCAAACGAAAACACCTCCCCGGAAGTTTGTCAAATATTCTCTTCAACAAAGTTTATTTCCCCAACAAACTACAGATTCCCCAGATGAGTTTTCCTCTCAGACTTTTATAAATTAAGGGACCACAACTCCTAATCCCCAGTGAAGTCATCAACAAAGCTGCTCTTCACCAGTAGTGTTTACCACTATCACCAGTGAGTTGCTGCAAAGCCTAAAAGTCTATCAGATAGCAATTAACTTCTTTATCCCTAACAAGTTGTTAACTTCCATTCTCTTTGATCAAGGGTATAACTCCCCAGTAGAGCAACAAACAACTAAAACTCCTGAACTCTTTTTCCCCAAGCGGAAGTCAACACTCTCCATAGAGTTTTTTTCAAGCGAAAGCCAATCTTCCCCAGTGGATTTCTCCTCAAACGACAAAATTGGAATCCCCAATGAAAACATTCTAAACAAGGTTAGAAGATGTGCATACTCTTCATCCCCAATAGCATTCCAGGATTTAACTTCCCAAAGCTCCCCAGCATTTGTCAAGGATTTATTTTCCAAGACAAAGATACATTTCAACAACATTCATAGCATATACATACAAAATTCATACAGCATAATCTCATTTATTTTGAGAAAATTATCAAGCCATGCATACATCTGCATGCAACTAACCCTCTTCCTTGCAGGGAAAATTCAATCAACAAAAGTCCTCTTTGGCAAATACTAAAACCATTTCTACATAAGGTCAGAGATTAATTCCTAAAATAAGACAGGGCAACTATCTCTACGACCCACAAAAAGAAAGTTCCATATTAATACTTAAAACAAGAAAGGAAAATTATCTGTGAGCGACTGATTGTAGATTAATATCAGAAACAAGATAGGATAATTATCTACATGAAAAGATTGAAGATTAACTCCCGAAACAAGCCGGGGGAAACTATCTTTCTTTCTCAAATAGGTTAGAGATTAATTCCTGAAACAAGACATGGCAACTATCTCTACGACCAACAAAAATAAAGTTTCAGATTAATACCTGAAACAAGACAGGACAACTATTTGTGAGCGACTGATTATAGATTAATACCTGAAACAAGACAGGACAACTATCTACATGAGCAGATTCAAGATTAACTCCCAAAACAAGTTGGGGAAACTGTCTTTCTTTCTCAAATAGGTCAGAGATTAATCCTTGAAACAAGACAGGGCAAATATCTCTCAACGACCAACAAAAAGCAAGTTCCATATTAATACCTGAAACAAGACAAAACAACTATTTGTGAGTGACTGATTATAGATTAATACCTGAAACAAGATAGGACAACTATCTGCATGAGCATATTGAAGTTTAACTCCCAAAACAAGCTGGGGAAACTATCTTTGTTTCTCAAATAGGTCAGAGATTAATTCCTGAAATAAGCCAGGGCAACTATCTACACGACAAGATGAAGCAGCCCTACCCAGGTTCCTTCTCATACATTTTTCAGAAATAGTTCAGATACGACCCAAATACGGATGTCATTCTGATACTTATTCCAGATTTTCTCCTAGAAACGGTTCAGATACGATCCAAATATGGATATTATTCTGATACTTATTCCAGATTTTCTCCTAGAAACGGTTCAGATACGATCTAGATATAAATATTATTCTGATACTTATTCCATATTTTCTCCCAGAAATGGTTCAGATACGATCCAGATACGGATATTATTCTGATACTTATTCCCGATTTTCTCCTAGAAACAGTTCAGATACGATCAAGATACGGATGTCATTCTGATACTTACTCCAGACTTCCTCTAGAAACAGTTCAGATACGATCCAGAGACGGATATTATTCTGATATTTATTCCAGATTTTTCTCCTAGAAACGATTCAGATACGATCCAGATATAGATATTATTCTGATACTTATTCCAGATTTTCTCCTAGAAACGATCCAGATACGATTATTATTCTGATACTTATTCCAAATTTTCTCCTAAAAACGGTTCAGATACGATCCAGATACGGATGTCATTCTGATACTTACTCCAGACTTCCACTAGAAATGGTTCAGATATGATCCAGAGATGAATATTATTCTGATACTTATTCCATATTTTCCTCTAGAAATGGTTCGGATACGATCCAGAGACGGATATTATTCTGATACTTATTCTAGACTTTCTCCTAGAAATAGTTCAGATACGATCCAGATACGGATGTCACTCTTAAACTCATTCAGCACATCTTTCAGACATGGTCCAAATACAAATACTATGCTGATGCTTATTCCAGATTTTCTCCTAGAAACGGTTCAGATATGATCCAGATAAGGATATTATTCTGATACTTATTCCAGATTTTCTCCTAGAAAAGTTTCAGATACGATCCAGATACGGGTGTCATTCTGATACTCACTCCAGACTTCCTCTAAAAACGGTTCAGATATGATCCATTTATGGATATTATTCTAATACTCATCCCACTACATCTACTGTTTCAGTATAAATCGACCAGAGATTTATTCTAGTACTTCTTCCAATTTCTACCATCACCTTTGGATGGGATCTATAAGTCCATCCCCGACAACTTTTCATCACCTCTCCAAATGGCATCTTTAAGCCCATTCCCTATACAATCAACCACCACATCATCGAGTGCAAATTTCTGGGCACTTTAGTGTTCAATCATATTCCACCTTCAAGTCACGAATGGAAGACACACCAATCTAACTCTTTAGGTTTAAGAAGATTGAACCGGGGAAGCTGTTGTACCCCAAAATTTTCCCTCTCATTTCTCAAGATTTTTCTCACAAAATTTCTATTGGGTCAAGACTGCACAAGTTTCCATGGATCATATTAGGCTCTCAAGCATCAAATCAAAGAAGAGAAAGTTTGCTTTGATTCATAAGCTTTGATTGGGTATTTAGTCCCCTTTGATCAAGCTTTGTTCCACAAGCTTCGATTGGGTATTTGGTCCCCTTCGATCTAGCTTTGGTCCACAAGCTTCGATTGGGTATTTGGTCCCCTTCGATCAATATTTGGTCCACAAGCTTCGATTGGGAATTTGGTCCCCTTCGATCAAGATTTGGTCCACAAGCTTCATTTGGGCATACGGCCTCCTTCATGCTAGCACCCAGAAAGCAGTGGCCTTTTCCTGCTTGCTTCGATTCATAAGGCAGGGGTTTCCCTTATGCTAGCATGCATAAGACAATGACTTCCTTCATGATAGCACCCATAGGGAATTTGCTATTTTCATGCTAGCTTTGACTTGGCAATATCTCCCTTTTGAAGCAGCTTGCTTCGATTCCACCTTTAAAAACCTTCAACACACATAGTTTCTACACTATGACACACAATTGGTGTCCCATTCGAAGGATATGCATTGGTGGATTTGAAGGACATACCTGGGTGTCCCATTGGAAGGACATACATTGGTTTCCCATTCGAAGGATAAACATTGGTGGCCCATTCAAAGAATTGTAAGTGGTGCATTCAAAGAACACACAAGTGGTGCATGTGGTCCATTCAAAGAACACACATGTGGTCCATTCGAAGGACACAATTGTTGGAAACAAGTTTAGATTTGTCTTTTGATGAGTTTTATTCAAGATGCTTGATGACCAAAGTCCAATATGATGCCAAGCCCAAGCCTGTTGTACTGGCCATAACACTCCAAAACTGTTGCAAAGCAGTCCTGCTATGTTGCTCCCATATTTGCACCAAATTGGCATACAAAAACTGCACCTCGAAGGCTATGAAGACAACATACCCAATTTGTTCAAATTTCATTTGTCCCCCCACCCAAACCTCATCCAAACTTCATCTATAAATAAGAGGTTCCATAACACATCTAAGGGTGGCTTTTGAGTGGTTGGAGAGAGATTTGTTAGAAAGGCAAAGAAAGGAGAAAACACTTAACACACTCTCAAACCTAGTATCAAAAGACCACACCTTTGTTTCAGTTCTTTCGAATCCAGAACTAAAGAAACATATCACTTGTTTCTTTTTCCTTCGAATCTAGAACCAAAGAAACACAACTCTACTTTTCTTGGCTTTCGAATCCAGAATCAAAGAAACACAACACTTGTTTCTCTTCCTTCGAATCCAAGAGCATCCAAGGAAATCACTCAAGGTACAGAAGCACCAACTTCAGATTCAAGGTAATTCTTCCTGACTTTAACCCTTTCGTTTCAAACATGTAAATAACCTTTTCCTTATTTTTCATTTCTACCCTTTCATTTGTTTGCTTTTCTTGTCCAAATATATGTTATAGACTAACCTGTACAGGCCATATTAGCATGGTTTCGACCCATACTGCTATCATGTTCCAAACGAAAGAAAACACAAAAAAGGTATGTGAATCGAAGGGTGTGCTTCGATACACACTGATTTGCAGGCCCAAACGAAAGGAAAGGGTGTGTAAATCGAAGGATGCAAGCTTCGATACACACAGGTTGTAGGCCCAATCGAAAGAAGGAAAAAGTGTGGGAATCGAAAGACACATCCTTCGATCCAGGATGTCTTTTTTGTCTCTCTTTTAAACTATTTTTGTCTTTATATTCTATATATTTATATTTTCTTGCTATTCAATATGGTTGTAATAATTAGGACTTTTATTGCTTTTCAACTCACATTTGTAAACTTGTATACCCCATCCCCTAAAACATGTAATAGCGTAGGACATTTATTTTCCGCATTTTTATTTCTTTCATAAATATTAGTAACTAGGGTTTGAATGGCAAAATAAAATCAACAAGTAGACAACCCAAATTCAAGACAAAATGCATGCAATCAAACACACTATTCACATACATACACCTCTAGGGTAATCTCACTTGTTGCCTCGGAAAATAGTCATGTCCCTCGAACATGGACGTTTTAGCAAAGACCCTCGATAAAAAAATCGTAGTCCCTCGATGTCCCTCGATGTTGCCTTTGGTAAATAATCTAGTCCCTAACGAAAATTGCTAAAACGTCTCATAGGTTTCCTTTTATGACTATATGATTGACCCACGCCCGTCCCTTCACATCCAACGATGGGGCTTCTTACTAAATCAATGGTAAGATAGAAACATCTAAAGGAAGTGGAAAAGAACATAGACCTTTTGAGTAGGTAGGGCGCTCGTAGTTTCTTTCTCTTAAACTAAAACCATTTCCACACTTACACTTTCCAAACATCTTCAAAACAAACTTCTTTCAAACACATCAAACAACTTTTCAAAAACATGAAAATATTTTCAAAAAAAAAGTCCAACACTTTGTATGCATTCTTATAGAGACGAGAATCATTACAAAGTTTTCCTCAACGAAGGCGCTTTTCAAAAATACTTTCAAAACCCACCACAAATCACATTTTCAAACAAAGCACTTTCAAGTGATCTAGCAAGAAACTAAGATCCCGTAGATAAGTATGGATGAAAAGGGTGCTAATACCTTCCCTTTTCATAACCTATCCCTGAAACTCAAGAAAACATCTCAAAGGTCTTTCCTGTTCTTTTCACCCTTTCCTTATTGGATAAAAGAAAAGTTGGTGGCGACTCTTGCTATCTGCAACAATTGCGATCAAGCGCAAAACAACCAAGTCAGTTCTCCCCCTGTATTACAATACTCTTGGCTCATTTCTTACGTCTACAAAGAGGACTACATGGTTAAGGATTTAATAAAGAACGAATGGTCCCAAAAGTTGAGGGTTCTTACTGCTAATTGTTTTTTATGGTATTCTAGGAAGTTGTACATAATTGATATTGTCTATAATTATGGAGAATTTCCAAACACTCCCCTGATTGGAACAAGAGGATGTATTAACTATAACCCCACTTTGGCTTTACATCAAATTGGGTACCCTTTGGAAGATAAACCTTCCAATGCACAACTTCAACAATTGGTCCTTTATAATATGGGTAAGCACAACCCCGAGTTACTCGTGAAAGTCATACAAGCTTGGAGTAAGGCTAACAAGAAAGGTGTGGAATTTGGTAGGAAGAATGTTGTGGCAAGGGAACCCTATACTCAATGGGTTTTGGAGAGGTATCAAATTGTCAAACTACCATTTGATATTGATCCTACATACGTGCCAAACATACCAGATCCTATTTCAATGTCCGTGGAGAAGATAGAAGAGATAAAAAATGCCCTTGAGCAAGCTCAAAGGGACAAGGAGAATTTAGAACATGACCTTTATGACCTTGCTATTGAGAAGGATCATTTTCAACGAGAGCTCGAGATGAATGACCAACATATTTAAAGTGACCGTGAATTAGCTGAGAAAGAAAGGTCTAAAATAAAGCGTTCAACCGAGGGGTTGCTAAGTGATACTTTCAATCTTGACTCCCCAAACCAACGATTGGATGATGCTGTAAGAGAAATTGGAAGGCTAAAGAAATGGTATAATAAATAATTACAAGAGAAAAGACAATTGGAAGAGGTTCTGAGAATCCAAATTCAAGGGTTGCAAGAAGGTGCTCAAGATCAAGCATACCAGATTCAAATCCTTCTCACGAGTCTCCAAGAAAGCCAAGAAGCAGAGGCGAGAGAACACCTTAGAAAAATAAGAGTAGAAGAATCACTCTCTTGAAAGGTGGAGGAATATGAGCAAGTATATCAAGAATTAGAAGGCCTCCGAAAGGATTTCCTTATACAAAGGGAACTTTATAAGGAGATGATAGCTGAAAAGAGATATTGGGAAGAGAAATATGCAAAGATTTCTCAAGCGAGAGAAGATAACAGAGTCATAATCTCTACACTTTACAAGGAGTATATGAGGTACAAAGACAAACACACAAAGCTTGCCTTATTAGAAAACAATCTCATTGGTGATATTCCTAGAAGCTTGAGAGATGCAGAAGCCGTGATGGTCTCTCTTCCAAATGATGTTGAAGACTTCTCAAGCTCTGTAGGGAGATGGTGGATAGTTTTAGGGAGGATATTCGCAAATGTTCTTAGGAGATTTTAGTTTCCCTTTGGTTATTTCGTTAAGTATTTGACACTTGTTTTGATTTAGTATTTCCATTCAATATTTGCTTTGGTATTTGGATTGTATTTCCCTTTCAAGGATGATGCTTTGTATTCAATAAATGTACTTTGGTTTCAACATCTTCTTTGTGTATTTATTTTGGGATACTCACAAACAAAAAATTAAAAACCTGAAACAATAATAATAATAATAAAAAGGAATCCAACATGAATAAAACATTTGAAAACATATTAGCATATTCATACGCATTCATCCAAGCACAAGCATCGCATTTCATATGTCATACAAAATTTCATATCATCTCCAGTTAAATCATTGGGAAAACCATACTACCTTCCCGACCTTCATATTAAACAAGAGCTCATAAAAAGAAAGTAATGGAGAAAATCGAGGAAAACCAAGCTTCCTTTCAAGAAGACTTGGAACAAATGAAAGGAAGTATCGACTCGATGAAAGGAGACATGAGTCAAGTCTTACTCACCTTGAAAAATATCATAGCAAGACAAGAAGAGATTCCTAAGGTGGCCTTTGAAGAAGTAGCCTAAACCATTGTTGCATAAAGCGATCACCAACCAAGATATGAGCCAGAATCTAGTCCCGCGAAGTCAACTGTTTCCCAACAAGAGGCCATAATGACTAAAGGTTTCGTTCCACCTCCTCCGAATGTGGGGGCATCCCATAATTTACAAATTCTAGTCAACAACATGGATAACTACATAGACCTGCAATATGGAGACCACGATATGGATGGCGTTACTCAAGTTCCCGAACCAAAGACTGTTGAAAATCATGTGGTTGTCAACCAGTATAAAGCCCTTAAAGAAAAACTGAAGGCTGTAGAAGGTTATGATGCTTTCGACGTCAATGCTCTGGAAATGGGTCTAGTCCCAGATGTAGTAATTCCTACAAAGTTCAAAGTACCTAACATTGGAAAATATAAGGGACTCACATGCCCAAGGAACCATCTACGCATGTACTGTAGGAAAATACATTCTTATGCTCATGATCAGAAACTAATGATCCATTGCTTCCAAGATAGCCTGAGTGGGGCATCCCTATATTGGTATATGCATTTGAAGCGAACGCATGTCCGGTTATTGGAAGACCTTGCAAATGCTTTCTTAAGACAATACAAGTATAACTTGGACACATCTCCTAATCACATGCAGCTTCAGAATTTGTTCCAAAAGTAGGACAAATATTTCAAAGAATATGCTCAACGTTGGAGAGAAATGGCAGCATGAGTATAACCACCACTCGTTGAATAGGAGTTGGTAGACATGTTCATGGGTACTCTACAAGATCTATATTATGAGAAAATGGTAGGCAACGTCTCCTCCGGATTTTCTAATTTGGTGACAATTGGGAAATAAATCGAAGCTGGTGTGAAAGGTGGCAAGATACAAGGAAGGTCATCTAGCACTCCTTATAATCCAAAGAAGCATACTCTAAACTTCTTAAAAAAGAAAGAAGGATCATCGAATGCTGTTGCGTCACACCAAAAAGCACAACAACCATTAGTTATTCCACGAGAACAAAATAGGTTTGAAAGGCCCCTGAGAAGTTCAATTCTCTCCCTATGCTGCACAGACAATTTCTACAACACTTACTCAAGGCATCCTTGGTAGAGCTAAAGCCACTTGCTCCTCCAATTAGGGCACTCCCACCAAAATATGATGAAAATTCAAGGTGTGAGTATCATGCCAATTCTCCAAGGCATACCATAGAGAAATGTTGGGCTATCAGGCACAAAGTTCAAGATTTATTGGACTCCCAAGATATCACTTTTGATAAACCAAATATCAAGACGAGCCACATGCCTTAACATGGTGGTCTAGGTGTGAACACATTCAAGATAGTCACTAATTATAGAGATGATAAACGAGTAAAAGCTCTGACAGATATGTTGAAGGAGCATTTATTAGAACATGGTTTTCTCTTGGAACACAATGATGCTTTCGAAGACACTTTCAAGAAGTTGGTGGATCAAGGGGTAGTCTAGTTCGGGCATTACCCTGAAGAAGGATATGTAGCTATAATCAATGGGAATACAAGAAGACCATTGGTGATTCCTTGCCAAGGTCCAAGTTCTGTAAAGAAACCACTTGTCATTCCATGTGAAGAGCCAATCTTAACAAAAGTACCAGTAGTAGCACTAGTGCCTCTGAAGAGTACAATGGTGATCAGGGGTCCATCTCCCACTCCTTATGAGAGTGAAAAATTTGTACCATGGAGTTATGAAACTACTGTCTATATCAATGGACAAAAGCAAGAATGAGAACCATCAACAAGCCAAGGACCTGCAGTTACAAATATAGTAGGAACAGTGGGCATGACCCATAGTGGTCGGATATATGGTCCTGAATAAAAAAAGAAGGATAATACTATGGTTAAAGATAAGGGAAAAGTTGTGGCTAAACTAGTCAAGAGCAAGAACCTCATAGCAAGACATTCACTGATTAAGAGGTTGATTAATTCTTGAAAATAATCAAGAGTGACTATATGGTGGTGGATCAACTACACCAAACACCAGCAAAGATTTCAATACTCTCACTACTTATCAATTCATAGGCGCACTGAGAATCTCTATTGAAAAATCTAAGTTATGCGCACGTTAAAAAGGAGATCACGGTAAACCAATTTGATGGAGTTGTGGATAATCTGACGTTAGGAACTTGCCTAGGCTTCAATGATGATAAGTTACCTCCACAAGGTAGAGCTTACAACATGGAACCTGCACATTTCAATCCAGATATGGATAACTAGCCTATCTAAAGTACTCAACGATACTAGTTCTTCCCTCAATGTGCTACCAAAAGCTAGCTTGATGAAACTAACAATGAATGACATTGTTATAAGACCATGTTCTATGGTGGTCAAAGCTTTTGATGGTTCCCAAAGCACTCTGTTTGGAGAGGTGGATATCCTAGTAAATATTGATCCACATATTTTCTACATCACCTTCTAGGTAATGGATATAGAACCGACATATACTTGCCTGCTCGGGCGACCTTGGATTCACGCTGCAGGGGCTATTACCTCAACCCTGCATCAAAAATTGAAATTCCTCATTGAAGTAAAATTGGTGATAATTGACAGAGAAGAAGACATCTTCATAAGTCATTTGGAATCCTACAAATATATCAGTGTGGAAGAAGATTGTGCGGAGACACCATTCCAAGTCTTGGAAGTGGCTACAATGGTTATGCTCCTGGTGGAAAAAGTCTCAAAACCTGGAACTTCTATGGCATCATGGAGAGATTTACAAACAACTGTGGAGGATCGAACATCTAAAGGTTAGGGAAAGCTTATGGATATACCAGAGAAGAAAGATTGCTTTGGTTTGGGCTATCGACTGTCAAAGAATACTAAGAACAACAAGGGGAAATTTCCTCCCATCCAGGAAACCTTCGTCAGCAAAGGAGTAGAGCATGGTGGACAAGTGTCAATGTTATCCAATAGAGGAAACAACAAAGGAGCATCTAACCTCATCCTAGAACATGCTCCAAGCGAGTAGCTAAAGAATTGGACAACTATGGAGATTCCATAGATCTTTTTCTTTCCAAAGTAATTTTTCTGTTAAAAAAAAGAACCCATGTTCCGCCGAAGGCATAGGGGTAGCTTGTAAGGGCCCCCATTTATTTTCAAACAGTTTTTTCAATTAATAAAAGTTACATTTCGCATGCAATTAAGATCCATGTCTTTCTCTTGCGTTTCTCTTTTATTTTCAAAATGGCAACACTTTTTTATTCATACGCACTTTCCAATTTCCCATTCTAAAAAGCACCAAAACATGATAAAATATGCAGATCCACATCTAAACTCACCATTAATGATATTGCTACGATCCGATATGATTTTGATGCCCCAATTAACCAAGATGAAGAGGAAGATGAGGAAGATCTTGAACTCTCTAAGGAATGATCAAGGTTACTAGAGCAAAAAGTAGATAACATTCAACCGTACCAAGAATCTATTGAGACCCTCAATCTTTGGACTGAAAAGGATCGAAAGAAAATCAAGCTAGGTGCAACCTTGGAGTAAAATGTTAAAGAAGGCTGATCAAGCTCCTGCATGAATATATGGATAAATTTGTCTGGTCTTACCAAGATATGTCGGGTTGGGATACATATATCGTGGTGCATAAACTACCTCTCAAAGAAGGTTGTTTTCCGGTTATACAGAATCTCATAAGAACTCGTCCAGACATGTTTGACAAGACTCGAGATGAAGTCCTTAAAAAATTTGATGCAGGGTTCCTAGCCATGGTAGATTATCCATCTTGGATAGCTAAAATTTTTCCAGTATCCAAGAAAGACGGAAAAGTACACATGTGTGTAGACGACTATCGAGATTTAAACAAAGTAAGTCCTAAAGACGATTTCCTATTACCTCACATAGTTGTTTTGGTGGACAATACAACTCAAACTTTGATATTCTCTTTCATGGATGGTTTCTCAGGATATAATCAGATCAAGATGGCGCCTGAGGATATGGAAAAGACTACTTTCATGACTCCTTGGGGCACTTTATGTTATAAAGTAATGCCCTTCGGTCTAAAGAATGCAGGGCAACTTATTAGCGAGAAATGGTCACGTTATTTCATGACATGATCCATAAAGAAGTCGAGGCATATGTGGATGATATGATTGTAAAATCTCACACAGAGAAAGACCACATCATTCATTTAAAAAAGTTATTCGAACGTCTACGAAAATTCAAACTAAGGTTAAATCCGAACAGATGTACATTTGGTGTTAGGTCAGGAAAATTGTTGGGTTTTATTGTAAGCCAACGAGGTATTGAGGTAGATCCCGACAAGATGAAGCCCATACAAGAAATGATAGCTTCGAGAACATAAAAATAGGTTAGTGGTTTCTTAGGACGACTGAACTATATATCAAGGTTCATATCTCCCCTAACTGCTACGTGTTAGCCTATATTCAAACTACACAGAAAAGATCAACCAGTGGAGTGGAATGAAGACTGTCAGACAGCCTTTGAAAAAATAAAACATTATTTATAAGAGCCACCAATCTTAATGCCACTTATTCCTAGGAGACCACTTATCATGTACTTGATAGTTCTTGAAGGATCTGTGGGATGTGTATTAGGGAAACACGATGAAATAGGTAGAAAAGAGCATGATATCTACTACATAAGCAAGAAATTTACTGACTGCGAAACCAGTTACTCACTCCTTGAGAAAACTTGTTGTGCCCTAGCCTAGGCTACTAAACGACTGAGACAATATATGTTAACTCACACTACGTGGTTAATAGAAAGAATGGATCCTCTAAAGTATGTGTTTGAAAATCCATCTCTCACAGAAAGAATTGCTAGATGGCATATGTTGTTATCCTAATACGACATCCAATATGTTACTCAAAAAATGCATCAGAGGTAGTGTACTAGCTGATCACCTGGCTCATCAACCATTTGCATAATATCAACCAATGAAGTTTGACTTTCTAGACGAAGACATCATGGTTATAGGTGACTATGAAATACCAGGACCCAACGAAGGACCTGAACTAGAGGCACGATGGACACTCACATTTGATGGTGCTCCAAATTCACTACGACATGGTATTAGGGTTGTATTGACTTCTCCAAAGAACTTTCATAAACCTCTTACTACGAGGTTATGTTTTGATTGCACCAACAATATTGCTGAATATAAAGCTTGCATCTTGGGTCTAGAAGCTGCCATTGATCTAAGGATTAAGTACCTCGAAGTATATGGAGACTCAGTATTATTCATATACCAATTCAATGGTTAATGGGACACTCGACATCCCAAATTAATTCCATATCGGGATTATGTTTTGGAGTTAGCTACATGATTCACAAAGATCACCTTCACTCATATTCCCCGGGAAGAAAATCAGATGGAAGACGCCTTGGCAACTTTGTCAGCCATGTTCAAAGTAACATGGCCTAATCATGAACTACACATCATGATCTTACATTTTGAAGAACCTACACACTGTCTCGCAATTGAAGAAGGACCAGATTATAAAATTTCTACGATACCAAGAGGTACCTAGAAAAGAAAGAATATTCAGAAGCTGCCTCAATCATAGACAAGGGAACTCTATGAAAGCCAGCTACAAAGTTCTTCTTAAATGGTGATGTGTTGTACAAAAGAAACTATGATATGGTGTTACTCAGGTGCATGGAGAAACATGAAGCAGATACACTCATAAGAGAGATCCATGAAGGACATGCCATGGCTAGAAAAATCGTAAGAGCAGGTCATTATTATTTGATAATGGAAGCTGACTACTACCATTATACGAAGACATGGCACAAATGTCAAATCTACGCTGACAAGGTGCACGTTCCACCAACTCCTCTGAATGTCCTAAGCTCACCATGGCCATTCTCGATGTGGGGAATTGATATGATATGAATGATCAAACCAAAGGCTTATAATGGACACCAATTCATATTAGTCGCCAATGATTATTTTACCAAGTGGGTAGAAGTTACGTCCTATGCAAATGTCACCAAGAAAGTGGTCACTCGGTTTATTAAACAGAATGTCATATGGAGTTCCTTGCAGAATTATTATGGACAATGGGTCCAACTTGAACAACAAAATGATGAAGGAAATGTGCGATGATTTCAATATTGAGCATCATAATTTGTCACCTTACCGACCCAATATGAACGGGGCAGTCGAAGCTGCTACCAAAAATATCAAGAAGATTACCTTACCGACATATAAACATTGGCACGAAATGCTTCACTTCACTCTACATGGCTACTATACCTCAGTACATACTTTACAGGTGCAACTCTTTTCTCTCTTGTTTATGCTATGAAGGTCGTACTCCTTGTTGAAGTGGAGATTCCATCACTACGAGTCCTCATGGAAACCAAGCTTGAAGAATCATAAAGGGTTTAAACACGACTTGATCATCTTAACCTTATTGAAGAAAAACACTTAACAACTTTATGCCATGGTCAGTTATACCAAAAGCGGATGAAAAATATGTTTGATAAAAAGGTCCGTCCTCGAGTGTTCAAAGAGGGAGATTTGGTTCTCAAGAAAATTATGATACCTCGTCTAGATTCACATGGTAAATGGATACCTAACTATGAAGGTCCATATGTGGTTAAATTAAAATTCTATGGAGGAGATCTTATCCTCATAACAATGGATGGGGAAGAACTACCGCATCCGCTGAACTTCGACACAGTAAAAAAATATTATGTATAAAAGGCCCGCTAAGTGGAAACCCTAAACAGACGACTTAAGCAAAAAGGGGCGTTCCAGTGGATTGAAAACTCTAAAGGGTGATCTAGGCAAAAATTAGGGACATATAATTAAAATCATTATCTCAGTGGATTGAAAACCCAAAAGGGCGATCCAGGTAAAATTTAGGGATTTTATTCAAAAAAAGTAACCAATAGACTGCAGTTCAAGAATTCATTACTACGACTACGACCAAGGGGAATGATTAATCTAAATCATCCAACTCAGAAGCAAAGGATATTGGAGTTATCGAAGGACGTTGGAGAATTAGTAATATCAATTATCATTTTCATTGCAATATTCAATTTTGTTAAAACTTTTGGTAATAACCTCTTTTTAGGAATTGCATCTTATAATTTTGCCTATTCAAAGTCATTTTCATTAATAATACGATTCATTTTTCAATGTTTTCAAAAATTGTTCAATTTTATTTTTCTTTTTCCGACTTGTTTGCAAAATACTACGATTATTTCTTATACTCACTGCGTCAAAATTATTTGGGGGATTTGACATTAAAATAAAAGCACTTGACAAAGCATCAAAAAGTATTTTGGTTATAAAAACGTCAAAAGAAATCCACGCCTATTTCCATGCATATGCCTACGTCTGCAATACAATTTCCATCATCAAATTGACATTATTCACTGTAACATGTCAAAATACAAATCTACTTGGGGGATACTTCAATCCACAAAAAACAATGTTGGGAAGTCAGTGACTTAGAAAACCCAATGGTTTTAAAGGAGAAAACTATGCAACAAATATGATTTAACTCGTTGCATCAGTCTCAAAGAGACAATAAATTATCTATTCTCAAGCTCGTGTTATTTACCTCCTAGGTTATGGTAAATTTACGAAATCGATAATTACTTTTTCTAGGTGTTGACGAGTTACCCGCATCATCATATTTAGGTCAGTTATATTCTTGCTCTAGGCATTAGTGAGTTAACTGTGTCATCCTTGCCTGTTTACCTTTTAGTTTATTTTACAGTATCTTTTTTAAATCTTTTGGTCAAATCTTGGGGTCTTCAATTATTTAATAACCCTCTAATCCCAATGTGCGAGACCTTCGTATTCTCGCACCTTCAATCAAAGAATAATTAAATAGGGGCAGCTGTCATACCCCAAATTTTCCCTACTGGTGTTAATACTCAATTTATTGTAGTTGATAACTTTTTTTCATTAATTTTGGTGTTATTATATTTAAAATTATAATTAATGTATATTCACATTCCATTAGTTGTTTATGTTAAATTTTGTTTTATATGTATTAAGATTCAATTGTAGGGAGACGTGTATTTCAGGATTTATTTGATGGGTCCATCATTTAGTGATTAATTGGTCCATTAAGAATTGTTAAAAGCCCCACAATATACTTAACTTAATTTGATTTTATTATTGGGGTGTTGACCAAGGTCAACATATATTTCTATTTTATTTTATATTATTCAGTGATTTAACAAAATATATTTTATCTGTTATTAGTATTACATTAAGTATTCATTTTTATTATTTATTTTTATCTAAGTTTCGTTTGTCGGCTAAGAGTAAACTAGAGTTTTGAACCCTTTAGATACAAGTTTCGCCCACACGTCCTCCTTGTTCATTAAGAAACTCCAAAAGCCCATATCCATAAAACTTGAACTCACAAATCAATTCAAATCAAATAATTGGAAAAGATTTTATTGATGGTTATTGAATTCACAGTACAAAGCTCGTCCAGGTACAGAATCAGTGCAAACCCTAATTGGATCTAAATTACAATCAAATCTTCCTAATTTATATTTATAGTCAATTCTAATTTATAATCTGACTAATTCCTAAATCAAATCCCTAATTGAACAATCACAGAATAAATCTAATTTATAAGAACAATATTAATCTATTTTCATAATTCAACTTCTCCTAAAGCCTATAAAAACCCTAGCGTTAAACAGAATTTGAAAAAAAATTGAAGAGGAGAAGAAGTAGACAGATCTTGACGAAACCCCTGTTCAATTGTTGCGCATCCTCCATTGATGTACCTAAAACAGAGAGAGAATGAGGATTAGAGATCTAAAGAGAGCTCAGAAGAGGAATTTATACAAGAAGTTTCACTGTGTTAGAGGTAAGCCTAAACTTAGCTTAGGGTCTTCTAATTGTTGTTTTTATTGATGAATGTTGAATCGATTGAGGTTTTTGTTTGTGTTTTCTGGAAAAATTAGGTTTAGGGTTCTTAAGTAGGGTTAGGGTTCTTCATGTGGGGTTAGGGTTCATCGTTTATATTGTTTCTGGGTTAAGGTGCTAGGGTTAGGGTTCCTAATATTGATATAGTTCTAAGGGTTTTTCTGGGTATAGAGTATGTTTCATGCTAACATGCATCTTAACGACGGCCTTAACAGTCGCCCATGGTGGTTGGAGGGTTAGGGTTCTTGAAGAACACCTAGGGTTATTGAGGTTCATGGTGAATTTGAGGTTAGCATGAAGATCCCGGATGAACTTCAACCAGAGATTTGGGTGCTACGGTGGTAATGTGGTTGCTTAGGGCGGCGCAAGGCAGCATCGCCGGCTGAGGCGATTTTTGATCGCCAGAAAACTAGAGAGATAAGAGAGAATCTCTCTCTAAAAATTTTGTTTTGTAAGATGGGTTTGGGTTAGAGAGAGACAGAAGCGGAAAAAATGAGAAAAATGGGAGAGAAATGAATATATAGCCCTTTTGTTTCTCTGTACGCGCATCTTATCGTATTCCCTCAGTCAACACATAATCAGAGCCTTATGTTTGCCATACTTTTGATCAAAGGCTCAATATTTACTCTTGCATGGCCACATGGTCTGGATTAAACGATCCATGAATGCTCAACTCATCATAATACGCTGTACCTTCCCACGTGTTATCTAACGGGCCAAACAAATTTATCTGGGCCAAGCCCATTCGATTAACAACCTCCTTTTTACTATCTCAACTTATGTCAGCACCCCCTGGCGTTATTGAACCCAAGCATCACCTTGTCCTGAGCCTTCCTTTCCACACACCCTATTTATTTTACCCAATATAATTTACGTCATCCCTACTGTGATACGGTGGCTAGAACCGGGACGTGTTTCCCTCTTTTGTTATGAATTGCTGGTTTGTGTTTTGCGTTTGTGTTCACAAAATGTCACGGTAAGCAAGAGTCACCATCGACTTTTATTTTATCCAACAAGGAAAGGAAAAAAGCACAGAAAAATTCCTTTTTTAAGGTATTTCTGAGTACGGGGGTAGATTATAGAAAGGGAAGGTATTAACACCCTTTCTATCCGTAGTTATCTACGGGCTCTTAGGTACTTGCTCATCATTTTCAAAATTGTTTTATTTGTGTTTGTGTGATTTGAAAATCTTTGTTTTGAATTCAATTTAACTCTTGCTTTTGTCTTCAAGAGTGTAATGAAGTGTTTTTGAAAACTTTGTTTGTAAAGGAGTGTAAGTGTGAAAAAAATTGTTTTGATTGAGCAAGTACTTAAGAACTAATCTACCTACTCAAAAAAAAAGAATCGTTCTATGCTTGTTTCCTTTAGACAATGCCATCCCACTATTAGTGAGTGGGTAGCATCATCGTTGGAGTTTTGAGAGTCAATTCGAAAGGGACGTACGGTCACTAAAGCAATGTTAGGACGTCTTAGTAATAACCCTAATGTCTTAGATCAATCGTTTGAGGCAATAATTACGAGGCAACCATTCCGAGGCAACTTTCTGAATCGGGACTTTGATCTTTGTTTAGACAAAAGGACGACCACTAAAGCATCCTATACTCAATGATCGTTTACCGAAGGCAACCAAGTGGGTGTGTACCCTAGGAGTGCGCATGTGCGTGTGATTCAATTTCAGCTTATTCATCTTTGCACATTTAGGGTGATCTAACTGTTTTAAAATTAATCATACGTTCTTGTCATGCATCTTATTATCATACATCTAACAGTTAATAATTTGTGGAATTTAAAATGCGGAAATTAAACTACGCTATTACAAGGCTTCGGGTATTTACATAGCCAAAAACAAACCCTTTAAAAATAAAGCGGTAAATGGAAATAAACGTCCTAATTAAACTATTACAAACTGTAGGCAGTTACATTAATATGATCAATAATAAAAATAAAGCGCGCGAGGAAAAAATAAAATCGGGAATAAATTAGGGTTTCGACCCTTCTAACCTAATCAAAAGAAAAATGTTTTTCGTTGTTTTTAATATTTTTTAAGAAAAGAATTAAGTTTTTAAATTAAATGTGCAAATTAATTAGTGATTAAATTAATTAATAAAAATAAATGCATGACCTATTTTTGTGCTTTTTGATTATTTTAGGGAAAAAATAAAATAATTAAATTAGAAATAAAACCTATTTGTTATAATTAATTTTAATTATATACAAAAAGAATTAAAGTTATCTAAATTAACAATCTAATAAAATTAATTAATTTTTAATAAAAATAAAAATCTAGACCTAATTTATGAAAAGTAATATTTTTGTGATGATTTTTTGATAAAAAAGAAAATAATTATTGGTTAGTAAAATAACTAAATAAATTTAATGAAATAAAATAAAATATAAAAGAAAAATAGAAAGAGAGAATGGGCCTGCAACAGCAATTCTGGGGGGTACGGGAAGCATTTCTGGGCCCAAGAAGAATGTCCATGTTTTGACTTTTTTGGATCCAGCGCATTGTCTTGACTAGGCTCCATGGTGCTCTCCCCTTGATGACCCTTGGATTTGGCCATCTGGCCACTTGGCAGACTAGATCTTGAGGGAGTATGATAGGCCTTAGATTTATGTACGCATGTGATTGCCTGAAAGAAAATAATATTCAGAAAAGTGGGGGACCTGGGATTCGAACCCAGGTCCTGAAGCAATTACCAACGCTACACTCACCACTGCACCACTTGTTCTTGTTGTCATAATAATACAAAACAATAAACAAATATTAAAAAGACCCTATGTATCAAATCAACGCGCGAAATTTCAAATGAACGAATGATGGCTGGCCACGTCTTCGTCTCTCTTCCTACACCGTTGGTAAAAGTTGGGACACTTTTACCTACGGACATATGCCCGTAGCTATAGGCCTGCACATTCTCAAAACTCAACACAAGCATGTTAAATAACAATGAAGGCCATGTATAGCTTTGTCTAGTCTTGCTGAACACATTGGTGGCCTTTTCATGGCCTAATTTTGCATGTACACAGAGTTCCCAAATCGAAGCAAGAAACCCTAGCCATGGTGAAATCTTGTATAGGGCATATAAATGAAATTAAACGATGCAGAAAGTTTGCAAATGTTCTATGGATCAAGAATATATGATTAATTCATACTAACAATGCCTAAATTGTGCTAACTGAATTCAAAGATTCATGGATATCGTGATGGACTTACAGCGCTTTGTAGGGCTTGAAAATGCTTGCTTTGGATTGCTTTAGCTTGTTGAGGATCCCAGAAAGCAAATGGAATGGTCAAGGAGTCTTGAATTGCCTGCAACTAGGAATTCTTGTTTTCACTTTCTTGGTATTTTTCAAGTTTGTGTTCTTGATGCTGCGCCTCCTTCTCCACTAGTTTTAGGTCTGCCTCGCTTCTATATGTATCAAGGAATGTATTAGGGTTGATAACTGATCTCAACCTTCCTTCATCAATGAATTGGATCTTGATTTGATACACCTTAAAAATCTTTCCAAAAATGGCCTAATTCAATCTTTTTGTACACACCATGCCTTGATACGAATTTGATTTGATGCTAGTTGTATAATAAGACTTGAAACAAGCACAAAATCTTTTGTTTTCAATATTTTGGATTTTATATGATTTGTTTTGATTTAAATTGAATTAATTAAAATAAAAATCAAAATAAATAATAAAAACATGATAAGGACAAGTGGCAAGGGCTAGAGCTCGTGGACTATGTTTCCAACTCAAAACAAGTGAAAAATATTGGCCCATTTGGCAAAAATTGAAGTTTTAGGCATAGTTGACTTTTGGCAATTTTGCAAAAAAGGTCAACTTCACCAATGCATAACTTCCTCAATTTTGACTCTTTGGAGGTATTCTTGGACTTTTTATAAATCTTGAGATGTCCTCTAATAAACACTTTTGGTCTCATCTCAATTTGATATTCCATGCTCATGTATGAAGCTTTGACAAAAAAGGTGTTTTTGTTGACTTTTCAAAATGACCTATAATGTCCAAATTCATAACTTTTTGTGAGTGCATATTTTGAACTTGGGATCTGAATATGGATTATAGGGAATTGCATCCTATTCAAAATGAGCTTTGTATGGGCCATTTCTCATAAAGTATGAGAAAGTTATGCTTGGTCAAAGTTGAGTTGACTTTTCCTGCAAAAAACCCTAATTTAGCAACGTTTGGTTCTTAGGGAATTATGAGCAATCCTTGATGAATCATGATCAACACTTGATCAAATGATGAAATATACTTCAAAATTAGGATGTTGACCAAAAATCTTGAAGTTTGACTGTATGTAGGCCACAGTTGACTTTTGCCCTAGCACAGTCGATTTTCAAGCCTTTAAGCAATTGACTGAGCAAATTTCCTCTGTAGGGCTTGAAACTTGACATGGATGATCTTGAGAACATATTAGGACATTGGTTAGTGTTTTAAACCAAAATTTCCCCTCTAATTTTATCAGGATTTCCCCTCACAAGGCTCCTTGAACTCCAGACAGGATTAGGGTTTTGCTCTGCTCAAGACATCTCCTTGCACTGTTGACCTAAATTAGGGTTTGAGTTTGCACATGGATTTTTGGACTTCTAATGCTCAAAGTGACTTTCATAATTCATGTTGGACTTATAAGTTTGTCCATGCCAAGTTTCAAGCCTTGAATCAAACTTTTGCTTAGTCAATTGGACAGTTGACCTAGGAATCAGCTGTATTGGGGAAAAAGTCAATTGTGGCCAATTTACAGTCAAACCTCATGATTTTTGACCCACATCAACATTATAAACTAATATGAACCATTTGATCAAGTTTGGACCATAACTCCATAAGAAATTTGATCAAATCATCAAAAGGGCAAAATGGTCATTTTTAGGGTTTTGACTGCACAAAGCCAATTTCTGATTTTTGACCTAGCCAATGGCAAGTTGGGCTCAATCATGAATTCAAGGACTCAATGGAATCATCTTGACCTATTCAACAAGTTCAAAAGACCTCAATTGCATTGGATTGACAGATGAATTTTTCAGTCAACTGATCAAAATTTAACTATACACTAAAAAGTCAAACTTTTACTTTTTGGTCAAAATCAAGTGCCAAGGTTAAATTTTCATCAAGATATGTCAAAACATGAAACTTGTTCATCAAGAAACCCATTTTTGCAAATTAGGGTTTAAAGTTGAAAAATTTCATAACTTAGAATTTTTCTAAGTTATGAAATTTTCTTAATTTTTCCTAACTTTGCCCAACATTTTCACCATGATACATTTGGATTCAAACAAAACTTCCAACATGAAAGTTGTAGTCCTCCAGAAAGTCTACAACTTTGATTCACAAAGTTTTCCCAAAAAGAAGCTTGGATCTCAAGTTATGATTTTTGGAACAAGGGTCCCTAAAACTTTTAACTTAGTGAAATTTTGCCCTAATTTAGGCAGGATTTTGACCTATCTTCATGGCCATTTTTAACATAGTTCCACTTGGAATCTCAAGTTTCATTTCAAAGATGGATTGTATAGCATATTTCAAGCTTTCCAAAATGTCCAAGAACTCTCCAAACACATTTGTGGTTAGGGATAATCGAAGGCTTGAAGTTAGCAAAAACTCACTTTTCATCCATGGCATATTCATTGTGATACAAATTGAAATTTCAAGTCAGCTTGCTTTGCACTAGATTACAGGCCTCAAAACCATTTCACACTCAATAATTAAGTGTAAAACCATTGGTCTAAGGCATTGTTTTGGTCATTAGAGCATTGCACCTTGGATTAATCCCTAAGTAGAAAAAGCAAAATTTCCATTTTTGCTTAAATCATGCTTTATGTCAAAACTGATTTCTTGAGCAATGGTCCATATATCATGTAGCAAATCAAATCCACAAGTTGTAGGGGCCAAGGGCAAAGTGTGCAAGGTGGTGGATAGCCTGTACAGTCCTGCTACACATCATTTCTCATGTTGGCTTAAAATACAAGAAAGATATCCAAAACACTAGAACTTGAACATTAGCAAAAACTAACTTGTGCAAACATCTGAACCATCTTTTTCACACCCCTCTGAGCCAGAAACATGATTTCTTGAGCCTTCAAACATCCCATAGCAAGAAATCACCTTCCATTGGCAAAACAGGGCAGCATCTGCAACTTGACTTCCATAACACATTTTGCTCGTGCGTTTTGCCCCAAGTTGGTTCAAACAACTTCCATTCTATCCATACAAGCTATCCCAAACCACAAACACCAATTGTAACTCCATTTACAGGGTTTGCCATTTTCATTTTGAGCTTGTGCATGTTGAGTTATGTAGGCTGATTCAAGCACATTCAAGGCAAGCTAGACATTGGAGAAGGTCAAGTGAAGTTCAATCAAGCTCCCAGACATCTCAGGCCTTGTTGAAAAGCTCCACATTGCCATACACGAAATTAGCTGAAACAGGTTTTTGTCAACTTCCTATCTCTCTATTTAGGAACATTTAGCCTTAAGTTTGTGAATAAGAAATGTAGTATTCATTTCCATTAAGCTGTACATATGCTCAGTTTTCATTTTTATTAAGCATGCTAAGAGAATTTAATCCATGAACATACTGAAAAAATTAGGTTAGATTTTGGGGCCAGAGAAATTCTCTCTGGTCTTTGAGAGTTAGGACAAGTTTTTTATATGTTTGAATTCGTATTGAAGAGCTCTACAACTTTGATGTTATGTGTTTTTGCAATAGAGTTCGTATACAGGTTGTTCGTATTTGGAACCATGCGCACGCGTTTTATGAAGAACAGAGGTTGAAGATGAAGTGGTGGGCTGGGCTTGGTCCTGGCTCACTATTGACACCCTCCTTTTACTTTTTGCACCCCCTGGCCCAATTTCTTTACATTTTTATATTTTTATATTTATTTTCATTTTCTGATTTTTGTTTTATATTTTCCAAACATAAAAATATCTTAAAATATTTTCATAAAATTTTCACTTTTATTTTTATTATGTTTGTTATTTTTTTTGGCATAAAAATAGTTATTAGGAAATATATACTTTTATTTATTTAATAAAAACTTATAAATATTATAGAAATATTATATATTTTATTTTTATTATTCATACCTATAAAAATAATATTTTTCTCATATACTATCATTTTTCCCCAAATATTTGTGTATATTTTATTTATTGTACATATTTAATATAATTAATACATATATAAATATATACTTTTTATTTTATTAGATACTTTAGAATAAAAACATAGAAATATCATACTTTTTTATTATTATTATTTATACTTAAAATAATACCTCTTTCTAAATATATTTAATTTTTTTACATACATTATTTTTATTTATTGTATATAAATGATATAATTAATATATTTATTTTCATAAAGAAAAATTAGGGTTTACCCTTAATAAATAAAAAATATTTCTTTTATTTATTTCTTTCTCTTTTTTTGCATTAAATATTTTTACATACATGGAAAATAAACATAAACTTTTTGCATATTCATATATCTTATATATTTATTTAATTTGTTTATTTAAATATTGTCTATTTATTATTTATGACCATTTGATTCAATTTGGATGTAATAGTAAAACTAGAGTTTTAATTTCTTGTCAAATAATCCCTATTCAAAATTGTATCCCCCTCCCCATAATCATGTTGTAATAGCCTAGTCTTTTAATTCTCGCACTTTACGCTTTCATTTATGCCATGATTAGAGATTAGGGTTTGTATGCAAAAATCCAAAATCAACAAGTAGTTTGACCTAATACAAAGACAAAAATGCATGAAAATCAAACACAATGCACACTTGCACCCCTAGGGTTACAATCCACTTGTTGCATTAAAAATGGGTCATGTTATGCATGTTAAGTGCTTTGGAAAAACAAAAACAAAACAAAAGATCATAGTCCCTCGATGACGCTATCTTGGTTGCCTATACAAAATGATCTAGTCCCTCAAAAATTTGCTAAAAATACTTAACACAATTGCTATCATGGTCTATACGATGACCCGCGCCTGTCCCGTTTAACATCCTAATACAAGGTTGTTTACCAAATGCAATGGTAAAACAACACTGTCAAAAGGGTTAAAAACATATAGGAAAGATCTTTGAGTAAAATAGGGTAGACAACTCTTAGTTACTTGATCAAAGCTTGCAAAACATCCTTGCTATTTTTAAACACACTTCACAACACAATTTCAAAACATTTCCCAAAACAAACTTTCAAACATTGAAATCTTTTCAAAAGACAAAAACACCTTTGTATACATTCAAACATGAATCATTACAAAGGTTGCCACAACGATGGCTTCTTTTCAAAATATCTTCCAAACACACTTCACAACACAATTTCAAAACATTTCCCAAAACAAACTTTCAAACATTGAAATCTTTTCAAAAGACAAAAACACCTTTGTATACATTCAAACAAGAATCATTACAAAGGTTACCACAACGATGGCTTCTTTTCAAAACATCTTTCAAAACCACGCACAAAGCACCATTTCAAACAATTGAAAAGCAAAAGCAAGTGATCTAAACAAGTAACTAAGAGCTCGTGGATAACCATGGATGAAAAGGGTGCTTGCACCTTCCCTCTTCATAATCTACTCCCCGGACCCAAGAAAACATCTCAAAGGTCTTTCCTGTGCTTTTTGACCTTTCCTTAGGATAAAATAAAAAGTCGGTGGCGACTCTTGCTAAACCGAAACATTTGCGAATACAAACGCAAAATCCCAAGTCAGTTCTCCCACCGTATCACAGTGAGAATTTGGGATCCCTTGGATTCAAGTATCTTGATGCAACATGAAACCCTAATTTGAGGTAGACTGCCTTAGGAGAGAGCTTGTCTGGCCAACCCTTGGACTACCTTGAGCAACTTGAGGATCTTTCTTGAAATGTTTTGAGAAATATGGGAGGGCAAATTTTGGGGTACCACACCTGCGTACTGGGCTCAAACAAAACACTGAGCTTAGGCCCTTGCTATTTCAACCCCCTATTTTACTACGTTAATAAGAAATATACCCCCCCTGTTTTTAATTAAATAATTTTTTAATTAATTTATTTAATTATTTGTTTTGTTTTATTTTATTTATTTAATTTATATATTACATATAATTATTAATTTTCCTCTCATATTATTTTTTTAACCATTTTGCATTAAAAGAATTTTTTGCATTTATCATGAAATATTTAATATATTTCTAATAATAAGAAAATGATTATTTATTAACTATTTTCTAAAAATTCAAACCATTTTTTTATCAATTTATCAAATTTTTTTCTCATTCAAACTTATTATTTTTCAAACGTCATCATGCATTCTAAGACATCTAACCAATCAAACTTAATATTTTTCTAACTAACATAATTTCAATTCCAATATTATTTTCAAAAAAGATTGTGGATTTATTTTCTAACTTAACTGCAAACTGCGTCTACGGTCACTTAATTTTCAAACCCAAAAAAGGTTGAAGGATAATTCTAAAATATTTCAACAGTCCATAAAAAACTAACCAAACACATACAAACTACGAATTTGAACTCTGATTCTTTGCAAGGAGATACGTAGCCACGCGGTTAAAACCTAGGCGAGTTCATAACTAAAAAATTAAACTTTTTTCTCAAACATTTGGAAATATTAATTGTTAAATAGAAAATTCATGATTTACCCTACGGTCTAAAATTGAAGCCCCTTGAGAACAAGGGAGATGAAGGGTTCCTAACACCTTCCATTCGTCTAACCAACTCACGAACTTAGAATCTCTAACAATTAGGGTTATATGTTATTTCCCCGTCCTTAGGATAAAAATTAATGGTGATGACTCGTATCTTTTACCGGTTACGACAATATTCGTTTAAAATCATGAAAACTCGTGTTACGAAGAAAGATGTTTCATTATGATGTTTTATATGAAAATGTGACACCCTTGAATGGTGAATTAATCTGATTTATTTGTTATTTAGCCGTGGGGTTTTAGAAAGGTGTTACACACCCCATCCATTCTGCTGATAGTCAGGACATAGTCCTTACTTTATGTTTGGGGACTGGTGGCTAAAGTCGTGACCTTAAGCATCAACCCATCAAAAATCATATCATATCATTTGTTTTTTATTAAGTTCTTTCAAGTTTATATTAGTTTTCTTTAAATCTTGTTATTTTGTTGGCTGCTTGCACCCTTGTTGCTTTTATTAATGAACTTATTTCTGCTTTGTTTTAGTAGTTATTTATTCCGTTTTTATGTTTTAAAAAACAGAAGAACAGACTGATTGTAACCCCCTTAGGACAGACAAACTTGGAAAGACTTAGAAATAAAATCATTGGGACTTTAACAATTCTATAAACAAAGTCTTGAGGGGGATCTATTGCACTTTCTTTTGTTATTGATGACTCGTGTCATGACTCAAGTAGTCTGAAAAGTAGACAGCCTTTTAATAAAGTTGAATTGTTTTTTATGGAATAAGAACTAGCTGTAAGGTTTAGTTAGGGTGGTTAACACATCTGTTTTAGGACTTGAGTATTATGATCAAATTTCATATGCTTAACTAATAAACACACCAAAGTGTGTAAAATAAGTAAGCCGAAGAGAACTTAATAAGTTCCTGTGCCCGAAACTGGAGGAACAACTCCTGTGCCCAAAAATAGAGGAGCAAGTTTTTAAATTAAAGTATGTGTGCCAGAAATTGGAGGGACGATAGTTGTCTCTAGCATTAGTAATAAGTTGGACTCATTACAAGTAAGATCCCGCCAGGTGAAAAGGTGGTGCAGCTGAAAAATTTTCTTTTTGAATAAATGCATGTGTGATCCTATGTACAAAAGTCTAAGAATAAGAGGTCAAAACCCCTGTTAAAACTAAAAAACTTAGTTTTTTTGGACCATAGGATAAAGAAACCAAAGTTAAATATAGGCTCTCTATCTTGAAAGAAGAGTTCTGGCGTGACACTGAACATCCGTGATCTAATGAGCACACACACAATCATGATTGTGCCTCGGGACTGAGTTGTGCCAATTTTTGAGACAAGTCCCTTGAGATAATTTCTGAGTTCTAGATGAGGTTGGTACTGTTGAAAAAGGGTGGTTACTAGAAGAAAGTTCTCTCTGTCATTTCCTGTCGCATCACCTGAGGACAGGTAATGGTTCAAGTTTGGGGGTGAAATTCTGGTATGATAGAACTCAGATGTCCTATGACATCTTGGGACACCTGATCCGACATAAACAAATAGGCAAGGTATAAACAATAAACAACAGTATTGAAAAGCATAAACAACACACAAAATTATTAACCCAGTTTGGAGAAACTCTCCTACTCTGGGGGCATACCAAGCCAAGGACAAATCCACTATGATAGTATCAATTTGAAGCTAAACTCCCCCATTTACAACTTCTCACTTAATCACTACCCTTCCTATATTTCTATCTAAGACTCACCTATATATGAGGCCCTCCTCAATCCCTCTTCAATCACAGACATCAATTGGATCAACACAATTCTAAACAAACAGGAAGACACACTTCCATGACAATCACAAGCCAAGACTCTTGACTAAGACCACAAATTGAAGTTGCTTCAAAGCTTCCTCCAAGAACAATACTTAACTCATTATTTCACAGCTTCTGAGTGAGAACAACAATGACCATCTCACAACCCGAGTGCTTCACTTAAACCAACTCTCCTGGAGAGCGGAAAAAAGACAAAGCCCAAGACTTCTACATCTGAAACCCGTGTCTTTGCTAGGTTAGAAACACTTATGTTCATAACCTATACCCAACTGGATTTGGTCCTTCAAACTACAACATATAAGCTATGATAAACATCAGTAATTTTTGCTACAAACAAGATCTTCAATCAAATCTTCCTAAATTATCTCCAAATTTAGAAACTGTATATTCTTCAATATTCTGATTGATTCTTCTTGACCTTTAAATCAACACCTTATAGTGTTGCATAATATTTCCCCAAATATTCTGCATCAGTTAAATCATAACAAAATCTAACTGTCCACTTCAGCTCAGGCGAGATGTCGTATGCTCCTTCAAAGGACATCTTATCTGACATGTTGTTCCATATGTTGAAACACTTCAACTAAAAATGTCCTAACATAAGATATGACTTCTTTCTCTACCTATTCCTGTTAGCAAGTTAATACATCTTATTTAAGATATTATTGTATTATTTATTTTACAAAAATTAATGCTAATCCTTAAACTAGAGAACTTACAATCTCTCCCATTTGGAAAATTTTGGCTAAAACAAATAAATAAAAATTACAACCAAATTACAGTAATAAACAAAAACATCCACCAACAGTAGTCCTCAAAAACTACTAATCATAGCAGCACATCAACATGGAGTCAGTCTTCAGTAAAGATGTTGGGACATCTTTGTTTGACATATATTTTCCATCATTTTGAATGAACTCCATTGTAGTACCATCTTTGGTATCAAAGAACAACAACCTCAGGATAAAAGGAAGGAAAGTCCTGAAGATATTTGATGCAACCAATCTAGGTGAGAAAGATGATAGGTCTACACTCCCCCTCAATCCAGGAACCTATTATTGTCCAGATGAATAGATCTTCCTTTTAACTGGTGGAAAAAGAGGACCATGAATCAACCACCAGTCAATATATGGCATAAGAGGAAACTTAAGAAGTATCCAATCCCCACTTTGGGTAACTTAGAACACAAGTCACAATTGTGTTCATAACTCAGATCACAGGTCACAAACATGACTAGGAGACTCAAAATATTTCCTTCAATATCCTTGTGAACTGGTTCTAATACAAAGTTCAAAAACAGAAGCTGAGCATTTTCCTCACATGCCCAGACCTAAAGAGATCTTATCCAGATCCAATCATATGCCATAGTATGATCGGTGGAAATAGAACTGACTGTTTTGAAATGTTGGTTCACGAAATGTCGCGGTAAGCAAGAGTCACCACCGTCTTTTATGTTCTCCAACAAGGAAAGGACAAAAGCACAACAAAATTCCTTTTCGAGATGTTTCTCGGTTCGGGAGGTAGATTTATAGAAAGGGAAGGTGTTAGCACCCTTTCTATCTGTGGTTATCCACGGGCTCTTAGGTACTTGCTCACTATGTTTTCAAAAATTGTTTGCTTTTCTTGTGTTTGTGGGTTTTGAAAAAGTTTCATTTTGAAAACTTCTAGGTAACTCTTGTATCAGTCCTCAAGAGTGTATGAAGTGTTTGTTTGAAAACCTTTTGAAAGTGTAGGTGCGAAAAGTTATTTTGTTTTTGAAAGAGCAAGTACCCAGGAGAAATCTACCTACTCTAAGGAATTAAGCTGTGTAAGAGTCCTTTAGACAGTACTATCCCACTATTGAGAAGTAGGTAGCACCGTCGTTGGAGTTATCGGGTCAATTCGATTATAGGGACATGTGTGGTCACCAAAGCAATAGTAGGACGCCTTAGTGGTAACCCTAATGTCTTAGATCCTTTTTATCTGAGGCAACCGTTTCGAGGCAACTGGATCTTTAGACAGGAGGGCGACCTCTAAAACACCCTATACTTAATGACCACCTCGAGGCAACCAAGTGAGGCGTACCCTAGGGGTGGCATGTGCACGTGTGTCAGGATTCAGTTTATGTTTATCTTTGCACATGCATTATTGTGAGCTACGGATTGATTTTATTTTTCAGACAAGTCTTGTCATGCATAATTAACAGTTAATAGTTGTGCGGAAAATAAAATGCGGAAAGTGAATCTACGCTATTACAAGGCATCGGGTATTTACATCGCCAAAAACATAACCCTTGAAAAGTAAATGCGAGAAAGTAAAATAAAGCAGATGCGGACCCATCAGGAAATTCAGGAAATTCAAGAATGATAGGCCTGACAGCTTCGTATGGCATACCTAACTTCTGAGCACGGATGCGGACCCATTTGTAGTAGGGTTCCATTGGTAGAGAAGTCTTTGGTCCCAACTCATGTGGGTCAGCTTTGTGAATTCTGTCCCAAGCCCGCAGCTCGTCGCTATCTACCTGAAACTCAAAACTGATGTGAGGCACCAATATCTCATGAGGCCCTGCTCTTCTGGCTCTTCCAAACTGACGTAGAGCTAAACATGGATTATAAGAGATTCCTCCCTGGGTACCGATCAATGGAACATTAGGATACTCTCCGCAACGATCAATAACAGCTACCTCATCCAAACCTCTGAGAGTCCAAATGATGTCATTATCAATGAGAGACATTAACCTATGAGCCCAGCCCCTTCCTTCTTTGTTCTTCAGCACAAACTTAGGGAGGTGCGAAATAAACCACCTCACTAACAAAGGAGCATAACACCACAGAGTTCCCCGTCTTCGGGAAGTACGAGCATAGATTTGTTGCAGGATATCACCCAAGAGAGTGGGCACAGGGTTCCGAGACATGAAGATCCTTATGGCGTTGATATTGACAAAGGTATCAGGATTTGGAAACAATACTAGACCGTAGATTAGGAGAGCCAGAATGTCTTCGTATGCCCTGAAGTCTAAGTCATTCCAGAAACTGTTAGCCTTATCAATCAGAAACTTTGCCAAAAAGCCCTTAACTCCACTTCTAGTCACCCAGTTATCCATTACCTCCTTGGTGGTCAAGGGAAGGGCTGCAACAATCTCCTCAAGCCTAAGAGTCTTTTCCCAACCAGTGAAAGGAGTCTGCTCCAAAACAGGGATACCAAGCAAATTAGAGAATTCTTCCTGGGTAGGGACCAGCTGGAAGTCTTGAAAGGTTAAGCAATGGTATAGGGGGTCATAGAACTGGGTCAGGACACTCATCAGCTGTTGGTCCCACTTTGAAGTGACTAAACCGAGAAGAGAACCATGTCTCTGGATGAAGGAAGTAGTATTTGGAATTCTGTCAACCAATTCTTTGAGCAGATCAGGTGGGTGAACAAAATTGAGCCGGATAGTATTCCTTCGCACAGGCATCATGATGTCCTACAAAACAGAGCAAAGATGAAACCCTCTTGTCTTTGAAATGGGTCAGTCCTTATGCAGGATGCATGCAATTGTATGATGGTATGATGTTATGGTAAAGCACACCACAAGTATTCACAAAAGGAAAACATGGTAAGGCACACAAATCACACAAGACAGCCCTTAGAGTTTAGGCCAACATGAAGTTTAGGTACTACCCTCTTTCAGTTTCGTTGGTTAAGACCTGTCCTAGAAAATAGTAACCGGGTTCTAGAGGATCTCAATATCATCGACTACCCTCAATCGGTCATAACTCCAGCGTCGCAATCTTTTCTTACGGCCAAAACCATCGCGAGAGTTTAGCCTCAATGAGTGTAGCATACTACTACTGTTCTATGGCCAAGTTGGGTCAATTTAAGGTTCTAAGGTCGGTTGGTGCTTAATGACTCCTCAGAAGACCCATATTCTCCTCGTTCCAACACAAGGGATATCGGTACAGACCAAGGTGTCACACCAACGTAGCTACTGCTGCACCCGTGTCTGTCTACGCCGGACAGGTCCCTCACAGCTTATGCTACCTAAAGGGTATTCCCCAGATCCGGGTTAGGATCTATGAAACTCCGATGCAAGCCCACAAATATAAAAGCAATCAAGGCATACATTTGAAAACATAGTGATCTAATCCTAAGGTACACCTCACTTATAAGAACTCCCCAGCAGAGTCGCCAGTTCTGTGATCGGTGGAAATAGAACTGACTGTTTTGAAATGCTGGTTCGCGAAATGTTGCGGTAAGCAAGAGTCGCCACCGTATTTTATGTTCTCCAACAAGGAAAGGACAAAAGCACAGCAAAATTCCTTTTTGAGATGTTTCTCGGTTCTGGAGGTAGATTTATATAAAGGGAAGGTGTTAGCACCCTTTCTATCCGTGGTTATCCACGGGCTCTTAGGTACTTGCTCACTAATTTTTCAAAAATTGTTTGCTTTTCTTGTGTTTGTGGGTTTTGAAAAAGTTTCGTTTTGAAAACTTCTAGGTAACTCTTGTATCAGTCCTCAAGAGTGTATGAAGTGTTTGTTTGAAAACGTTTTGAAAGTGTAGGTGCGAAAAGTTATTTTGTTTTTGAAAGAGCAAGTACCCAGGAGAAATCTACTTACTCTAAGGAATTAAGCTGTGTAAGAGTCCTTTAGACAGTACTATCCCACTATTGAGAAGTAGTTAGCACCGTCGTTGGAGTTATCGGGTCAATTCGATTATAGGGACATGTGTGGTCACCAAAGCAATAGTAGGACGCCTTAGCGGTAACCCTAATGTCCTAGATCCTTTTTATTCGAGGCAACCGTTTCGAGGCAACTGGATCTTTAGACAGGAGGGCAACCTCTAAAACACCCTATACTTAATGACCACCTCGAGGCAACCAAGTGAGGCGTACCCTATGAGTGGCATGTGCGTGTGTGTTAGGATTCAGTTTATGTTTATCTTTGCACATGCATTATTGTGAGCTACGGATTGATTTTATTTTTCAGACAAGTCTTGTCATGCATAATTAACAGTTAATAGTTGTGCGGAAAATAAAATGCGGAAAGTGAATCTACGCTTTTACAAGGCGTCGGGTATTTACATCGCCAAAAACATAACCCTTGAAAAGTAAATGCGAGAAAGTAAAACAAAGCGATAAAAGCCCTAATTATCTATTACATTCTCGGAGCAGATACATAAATATGATCAAAATAAGAATAATGCGAAAGAAATTGAATTGGGACGTCCTTAGGGTGTTGACCCTTTTTGAGAAAAGAATGAAGTTTGGTCCTTTTTTGCAATTAATTAAATATTAAACCTAATAACTAATTAATTAATTAATTAAAAGAAAAAGTATTTTTGTGTTTTTTATGTTTTAATAAAATAAAATAAAAAGAAAAGTTCAAAAGTTAGTAAAAAAACCCTAAGTCTAATTTATTTTATTTATTGTAAAAGAAAATTAAAATTAAACCTAATGAAACTAAATTAATTCATGTTAGTGTTTATTTACAAAATAATAATTAATAGTGAAAATAATGATAATAATAAGAAAATATTGTTTTCTGAATTAATTATAAAAATAATTATTTGTTAGTTAAATAAATAGTAATAATAATTAGTAATGAAACAATTAAAAGAAAACAAAATAAAAAAAGGAAAAGAAATAATTAAACCAGGGGGGGCGATGGGCCCAGAATGGAGGTTTGCAAGCAATTCTCAGACCCAATAAGCTATCAAGCCTGTTTGACTTCCCAGAATTAGCTGCGCGTGCATTGACCAGGTAGCACCATAGTCTTTCATCCTTGGCCTTCAGATATGCTTTGCCAGCCACTTGGCATGATGAAGCGTGAGGTGCATGATGGAATGCTCTTGGAAGCCCTGCATGTGAACATGTTGGAAAAAATAGGAACAATTATTTGGGGGACCTGGGAATCGAACCAGGTCCCAATGATTCTTGGATAACGCATCCACCACCAGGCCACTCGCTTGCATTTGTTAGAATAATAATGAGTAAATATAATATAAAAAACATGACAATTATGCTGGAAATAAAATCACGTGCGCTTTTATTTGAACGCTCCAATCACAAGCCAACATGCAGTCATCTTCCTCATTTGCCTGTAAAAAGAATAAAGAGATAGCGGGGGTTTTTAACCCCCACAAAATAGGACGACCAAAAATAGAGAATAGAGCTATGCTCTATATAAATATGGCGTGATGGTCTCAATGCATTCGTCTCGTCCTGACGGTCTCAACCATTGGTCTTAGAGGTCCCAATTTTTTTCTGTATGGGAAAGCCCTAATTCAAGAACTCAAGAACCCTAGAATTCTCCAATGGCAACTTTCGATTCACTGCATAATAATTCAATTAACCTATGCCAAAATCTTTGTAAAGGTTCAAGCAATGCAAAACAGTCAATAAATCATGTTAAACGTGCAAGAAATATGAATTATGATTATGAACAAAAGTGCCAAACCGTGAGTCTGTTTAAGGTGATTCCTGGAGCTTTAGCACGTGGTTTTGATTCCAAAAGGTTTCTGAGAGTTCCAGCAATGTGTTTGAGTCCTTAAATTGCTTTGAAAGGGCCTGGGAGTGAGAAAACAGTTTTGAGTTTTCTTGATTTTTTTTCAATATTGGCTATGGCTTTCTGCAGCAATTCTCACGTGCACATGAATAGGGTTAGGTTCTGTATATATAATGGACTGAATTTAGGTTAAATCTTTGACCAAAAATCCATGGAATTATGGTTTGTATATTTGATTGAAAATCAAATATTTTTCAATCTTTTTGATTGAAAAACCTTGCCAAACTTGGAGAATCTTGTCCCCTTGATGTGCACACAAAATCTCCAGCATATATTGGTCATATTTGCTTCATGAAAAGATTGCAAAACCATATCTTGATATTTTCCTACAATTAAATGAATTAAATGAATTAATATTGATTAAAAATTCAATTAATTAATAAAAAATAAGAAAATAATTCAATTTAATCTCAATGGGTCGTGCATAAGCCTTGGATAAAGTTTCAAGAAGAAATTTGAGGCCCATTAGCAAAAACAAAGTGTTTTGAGCAAAGTTGACTTTTGCAAATTCATAAAAATTTCCCAACTTCTCCAATGCATATCTTGCTCAATTTTGATCATATGAACATGTTCGTGGACATTTTGGAAAGGTCTTGAAGTCCTCTAACCAATGCCTTTGGTCCCATGTCATTTGGATTTACCAATCTCAAGTTATGGTCTTTGACTTAAAGTGTATTTTTGTTAACTTTTGAAATTGACCTATAATGTAGAAATTGATAACTTTTTATGAGAGCATTTCTTGGACTTGTAATGTGAAGATGAGTTGTAGGAAATGTCATCCCCTTCAAAATGAGAATTGGATGGAATTTTTCTGATGAACCATGAAAAAGTTATGCCCTGGTCAAGATACAGTTGACTTTTCTACTGTCCAAAAATAGTAACTTTTGCATCTTTGATGATTTTTGAGACATTCTTGTGGAATCATGATCAAGACTTGATCAAATGGTGATTGTGAGCTCAAAATAATATAATGACCAAAAATTTTGACTTTTGACTGTAAAATGACCATTTTGCCCCTGTAGTTGATTGTGAAGCAAATGAAGCTTTTGACTGTGCAACTTGGGACTGTGAGTCTTGAGACTTGACATGTAGATGCTTGACAATGTATATAGGCCTATGGGACTTGATTGAGCCATTGAAAACCTCAAATTCCTTGGAAGAAACAAAACCCTAATTTTGACTGGCTTATGAGGCATTTGGACTGTGCAACCCTTGAGAAATCTTGAACCATTTGAAGATGATTCTTGATAAATCTTGAAGAATATGGGAGGGCAAATTTTAGGGTACAACAATTTCCCCTGTTCAATCTTCTTAGACCTGAGGATGTAGATTGGCTTTCGGGCCTTTCGTGATCCGAAGGTGGAAGATGATTGAACACTAGAGTGCCCAGAAATTTGCACTCACATAGTAGAATATCAGCAATGTGATGTCGGGAATGGGCTTACAGATGCCATTTGGAGAGATGGTGGATAGGAGGATGGGCTTATAGATGCCGTCTGGAGATGTGACAGAATCTTGTCCGGAATGGGTTTATAGATGCCATTTGGAAATGTAACGGATAGTTGCAGAGATGGGCTTAAAGATGCCATCCGGGGTGTCGATCGCGTAAGAGATTCCTTAGCGTGAACTTGCATACTTGAGAAAGAAAGATAGTTTCCTGGCTTGCTACAGGTATTGATCTTCAAACTCTTCATGCAGATATGCCCTGGCTAGATACAGGTATCGAATCTACAATCAATCGCTCACAGATATGCCCTGGCTAGATACAGGTATCGAATCTGGAATTAGTCGCCCACAGATATGCCCTGGCTGGATACAGGTATCGAATCTGGAATTAGTCGCCCACAGATATGCCCTGGCTAGATGCATGTATCGAATCAGGAACTTCAAAAAGTTGGTCGAGATAGCTTTCCTGGCTGGATACAGGTGTAGATCTCTGACCTGAGAATGAAAGATGACTTCCTGGCTAGATACAGGTATTGATCTTCAAACTCTTCATGCAGATATGCCTTGGCTAGATACAGGTATCGAATCTGGAATTAGTCACCCACAGATATGCCCTGGCTGGATACAGGTATCGAATCTGGAATTAGTGGCCCACAGATATGCCCTGGCTGGATACAGGTATCGAATCTGGAATTAGTCGCCCACAGATATGCCCTGGCTGGATACAGGTATCGAATCTGGAACTTCAAAAGGTTGGTCGAGATAGCTTTCCTGGCTAGATACAGGTGTAGATCTCTGACCTGAGAATGAAAGATGACTTCCTGGCTAGATACAGGTATTGATCTTCAAACTCTTCATGCAGATATGCCCTGGCTAGATACAGGTATCGAATCTGGAATTAGTCGCCCACAAATATACCCTGGCTGGATACAGGTATCGAATCTGGAACTTCAAAAGGGTTGTCGAGATAGCTTTCCTGGCTGGATACAGGTGTAGATCTCTGACCTGAGAATGAAAGATGACTTCCTGGCTAGATACAGGTATTGATCTTCAAACTCTTCATGCAGATATGCCCTGGCTAGATACAGGTATCGAATCTACAATCAATAGCTCATAGATATGCCCTGGCTAGATACAGGTATCGAATTTGGAGTTAGTCGTCTACATATATGCCCTAGCTAGATACAGGTATCGAATCTGGAATTAGTCGTCCACAGATATTCCCTGGCTAGATACAGGTATCGAATCTGGAACTAGTCGTCCACATATATGCCCTAGCTAGATACAGGTATCAAATCTGGAACTTCAAAAGGTTGATCGAGATAACTTTCCTGACTGGATACAGGTGTAGACCTCTAATCAGTCGCTCACAGATATGCCCTGTCTAGATACAGGTATCGAATCTAGAACTTCAAAAGGTGATGGTAATCATCCTTGGATTGACTCTTTCCTGAAAAGGCAAAACGTTAGTTGTATGCAATGTCATGATGTATGAAATGCATGATGTCATGATGTTCTCAAGAATAAATGAGATTGTGTCGTATGCACTTTATCATGTATATGAATAGGAGGTATGAGATGCGATATGTTTATGAATGTATTTTCGTCTGGGAAAATAAATCCTTGACGGATGCTGGGAAGTTAAATCCTGGGCTGATGTTGAAGAGTAGAGTTCTTCATTTCCGTTGGGGATGATGATTGCAAGAATAAACCAATAGGAGAAGATGACTCCGTTGAGGAATAAACCTGGTGAAGATATTACTCTGCGGGGAATTACTCTGTGGGGAAGAGATACTTCGCTGAGGTTTTGATGATAACTCCGCTGGGGATACCGTTGATAAGCTCTGTTGAGGGATTTGATGAACTCCACTGGGGATAGGAAGAACTTTGCCGAGGATGATCTTTCCGTTGTAGTTAGCTGAGGATAACCCAGTTATAGTCTCTGGTGGGAAACAACCTTTGAGTATGGTCGGTGAGAGATGCATTCTGCAGGGGATAAGCTTCCAGACTCTACTAGGGATAAGCTTCCAGAATCTACTGGGGATAAGCTTCCAAAATCTACTGGGGATAAGCTTCCAGAATCTACTGGGAAGGATGATTTAACTCTCTTGGGGGAAACTTTTGAGACTGCACTGGGGAAATGGCTCCACTGGGGTGTCTGGTATTCCGCCGGGGAACAATCTTATATTTCCGCTGAGGAATACTAAGACTGCCGGGGATGCTTGCTGAGGAACATTTGTATACTCGGCTAGGGAATGTTAAGATCTTCTGGGGATGTCCAACTTCCTTGGGGCTGACAGTAGCCTAACTCTGCTTGGGGAGAGTGTTGCTGACTTGCTGGAGATACTGTGCCTTTTTGGGCTGATTGGAGACCGACTATGCTTGGGGAGTGTATTGCTGAGTCTTGCCTTAGTCTCGGGGAGTGGAGACATCTTGGTCGTATTCTTCAGCCGAACCTACCTTGGTACCTTGGTGGACAGAGCAACTAAACCACTTAGACAATTATTATTGCCCTTGTTTCTGATGTCACCTGTAATTAGTCCTTAGTTTCGCATGCAAATATTTATGATCAGCAATTAATGTCAAATGCATATATCAAAAATGAACATTGGACGTTCTTTGCAAAACAAAACAGATAAAAGAAAAAATAATTGGCAGTTTGTCTGGAAAAGTGGATTTGTATTGATTTTGAATTTTGCCTGTAAATAGGCGTTTTGTACAAGAGGCTGACGTCCTAGTAAGAGAACGCCGCCGAACAAAAATGGAGTTTATACAATTTTGTGAAAAGAAAACAAAACAGTTATGTGAAAAATCCCACTGGGTTCCAACTCTGCTATTGCCTTTATGTCTTCAAGCGTCTTATCACTTTGCTGCTTAGTTGGAGATGAAGTTGATTGATTGATGTCGTCCGAGCCTGATAGTTGATACTAAAAGTCTGGATGCAGGGTGATCCAATGAGACATAGTTTTACGCTTATCCCTAACTTTTGCCTGGACCGCCCTTTCGGGTTTTCAGTCCACCGGGATACCCATTTTTGCCCAAGCCGACTTTTCAGGTTTTCGACTTGCCGGGTGTACAGATTTTTTCATTTCATCCCTTATTTTTGCCCGAACCCTTTTGGTTCGCCGGGAAGCCCTTATTTTTGCCTAGGTGTGTCAACCTAGCGGGTCTTTGATTCATGCGTAGTATCTTTTTACTATGTCTGCATTGGCGGGGTGAGGAAGGTCGTCACCGTCCATGGTGGTTAGAATCATTGCTCCTCCTGAGAAGATATTCTTAACCACAAACGGCCATTCGTACGTGGGGGTCCATTTGCCCCTGGGATCACCTTGAGGTAGGATGATGCGTTTGATTACCAGGTCCCCGACTTGATACTCTTGTCGTTTGACTTTCTTGTTAAATGCCTTGATCATCCGTTTTTGATACGTCTGACCATGACAGATAGCGGTGAGTATCTTTTCGTAAATTAAGTTTAATTGATCAAGCCGAGTTTGGATCCAGTCATCTTTTCTCAAACCTGCATCCTTCATTATCCAGAGAGAGGGTATCTGAACTTCGATAGGCAAGACTGCCTCCATGCCGTAGACCAAGGAAAAGGGTGTTGCCCTTGTTGACGTCCGTGCTGAGGTACGGTACCCATGAAGAGCAAACTGTAACATCTCGTGCCAATCTTTGTAGGTCACTGTCATCTTCTGCACAATCTTATTAATATTCTTGTTCGCCGCTTCTACAGCCCCATTCATCTTCGGCCGGTAAGGAGAAGAGTTGTGGTGCTGTATCTTGAATTACTCGCAGAGCTCAGTGATCATCTTATTTTTAAGATTGGTACCATTGTCCGTAATGATCCTCTCCGGTACACCGTATCGACAGATCAGATTATGCCGAATGAACCGTGCCACGACGTTCTTGGTTACGGTAGCATAGGAAGCTGCTTCAACCCACTTCGTAAAGTAATCAATTGCTACCAGGATGAAGCGATGTTCGTTAGATGCCGTAGGTCTGATCTCACCGATCATATCAATACCCCACATTGCAAAAGGCCAAGGTGCTGTCAAGACGTTCAAGGGAACCAGAGGAATGTGCACCTTATCCGCATAGATCTGGCATTTATGACACGTCCGAGAATGTTGGTAACAGTCGGCTTCCATTGTGGACCAGTAGTATCCTGCCTGAAGGATTTTCTTTGCCATGGTGTGTCCACTAGAATGTGTTCCGAAGGTACCTTCATGCAACTCTGCCATGATCCTTTCTGCTTCAGTCTTATCCACACAACGCAGTAAGGTTGAATCATGGTTTCGTTTGTACAGAATGCCATTGCTGAGGAAGAACTTTGCCGCGAACCTTCTCAGAAACTTCTTGTCATTAACAGATGCGCCTTCGGGGTATTCTTGAGCTTCCAAGTACCTCTTCACTTCGTGATACCAAGGTTTTTCAGTTACCTCTTCAGCCTCAAGATCACAGCAATGTGAAGGTTCATCCAATTTCCAGATAATGATCCGGGGAGCCTCGTTGTCCCATTTGACTTTGAACATAGAAGACATCGTAGCTAGCGCGTCCGCCAACTGATTCTCCTCTCTTGGGAAGTGTTCAAAAGTTATCTCCCCGAAATGGGGAATCAACGTCAACACATATTCCTTGTAAGGAATAAGATTTGGGTGTTTCGTATCCCACTCGCCTTTGATCTGACTGATCATGAGAGCGGAATCTCCGAAGACACTCAAAAACTTGATCCTTAAGTCAATTGCAGCTCGAAGACCCATGATGCATGCTTCATACTCCGCCATGTTGTTGGTGCAGTTGAAACATAGTCGGGCGGTAAGTGGAGTATGAGAGCCTTTTGGAGATATGATCACAGCGCCAATACCGTTACCCAAAGCGTTTGAGGCTCCATCAAAGTGCATAGACCATCGGGATCCTTCCTCAGGTCCTTCATCCGGTCCAGGTACTTCACAATCCGTCACTACCATGATATTCTCGTCAGGAAATTCAAAGTTCATAGATTGGTAGTCATCCACTTCCTGATGTGCCAAATGGTCTGCCAACACACTTCCCTTGATTGCTTTTTGAGTTGTGTACTGGATGTCATATTCAGTCAAGATCATCTGCCATCTCGCTATTCTTTCGGACAGAGCAGGCTTTTCGAAGATGTACTTGATTGGATCCATTTTTGAAATCAAGAGAGTAGTGTGAGTCAACATATACTGTCACAGCCGGCGATCAGCCCATACCAAAGCGCAACAAGTTTTCTCGAGCAGTGAGTATCGGGTCTCACAGTCGGTAAACTTTTTGCTAAGGTAATAAATAGCGTGCTCTTTTCGGCCAGACTCGTCATGCTGCCCCATCACACACCCCATTGAGCTGTCAAGTACTGTCAAGTATAAGATTAGAGGTCTCCCTTCAACCGGCGGCATAAGAATGGGTGGCTCTTGGAGATACTCTTTGATTCTTTCGAAAGCGGCCTGACATTCATCGTTCCAACGTACTACCTGTTCTTTCTTTAGCAGCTTGAAGATTGGTTCACAAGTAGCAGTTAGATGTGAGATGAATCGGGCAATGTAATTCAACCGTCCTAGAAAGCCTCTGACTTCTTTCTCTGTCTTGGGAACTGGCATCTCTTGTATGGCTTTCACCTTGGCAGGGTCCACTTGAATACCTTTGTCACTCACGACGAAGCCTAGTAGTTTTCCAGATCTTACCCCGAAGGTGCACTTGTTCGGGTTTAATCTCAGCTTGTACAACTTCAATCGGTCAAACAGCTTCTGTAGATGGTCAAGGTGTTCCTCCTCAGTTTGGGACCTTGCAATCATATCGTCGACATATACTTTGATCTCGTGATGGATCATGTCATGAAACAAAGCAACCATGGCACGTTGGTAGGTTGCCCCAGCATTTTTCAACCCAAAAGGCATGACCTTGTAGCAAAAGGTGCCCCACTGAGTAACAAAAGTGGTCTTCTCCATGTCTTCAGGAGCCATCTTGATTTGATTATAATCGGAGAACCCGTCCATGAAGGAGAACACCTTGTGCTGGGCAGTATTGTCAACCAGAACGTCGATATGAGGCAGAGGGAAATCATCCTTAGGGTTGGCCCTGTTCAAATCCCAGTAATCAACACACATTCTGACCTTACCATCTTTCTTCGGCGCTGGAACCACGTTGGCAACCCACTGAGGGTAAGAAATCATTGCTAGAAACCCGACATTAAATTGTTTCATAACCTCAACCTTGATTTTCTCGGACATCTCTGGACGCATACGGCGGACCTTTTGCTTTACCGGAGGGCATTCTTCCTTGGTAGGCAAGTGATGAACTACAATGTCGGTATCCAACCCAGGCATATCTTCGTAAGACCAGGCAAAGATTTCCACATAGTCATGCAGCATCTGAATCAACCGTTGTTTCACACTAGACTCCAGATTTGCACCAATCTTGACTTCCTTTCTGTCTGTCTCAGTACCCAGATTTACCGTTTCCACTGGCTCTTCATGTGGCTGAATGGCCCTCTCTTCCTGGAGTAACAGTCTTGCAATCTCACCAGAAACTTCGCAATCATCTTCACCTTCGTCTTCGGCTAAGTTGATCGGATTTTCGAATTCATAACCGGCAGTAGCAGAGTCGTTACCAGTGAGATCCAGAGTGGATTGGAACCTGTATAGGTGAGTGTGTGTAAATATAGCTGTTTTGCAATATATATATAATAAAGAAAGAAAAGGAGCGCAATATTTGAAATGCAAAAACGTCCAATGCTTTTATTAATGGTATATGAAAATGACACACAAAAGCCCTCACAAATGAAGCCACGGTGCCGCGGGTAAGACACCGGGCCATAAAGTTTCAAATTATTGTCTGTTACAAATTCAAAACAAAGGAGTTCATTACTGAGTGACAAAAGTAATAGGTATGAAGTATTTCGCAGTCCAGTTTCTTGGTCCATCGCCGGTCGTTGGGTAGATCCAGCTGTCAAATTCGGATTCCTCCACGTCGTCTTCAATAGCATTTACTCCCGGGTTGGTGATGAACACAGGAGGTCTTCCAATCCTTGCCTTACGAACAGCCCTCTGAGCTTCTGCAGTGAAACCCAAACCAAATTTGTCAGTCTTTGGAGTGAAATCAGGAAGTCGGCCCCAGTTTGCACACTCACCCTTCTCAATCACAGCCTGGGCATCCTTTAAGGAAGCCATCTTCAAAGGAGAGTCTTCTTCAGTTACAGTCTCTGTTGATGCCAGTGTCTGAGGAACTTCTTCAAAGTGTTGAAAGGGGGTCTCAATGAACTCCCCATCCATTTCTATGTACCGGAACGAGTTAAGATGACTGACCATATATTCTTTCTCCCCTTGAACTGTTACGATCTTCCCTCTGACCGGGTATTTCGGCTTCTGATGTAGTGTAGAGGTCACAGCCCCAGCTTTATGGATCCAAGGACGACCCAGCAAACAAGAATATGACGGTCGGATGTCCATCACATAGAATGTTGAATCAAAGACCTGCGAACCAACCCTGATTGGAATATCAACTTCGCCATGTACCATCCTTTTGGACCCGTCAAAGGCCCGGACAACAATGTTACTTGGCTTGAGCTCTAAACCCTCACAATCCAGCCTGTCTAGAGCTTTCTTGGGTAATACATTCAACGAGGAACCAGTGTCAACCAGCACATGGGCAAGAGTAGTGCCCTTGCATTCAATGGAGACATGCAGGGCATCGTTGTGATTCTTCCCCTTAGCAGTCAGATTGGCGTCGGAGAAGCCCAAACCATTATCAGTAGTTAAGTTGGACACACACTCGGTAAATTGATCAGCTGACGTTTCTTGTGGCACGTGGGCCGTCTTCAGGAAGGTAATTAGGGCCTTGGCATGGGCCTCTAAACACAGCAACAGTGATAGCATAGAAATTTTGGATGGGGTGTGCCCCAGCTGCTCAACTACATTGAAATCACTCTTCTTGATAATCTTGAGAATCTCTTCCATCTCTTGCTTGGAAGCTTCAACATTGGTTGTCTTCGGTGCCTCCGTCTGGGCAGGCACATCAGTAGCAATCCCTTTGCCCCGAGCGTCAGATGACTCGGCAGTAGGGGTAGAAATAGGAACTTGGTCAGGCAGGGGAGTAGGCACACTTGCAGGTGTGATGACAAGAGGTCTCTGAATTGTTGGTGGTGCAATATCTGGTGAGAACAGTCTACCACTACGAGTGACTTTGGCAGGCCCGGTGATGTTACTGATGCCGTTACTAGTATCAAACTCCTGTTTAACTCCGAGCACATAAACATCTACCCCATAGTGCCATGGGACAGCTTTGTCAGATGTATAGGGGAGGGGCCCCGGAACAGTGATGATGATAGGAGCAATATTCTGAGTAGACATGATTTTGACAGGCTTCTTTGAGGGAGCCTTAGGAGGGTTGTTGAAAATGGTGACAATGGACACTTCTTCAGTAGGGACGGCAGGAACAGCAATCTTCTCGAACAAGATCTCTTTATTATCCATCAGGTTTTGGATACCTGACTTCAACAAAGGACAACCAGCAGGTGAAACAGAACATAGAAGGCAACCTTTACCACATCCCGGAAATAAACCGGCTAGCAACAGGTTCCTCTTGACGGTCAGCAACGGAGTAACAATATCATCCACAGAGGCTACATATAGGTCTTCTTCCACAACATTCACTCCATGCTGGGGCATGGGAGCAGTCACAACATTGGGCCTTTCGGGCGCCTCGAACTGTATTTCTTTAGCATCAATAAGGTCCTGAACCTTATTCCTCAGAGCCCAACAATCATCCGTGGTATGCCCCGGGCTGTCAGAATGATAAGCGCAGCGGGCGTTGGGATTGTACTTTGGAGATTTTGTGTTCACAACCTTCGGAGCTTCTTTAACAGTTACCAGATTAGTTGATAGTAGTTGCGGCAATATCTGAGACAGGGTCATACTGAGCCGAGTGTACTGCCTTTTGGGTCTCTCACCCCTTGGTTGGTTATATTGCTGAGGAGCAGGAGCAGGCTTTGAGATTACCACCACGTTGACAGCTTGGCGGTGTTCCGGTTTATTTTGTCTCCTTGAACCATAAACAGCACTAGATTCTTTCTTGAAGGGCTTCTTCTCAGTACTCGAGGAAGCACCCTTATGTATCTTCCCAGACTTGATACCAGCTTCAATTCTCTCCCCAGTCAAGATCAGATCTGTAAACCCAGCAGAAGAATTCTCAATCAGATGGTTAAAGAACGGACCAGACAGGGTCCCCAAGAACATGTCAACGAGCTCACGGTCAGTCAAAGGTGGCTGCACCCTTCCAGCCAGGTCTCTCCACTTTTGTGCATACTCCTTAAAACCTTCACCCGTCCCTAGTGACATACCCTGGAGTTGGGTACGCGTAGGAGCAAGGTCGGAATTATATTGATACTGCTTATAAAACGCAGTAGCCAAGTCCTCCCAGTTATGAATGCTGGTTCCATCCAGTTGATAGAACCATTCGAGTTGAGTCCCTGAAAGACTATCCTGGAAGAAATGGATCCATAAGTTCTTGTCAGCAGTATACAGTTGGATCTTCCTCACATATGATCTAAGATGCAACTTAGGATAGGAAGCTCTGTCATACTTTGCGAAAGCAGGTGCCTTGAACTTGTGTGGGATCACCACCCCAGAAGATAAGCCCAGGTCTCCAAAGTCTAAACCGGGCACATGTTGAATCTCCATGGCACTTAGGTGGTCTTCCAGCTGTTTGTACCTGTCCTCAGCAGGAGGGTACTGTTCATCATTGTAATCTGTCTCGTTGTCGGAGACCACGGGACTAGGAACCTTTCTCTCTTGGGGACTGTCCTTCCCTACAGAGGAAGTAGCCAGATCAGCCTCATTTTGTAGTCCATTTCCAAACCTCCGTCCAGTATTGAACAACACAGTCCTCTTCTTCTTCTTCTTCAGAATCAGAGTCTTCAACTCCTGTTGACCCTGGGCTAAGCTCATGACCAGCTCTTGAAACTGGGCGTTCTGGGCCTGGAGGGCCTTGATAGCTTGTTCAGTAGTAGGTTCAGAAGACATGATGACTGCTGAAATAAACAGTGAAGAAGATGAGTAACCTGTAAAAAAGAGTACCTGTTATGCACATGATGAATGGAATGCGTATGATTTATGTTTTCAAAGACAATCGGGATTCAACTTTGTAGACAAAAAGGAAACACACTTTATTAGATTCAAACTTTAAATTGTTCAAGAAATTTCCCTTAGGCGTTACAAGAATGAAAAAAAATACTGAAAAGGAAATAAAAGTGGTAAAGGAAACATCCAAGGCTCATCACTTCTCCCACAGCCTCTTCTTCTCAGTACGGATATAGTCATTCAGGGTCCACTCGTTCTCTAATTGCTTGGTTAGCTTCTGGATTTTCTGTTCCTGTTCATTGAACCTTTCTCGATAAGAATCATGTTCTTCCTGTAGTTGCACCCAAGATCTCTTTAGTGTATCAACATCAGTGGGTATTTGAGGAGGGAGAACAGTTGGAGGAACCCCGTCTCTATCAGGAAATTCAAGAATGATAGGCCTGACAGCTTCGTATGGCATACCTAACTTCTGAGCACCGATGCGGACCCATCTGTAGTAGGGTTCCATTGGTAGAGAAGTCTTTGGTCCCAACTCATATGGGTCAGCTTTGTGAATTCTGTCCCAAGCCCGCAGCTCGTCGCTATCTACCTGAAACTCAAAACTGATGTGAGGCACCAACATCTCATGAGGCCCTGCTCTTCTGGCTCTTCCAAACTGACGTAGAGCTAAACATGGATTATAAGAGATTCCTCCCTGGGTACCGATCAATGGAACATTAGGATACTCTCCGCAACGATCAATAACAGCTACCTCATCTAAACCTCTGAGAGTCCAAATGATGTCATTATCAGTGAGAGACATTAACCTATGAGCCCAGCCCCTTCCTTCTTTGTTCTTCAGCACGAACTTAGGGAGGTGCAAAATAAACCACCTCACTAACAAAGGAGCACAACACCACAAAGTTCCCCGTCTTCGGGCAGTACGAGCATAGATTTGTTGTAGGATATCACCCAAGAGAGTGGGCACAGGGTTCCGAGACATGAAGATCCTTATGGCGTTGATATTGACAAAGGTATCAGGATTTGGAAACAATACTAGACCATAGATTAGGAGAGCCAGAATGTCTTCGTACGCCCTGAATTCTAAGTCATTCCAGAAACTGTTGGCCTTACCAATCAGAAACTTTGCCAAAAAGCCCTTAACTCCACTTCTAGTCACCCAGTTATCCATTACCTCCTTGGTGGTCAAGGGAAGGGCTGCAGCAATCTCCTCAAGCCTAAGAGTCTTTTCCCAACCAGTGAAAGGAGTCTGCTCCAAAACAGGGATACCAAGCAAATCAGAGAATTCTTCCAGGGTAGGGACCAGCTGGAAGTCTTGAAAGGTGAAGCAATGGTATAGGGGGTTATAGAACTGGGTCAGGACACTCATCAGCTGTTGGTCCCACTTTGAAGTGACTAAACCGAGAAGAGAACCATGCCTCTGGATGAAGGAAGTAGTATTTGGAATTTTGTCAACCAATTCTTTGAGAAGATCAGGTGGGTGAACAAAATTGAGCCGGATAGTATTCCTTCGCACATGCATCATGATGTCCTACAAAACAGAGAAAAGATGAAACCCTCTTGTCTTTGAAATGGGTCAGTCCTTACGCAGGATGCATGCAATGTTATGATGGTATGATGTTATGGTAAAGCACACCACAAGTATTCACAAAAGGCAAACATGGTAAGGCACACAAATCACACAAGACAGCCCTTAGAGTTTAGGCCAGCATGAAGTTTAGGTACTACCCTCTTTCAGTTTTGTTGGTTAAGACCTGTCCTAGAAAATAGTAACCGGGTTCTAGAGGATCTCAATATCATCGACTACCCTCAATCGGTCATAACTCCAGCGTCGCAATCTTTTCTTGCGGCCAGAACCATCGCGAGAGTTTAGCCTCAATGAGTGTAGCATACTGCTACTGTTCTATGGCCAAGTTGGGTCAATTTAAGGTTCTAAGGTCGGTTAGTGCTTAATGACTCCTCAGAAGACCCATATTCTCCTCGTTCCAACATAAGGGATATCGGTACAGATCAAGGTGTCACACCAACGTAGCTACTGCTTCACCCGTGTCGGTCTACGCCGGACAGGTCCCTCACAGCTTATGCTACCTAAAGGGTATTCCCCAGATCCATGTTAGGATCTATGAAACTCTGATGCAAGCCCACAAATATAAAAGCAATCAAGGCATACATTTGAAAACATAGTGATCTAATCCTAAGGTACACCTCACTTATAAGAACTCCCCAGCAGAGTCGCCAGTTCTGTGATCGGTGGAAATAGAATTGACTGTTTTGAAATGCTGGTTCGCGAAATGTCGCGGTAAGCAAGAGTCGCCACCGTCTTTTATGTTCTCCAACAAGGAAAGGACAAAAGCACAGCAAAATTCCTTTTCGAGATGTTTCTCGGTTCGGGAGGTAGATTTATATAAAGAGAAGGTGTTAGCACCCTTTCTATCTGTGGTTATCCACGGGCTCTTAGGTACTTGCTCACTATGTTTTCAAAAATTGTTTGCTTTTCTTGTGTTTGTGGGTTTTGAAAAAGTTTCGTTTTGAAAACTTCTAGGTAACTTTTGTATCAGTCCTCAAGAGTGTATGAAGTGTTTGTTTGAAAACTTTTTGAAACTGTAGGTGCGAAAAGTTATTTTGTTTTTGAAAGAGCAAGTACCCAGGAGAAATCTACCTACTCTAAGGAATTAAGCTGTGTAAGAGTCCTTTAGATAGTACTATCCCACTATTGAGAATTAGGTAGCACCGTCATTGGAGTTATCGGGTCAATTCGATTATAGGGACATGTGTGGTCACCAAAGCAATAGTAGGACGCCTTAGCGGTAACCCTAATGTCCTAGATCCTTTTTATCTGAGGCAACCGTTTCGAGGCAACTGGATCTTTAGACAGGAGGGCGACCTCTAAAACACCCTATACTTAATGACCACCTCGAGGCAACCAAGTGAGGCGTACCCTAGGGGTGGCATGTGCGCGTGTGTCAGGATTTAGTTTATGTTTATCTTTGCACATGCATTATTGTGAGCTACGGATTGATTTTATTTTTTAGACAAGTCTTGTCATGCATAATTAACAGTTAATAGTTGTGCGGAAAATAAAATGCGGAAAGTGAATCTACGCTATTACAAGGCGTCGGGTATTTACATCGCCAAAAATATAACCCTTGAAAAGTAAATGCAAGAAAGTAAAATAAAGCGATAAAAGCCCTAATTATCTATTACATTCTCGGAGCAGATACATAAATATGATCAAAATAAGAATAATGCAAAAGAAATTGAATCGGGACGTCCTTAGGGTGTTGACACTTTTTGAGAAAAGAATGAAGTTTGGTCCTTTTTTGCAATTAATTAAATATTAAACCTAATAACTAATTAATTAATTAGTTAAAAGAAAAAGTATTTTTGTGTTTTTTATATTTTAATAAAAATAAAATAAAAAGAAAAGGTCAAAAGTTAGTAAAAAACCCTAAGTCTAATTTATTTTATTTATTGTAAAAGAAAATTAAAATTAAACCTAATGAAACTAAATTAATTCATGTTAGTGTTTATTTACAAAATAATAATTAATAGTGAAAATAATGATCATAATAAGAAAATATTGTTTTCTGAATTAATTATAAAAATAATTATTTGTTAGTTAAATAAATAGTAATAATAATTAGTAATGAAACAATTAAAAGAAAACATAATAAAAAAAAAAGAAAAGAAATAATTAAACCAGGGTGGGCGATGGGCCCAGAATGGAGGTTTGCAAGCAATTCTCAGGCCTAATAAGCTATCAAGCCTGTTTGACTTCCCAGAATTAGCTGCGCGTGCATTGACCAGGTAGCACCATAGTCTTTCATCCTTGGCCTTCAGATATGCTTTGCCAGCCACTTGGCATGATGAAGCGTGAGGTGCATGATGGAATGCTCTTGGAAGCCCTGCATGTGAACATGTTGGAAAAAATAGGAACAATTATTTGGGGGACCTGGGAATCGAACCCACGTCCCAATGATTCTTGGACAACGCATCCACCACCAGGCCACTCGCTTGCATTTGTTAGAATAATAATGAGTAAATATAATATAAAAAACATGACAATTATGCTGGAAACAAAATCACGCGCGCTTTTATTTGAACGCTCCAATCACAAGCCAACATGCAGTCGTCTTCCTCGTTTTCCTGTAAAAAGAATAAAGAGATAGCGGGGGTTTTTAACCCCCACAAAATAGGACGACCAAAAATAGCGAATAGAGCTATGCTCTATATAAATATGGCGCGATGGTATCAATGCATTCGTCTCGTCCTGACGGTCTCAACCATGGGTCTTAGAGGTCCCAATTTTTTTCTGTATGGGAAAGCCCTAATTCAAGAACTCAAAAACCCTAGAATTCTCCAATGGCAACTTTCGATTCACTGCATAATAATTCAATTAACCTATGCCAAAAGCTTTGTAAAGGTTCAAGCAATGCAAAACAGTCAATAAATCATGTTAAACGTGCATGAAATATGAATTATGATTATGAATAAAAGTTCCAAACCGTGAGTCTGTTTAAGGTGATTCCTGGAGCTTTAGCACGTGGTTTTGATTCCAAAAGGTTTCTGAGAGTTCCAGCAATGTGTTTGAATCCTTAGATTGCTTTGAAAGGGCCTGGGAGTGAGAAAACAGTTTTGAGTTTTCTTGATTTTTTTTTCAATATTGGCTATGGCTTTCTACAGCAATTCTCACGTGCACATAAATAGGGTTAGGTTCTGTATATATAATGGACTGAATTTAGGTTAAATCTTTGACCAAAAATCCATGGAATTATGGTTTGTATATTTGATTGAAAATCAAATATTTTTCAATCTTTTTGATTGAAAAACCTTGCCAAACTTGGAGATCCTTGTCCCCTTGATGTGCACACGAAATCTCCAGCATATATTGGTCATATTTGCTTCATGAAAAGATTGCAAAACCATATCTTGATATTTTCCTACAATTAAATGAATTAAATGAATTAATATTGATTAAAAATTCAATTAATTAATAAAAAATAAGAAAACAATTCAATTTAATCTCAATGGGTCGTGCATAAGCCTTGGATAAAGTTTCAAGAAGAAATTTGAGGCCCATTAGCAAAAACAAAGTGTTTTGAGCAAAGTTGACTTTTGCAAATTCACAAAAATTTCCCAACTTCTCCAATGCATATCTTGCTCAATTTTGATCATATGAACATGTTGGTGGACATTTTGGAAATTTCTTGAAGTCCTCTAACCAATGCCTTTGGTCCCATGTCATTTGGATTTTCCAATATCAAGTTATGGTCTTTGACTTAAAGTGTATTTTTGTTGACTTTTGAAATTGACCTATAATGTAGAAATTGATAACTTTTTATGAGAGCATTTCTTGGACTTGGAATGTTAAGATGAGTTTTATGAAATGTCATCCCCTTCAAAATGAGCATTGGATGGAATTTTTATGATGAACCATGAAAAAGTTATGCCCTGTTCAAGATACAGTTGACTTTTCTACTGTCCAAAAATAGTAACTTTTGCATCTTTGATGATTTTTGAGCCATTCTTGTGGAATCATGATCAAGACTTGATCAAATGATGATTGTGAGCTCAAAATAAGATATTGACCAAAAATTTTGACTTTTGACTGTAAAATGACCATTTTGCCCCTGTAGTTGATTGTGAAGCAAATGAAGCTTTTGATTGTGCAACTTGGGACTGTGAGTCTTGAGACTTGACATGTAGATGCTTGACAATGTATATAGGCCTATGGGACTTGATTGAGCCATTTAAAACCTCAAATTCCTTGGAAGAAACAAAACCCTAATTTTGACTGGCTTATGAGGCATTTGGACTGTGCAACCCTTGAGAAATCTTGAACCATTTGAAGATGATTCTTGATAAATCTTGAAGAATATGGGAGGGAAAATTTTAGGGTACAACACATAGGAAAAAAATAATAAAAAAAACTCCTTAAGTAGCCAAGTAGTTTTTCTTAGGAAATAACGATCCTGGTTAATGAGAACGTTATTTGAGGGAAATCACTGGATAAAGAAGCACCGCCCAAGACTGATTCTGACTATCTTCGTAATTCCAATAAAGCATGCAGAAGCATAGGACACATTATCATCCCTCCTCTAGATAATGGCACCTATAAATTTCCTTGGTTGACTCAGGGAGAAAACATGTCCTTAGAGATGTTTTGACATCTAGTCACACATTGTTTACAAAAAAAATGTGGAAACAACTTCTTCTGAGCCTACTCCTTTCAAGGCAATCACAAGACAAAATATCAATACCCAAAATATCACATGAGTGACACCCCCATTTATCAACAACCATCGAAGAGACCTTCCAAAAAGTACAACATCATTCAACAGCCCAATGTCACACCATGTTGTCTGACATTATAACATCACAAGAGGCACCAGATCTCCGCAAGCTTCAAAATATTTGTATCATTGTAGCAACAATCCATAGACACATAATTCACTCCATTATCATGGGTGATTCGAGCTCCTTCTGAAGATAACAAACAAGCACAGAAGGAACAAACATGAAAGTCTCCATACTTTCATACTGGAGGGCAGCCACTTCACATACCTATCTATGCAAGACACACTTGATTTGGAATTTCTCACATATTCCATAACACATGCACTTTGATTGCTTGCTATACAAGTTCAATATTACCACTATCTTTAACATGTATTAAAAGGAACCATTTAATAGGCATTTTGGTCAGAGCTTAGTATTTGACTGCCTACTTCTTCCCTTTCATTTACTAGTAATTGCTTATACTAGTAAAGTCTTAAAAATGATAGTAGTCATGAGTTACCAAAACATACTACCAAACACAAGATCAAAATTTACACATTCTAATCCTTAACGTCATACTTGCCACTTCTGACAACCATGCTTGAGTATCTAACTCCATTTGCTCAACTCCAAGCATCTTCCAACACTCACCCCCAATATGATTTTACAACATCATTTAGGACATCAACTTCTTACCACAAAACCCGACCACCATGGTTCTTAAACAGACAATTCAAAGGACTTATTATGCAAATAAGTCCTTTAAGTAGCTCCCAATATACACAAGAAGATCTTAACACCTTCTGCAGCTTATTCAGGTCAATACAATCACCTCAGATAAGTACATAGCTCCCGAAAAGGTCTTTACCATTAGCAATATGCACATTGTTGTACCCAAAACTTTTCCCTTTCATTTCACTCAAGACATGTCTCTAGAGGTCCTTAATTGCTCAAGGATGACTAAGAATTGACCAGGCAAACTCTCCCCCTAAAGGGTATGAACCTCAACTAGGGTTTCAATTTTAAGCATGATGTGTGAGTCCCAAGGATCCCAAGTGTTCTCCATTATCCTAATATGTCCTCAATATCATCCATACCAAATTTCTTTCCTTGAACAACAAGTTTGCTCAGTCAACTGCTCAAATGCCTGGAAATCAACTATATTAGGTCAAAAGTCAACTCTGGCCTAAATACAGTCAAACTTCAAGATTTATGGTCAACATTAACATTTTGAAGTAATATCCATCATTTGATCAAGGTTTGATCATGTTTCCTCAAGAAATGCTCCTAACTCATCAAAACTCAAAAATGGCAAATTAGGGTTTCTATAGGAAAAGTCAACCAAACTTTGACCAAGCATAACTTTCTCATACTTTATCAGAAATTTTTACACCAAGGCTCGCTTTGAAGAGAATCCAATTCCCTACAACTTATCTTTATTCCTCAAGTTCAAAAAATGCTCCAATCAAAAGATACAAGCTCATACGTTATAGGTCCTTTCAAAAAGTTAACAAAAACACCTTTTGGGTCAAAGCTCCTTACATGAACATGGAAGATCCAATTGAAATGAATCAAAAAGGGTTGTTTAGAGGACGTCCTAAGCTCTCTAAAAAGTCCAAGAACACTCTCTTAGGGTTAAAAATGAGAGAGATAGGCATTTCTAAAGTTGACCAATTTTTGGAAATGTGCATGAAGCCAATATTGACTTAACTTGAATTTTTTTCCAAATGGTCCCATGTTTTCATGCTTGAAACTTGTTTCTAACATGGCCCATGACCTATGAGCTCACTCATACATTATTTCATTATTTTTATTATTTACTTGGATTTTGTATTCATTAAAAGTCAAAATTATATAAAGAAATAATGGAAATTATGTAAGATTTGATTTGGGATCTTTTTCTCATCAAATAAGGGATAAGATATGCTGGAAAATCAAAGGAAAATCGTGGAGGGAAAGAAAGATTGGATTTGTTCCAAAACAAGCCAAAAATCAAATATTTGAAAAGAAGATATTTCTCATCAAAGCATGGATCTTTTCCTACAATTGTAAACCTAATATGATTCACTACATAAGCACATGAACCCTAGACCAAAAGGACGTGAAAGCTGCCTCCACAAACCCTACCAAATTCCAAATTTTCTCAAAGAGAGGTGCAACTTGTATCACACGATCCAGCAATCCTTAATCCATTATAGGTGTTCCATTGTTATCGTGAGGTTCCCAGGAACTTGTTTCAACCATTACTCAAGCCAGATCATGCCCAGAATCTCTTCTTTAAATGTCACCAGTCTGGTATACTTTCGTGAATTCAAACCTTTTGATCATGCAATATAAATGAATTATTTGTACATACGCGTGTTCATGCTAATATTTGTGACTATCTAGAACCATTATATGTGAGATCTAACGCAAGGATGAAGGTTTGCCATTGTTAGGGAAAAGCTTCAGTCAAGCTTCGTTTTCAATGATACAGGGACTTTCAGACAAGAAAAACCCCACTACCAGATTCACAAGGGCCTAATTAGTCCAGTAGGGTTGTTTTTATGTTTGTTTTCATTAAAATTCGCAGGTTTGGATTTTTGTTCAAACGGAGAAGATGACCGGAACCACCATTCAGGATAGTTTGACCGGCCAAGGACTTTGCGAGGCATATTAGGATTATGTGATTGGTTCATTTCAAATAGCTGGGGCCCACTTTGGGCGTGCGTATTTTGCAGTCAGCATTTAGGACCAGTCTTAATATTTAATCAATTGGTTATGGTTAAGTTAATGGAAGTATCACCGTCCCAATGGTAGAGGCAGCCGGCTTAAGGATTTGTTATGGGCAAGGGCAGGGGTTCGATCCCTGCCTCTTGCATAATTTTTTTCCTGAATTATTCTTGTAGATCCAATGTTCCAGAGGCAAGCGCGCATACCATGTGTCATCAGATCATCACCCTCAGATCATCACAACGTTAGATCCAACGCTCTAGATCTGAGCGTTCATCAAAGACCTCCCTAACACAACAACATCAGATCCAGTGTAGCTGTGGGCCAACAAGATTTGGGCCTTCAAATTTCAGCAGCCTACCCCCAATTTGGGTTTCTCACTCCCTTATGCCCATATTTTTTATTTACTTTATTCTTTTTTAATTAGTTTATATTAATTTGTTTATTCATTTTTTTAAAATCATAAAATCAGAAAATCATAAAAATAGGATTTAGAGTTTTTTTTAAGAAAAATTAATTTTTTCAAATTAATTTAATTTAATTAACTTTAATTTGTTTTCCTTAATTTAAAATTAATTAGAGATTAGGTTAAATTTCAAATCTTTTTCATTAAAAACATCCAAATATTTTTTTTATAGGAAATTATATTTTTAGAGTTTAGAATTTATTCTCGTCTCAATTTTTGCGCGTTATTTTTCATACCATTATTTTTTATTATGTAATTGTGCTCAGTTTGTAATAGTTTAATTAGGGTTTTAACTTCCGCACTTTACTTTTCAGTCGTTATTTATGTAAATACACCAAAGCCTTGTAATAGCTGTAGGAACTTTATTTCTCGCCTTTATATTTCTTATATTCTTGTATATAAACTGTTAGTAAATTAGGCCTGCGTGATAAGAATTAATCAATTAATCATTAGGTCACTAACTTCAAGATAAATACCTGAAAAAAGCACATTGTTGCCCACTTGCACCCCTAAGGTATAACCTCACTTGTTGCCTTTGGAAATGGTCATGTCCCTCGAACATAGGCATATCTTAGCAAAGACCCTCAATTTAAAAGTCATCATAATGATCATGGTCCCTTAATGTCCCTCGAGTTGCCTATGAAAAATGATCTTGTCCTTCGATGTTGCCTATATGATTACAGTCCCTTCGAAATGCTAATGTATCCTTACATGTTGCCTTCAATGACCATAAATGTCCCTTTCGATAGTCCCTCAACATCCAACAATAGGGCTACCTACCCACTAATAGTAGGATATCACTATCTAAAGGAAAGGAGGAAAAGAACGCCGTTTTCGATTAGGTAGATAGTTCTTAAGTACTTTCTCAAATCTGATTCCTTTTTACACTTACACACTTTCAAAACTCTTTTCAAAAACGCTTTATCACACTCTTGAGGACTGATACAAGAGTTATTATAAAGCAAACAAAATCTTTCAAAACACACAAACACAAAAATAGTTTTCAAGAATGACCAAGTACCTAAGAGCCCGTGGAAAACCACAGATGGAAAGGGTGATAACACCTTCCCTTTCCATAATCTACCCCCCTTACTCAGAAAATATCGAAGAAGGTCTTTTTCTATTCTTTTCACCCTTTCCTTTGTTGGATAAAAGAAAAGTCGGTTGCGACTCTTGCTTACCGCAACATTTGCGAATTCAAACGCAAACCAATATTAACAGTCAGTTCTCCCACCGTATCACACACATCTTCAGACTTATACCCCACTCCTGATAAGGTATTTTTCAACAGAGAAAAACTTCCTCACACTCATAGCTGCAGATGATACTCCCTTTTAACAGATGTTAGAACATTTGATCTGACATCTTCAACTTTCAGCACGTGGAAATCCTTCACAATATTCCATACTTGGTCAGAGACTGGACTTCACACTCCATCATGGTCATTAATTCCAACTTAGGAATCCAATGGTGATCAGTAATAATCACCCCATGATCTTAAAAACAATCTTCCTTTTGAAGCAACAAAAAAAATCTGAGATGATGTTCCAACATCAGATAAAACATCAATCCCATATTCATAGAATTCACCAAATATTATGGTTCTGTATATGATACCCATAGTAAGTCCAAACAAAACTCTTGAGGGATAACACAAGACGATCAACCATCATTAGTTGATCAATCTTCAATACCAGATCAAACACATGCAAAATATGCATAAAACATAACACACCTCAAGAACCGTCTTCTTAAGCACAAAATAGAGACCACCTGTCTGACTTTGAGGTGATAGATGCCAACCTTATGCACCTAAAGAGGATATTCCCTCTAACAGGTATCTGGACCAGACTTCAACAACCAGGTCTTTGTATGACCATCAACCCTTTAAACACACTGTCCATTAGTACTCCTAATTCTCCCAATTCTTCTGGATAGCTCATCATGAATGTAAGTTAATCTTCCATAATATTAACTTACCTCATGTTGATGCATCTCCATTGCATACAACCCTTAGAGTGTCTCTTCCACTTTACCAAAACAAGAGTTCAATGTTCTCATAGACTTGATAAGATATATCAAGTTTGAGTAAACAACCTTCATCCTGTTTGAGAGAACACAAGTCAAACCAAGTTGAGAAAAATAAATTCTCAACACAAAGATGTCAAGATATTATATCTGACATCTCAAGAATCTCCAACTCCAGATTAGGGATTCTTCTTTATCATCTGCTATGAATACATTTAGAATCATACATTCTCCTTTTTAATAGCAGTACAACATGTGCTTAGTTCCCACTGTGATACGGTGGGAGAACTGACTTGGGTGTTTTGCGTTTGATCACAAATGTTGCGGTTAGCAAGAGTCACCACTAACTTTTCTTTTATCCAAAAGGAAAGGTGAAAAAGCACAGGAAAGACCTTTGAGATTATTTCTTGAGTTCGGGGGGTAGATTATAAAAAGGGAAGGTATTAGCACCCTTTTCATCCATGGTTTCCCATGGGCTCTTAGTTACTTTCTAGATCACTTGGTCTTGTTCGAAATTGTGCTTTGTGTGGTTTTTTGAAAGTATTTTGTAAAGAAGCCATTGTTTAGGAAATCTTTGTTATGATTCTCGTTCATAAGAATGTATACAAAGATGTTGATCTTTTGAAAATGTTTTCAAGTTTGTAAGATGTTTTGAAATGTGTAGGTGTTTGTTTTTGAAAATAGCAAGGATGTTTGTTTTGAAATGGAGCAAGTAATTAGGAGCAATCTACCTACTCAAATGTCTTTCTTGTTCATTTTCTTTTCCTTTGACATTGTTGTCTTACCATTGATTTGGTAAGCAACCCTATCTTTGGGTGTAAATGGGACGGGCGTGGGTCATCGTATAACCATGATTAGAAATATTACAAGGTATCTTAGCATTCTTTTTTAGGGACTAAGATCATTTGTAAGGCAACTTAGATTGCGTCATCAAGGGACTATGATCTTGTATTTGCTTGTTTTTGCTAAGATACCTTACATGCGTAATATGGCTATTTTGTATAAGGCAACCAAGTGGAATAACCCTAGGGGTGCTTGTGTGCAAGTGTATCATTTTCATGCTTGTTTTTGTCTTGAATTAGGGTTTTCTAAGTATTGATTTTAGTCTTTCCATACAAACCCTAATTACTAGCATTGTATATAAAAGCGATAAATTACAAAATTTAAAGTTACTACGCTATTATAACATTTGTGGGGAGGGGGTACAATTTGTAAATGGGGATTGCAAGAATTTAAATCTAATTAGTCTATTACAACCATATCGAATTGGTACAAGAATTGAAATAAATAATGCACAAGATGAATTAAATATGCAAGAAGATAAATGTGAAGAAAAAGGGATATTTTGTTTGATGTTTTATGAAAAGGAATTTTAACTTAACCTAATAAAATAAAGAAAATAATTTATTAAGTTTGAAATTATTAAGAAAAATATTTTAGATGAAAACCCTAATTCTATTAATCAAAAGAAAATAAGTTTAAGAAAATTATTATTTTTTGGCATTTTTTATCTTCAAAATATTTATAGCATTATAAAATATTTTTTAGTCTTTTTGGTATTAAAATAATATATTTTAAATGGTGTAAAGAAAAATAAATAAATAATACAATATTAATTAGTTTTATAATATTTACTTAAATAAATAAATAAAGTATGAAGAATAAAAAATATTTTTATTTATGGAAAAAATAAAATAAAAATAAGTAAAAATATAAAATATCATTTTTTGCATTTTATGATTTTTTTTGTATTTAAAAATAAATATATTTAAGAAAAGATAAATGAAATAAATAAATAAATAAATTGGGCCAGGGGGTGCCAAGAGCCAGTATGAAGGTTAGTCAGCAAAAACTAAGCCCAAAAGGCCCAACGCCTATTTGCTGAAAAATGACCAAAAAAAGTGTAAAACAAAGGCAAAGGAAGCGCTGAGGTTCGAACCCATGACCTCTACCAATAATGCGCGCTGCCTTACCACTGGGTTGGTTGTACATCAGTTAATACAAATGAAACAATAAATATGTAAGGCAAAACGTGTTCTGAAGACTTCATCTTCAACCTCCAGCCAGACCAACTGTAACTTGCTCATTTCTCATCAAAAATGAAAACTGTAAACATGAAACTTGTAGGAAATTTTCTCACGATTCCAGAAATGTAAAGTATTAAAACTATAGATCGAATATAACCAAGAATTTTAATGGCCCTAATCTGAACCCTAAAATTTTTAGAGATTTCAATTTCAAAATTCTCTAAGCGCAAGCAAAATTAATGGAAACTATGGACATGGTTAGCTTCAGGGAAATAATATCTACATGTTTTATTCACAAATAAACTATTGATAATGCCTGTATGAAGAGTTTCAAGTTGAGAAAACTTACCTCAAAACTGGAAATCGTGTTTGGAGTTTGAGCTTGTTTCAAGTGATGGTGGTGATCAGGTTAGCTTCCTTGAGGTCCTAGGAAGCTAATGCAATGGTTTTCTTGAGTTGAGAGTGGCTGAAATGACTTGGAGAAGTTAATGTGCAATGCTCTGTTTTTGGTTATGGAAGATGGGGTAAATGATGTTACAGAAATGAAACAAGTACAAGGATAAGTTATACTTGATGTAAGGAAGCTTTAGAAACTAAAAGGCCAAGAAACGCACGAGGGAAATGTGAGTTTGAGGTTCAAGGTCAGAAACTGTGCAACAATGGTGTTTATGTGAAATTTATGATTTTAGAGAGTTTTGGTGTATTTCAGGGTGTTCAAGATCGTGTTCTAGCTCACAAATAGTGACTCTATTTATAAGCAACAAGTTTGGAATGCTCTAGTTGATCAGAATTCAAATTTGCACCCTTAAGCTAAACATGTGATTTTTTGACAAAACAAGTTTCAAAGTCTTTGTACTTGCTAAGATAGAGTGGTTATGCTTTAAACAAGCTTGCTTTTGACTTTGTGGATGGAGTGTAATCAGAGGGAACAAGTTAGAGGCTTAATGTGAACTTTATGCAAAAAGCTTGCTTTACAAGAATGGCAATGTTACTTTGTGCCATTAATGGAAATGCAACTTGGATAATAGCTCAAATGCTTGGATTAAAGCTTTAACAGCTGTGTAAACATTTAATTATGGAGTGAAAAACATGTTTGAGGCCTGTAAAGCAAGGATTATGCAGCCTAGCATGGATTTAGTTCATGTGTTCATCAAAAATGACTTGTAATTCAAATGACAAAACCCTAACTTCATCTCTTCGATTCTCCCTACTCGAGAATGATCTCAAGGAGTTCTTGGACATCTTGGAAAGCTTGCAATGTGCTATACAACCCATATTTGAATTGATTTCTAAGATTCCCCTTGGAACTATATGAAAAAGTTCCATGAAGTTGGGTCAAAATCCTGACCATATTAGGGCAAAATTTCACTAAGTGTTTAGTTTCATGATCCTATGTTCTTGAAATTATATCTTAAGATCCAAACAGTTTTGGAAGAAGTTGTGTGAATAAAAGTTGTCGATTTCATGGAGATCTACAACTTTCATGTTTGGAGTTTCTCTTGAATCATCTTGCATGATGATGAAAATTTGGCTCAAAGTTATGAAAAAACATGAATTTTCAACACTTAGAAAATTTTCTAAGTTTAGAAATTTTGACTTTTCAAAATGAAATCTTGACTTTTTGATTTCTTGATGAATAAGTTTCATATTTTGACATGTTTTGATGAATTATGATCTTTGGCACATGAATTTGACCAAAAAAGTCCAACTTTGACTTTTTAGCATACAATTGACTTTTGATCAGTTGACTGCAAAGTTCATCTGTCAATCTAATGGACTTGCAATATTTTGAACCATGTCATTAGGTCAAAGTGATACAAATGGAATCTTGAGATCATGCCTTAAACCAATTTACCATTTTGACCTTTCCCAGTCAAAAATCAGAAATTGCCCTTTCCCAATCAAAACCCTAATTTTGACCATTTTGCCCTTTTGGGGATTTGATCAAATCTCTTGAGGAATTATGGTCCAAACTTGATCAAATGATACATATGAGTCTAAAATGTTGATTTGGATCAAAAATTATGAATTTTGACTGTAAATTGGCCATAGTTGACTTTTTCCCCAATACAACTGATTTTTAGGTCAACTGTTCAATTGACTGAGCAAAAATGTGATTCAAGGCTTGAAACTTGGCATGAGTAATCTTGGGGGTCCATAATGACTCGTGAAAGTCATATGAGGAATTGAAAGTTCAAATTTACTTGTGCAAACTCAAACCCTAATTTTGGTCATCAGTGTATAAGGAGGTGTCTAGAGCTGATCAAACCCTAGCGCAATCTTGAGCCCAAGGAGATCTTGTGAGCAAATTCTTGGTATGTGAGAGGGAAAATTTTGGGGTACGACACCCACCCACAACTCTTTCTCTGTTGTAGTAGAAACTATTTCACCTAAATTATATCACATACATCTGGCTTCTTTGATCAGAAGAGACTAGATGACATAGATAATGTCCTTGACATATGAAATTGACCTTCATACTCAAGAGACCTGACTGATATAACAAAACTCTACTAGAATTAGAGCTCAGCCTATGCACTTCTACTTGCTTGGATCAGAACTAAACCAAGAAGTTTCCAATGGGTTGACCATCATTAAACCAACCAATCTAAGATGTGTTTTCTAGATAAAAACATCTTAGATATAAAACATAGATACCTCATCTTCCAAATCAAGAGTAGGTTCCACACACATGTGATCACCACACATTTGTCTGGAACCCAAAGCATATGTTATTCAACAGGAAGCTACACACCTGTTGACATGATGTCCTACCATTTTGTTGGACATTCGTTCCCTTCTTGCGTAAATCATAACAAAGCTTGATTTTGAAGCCTAACACTGCTTCCAGAAAACACATAACCCTCGATCACCTTCAAGGTTCAAAAAGAAAAATCCAAGCTCCAATAATACAAACATTTGCAAGACTCATAGTCATATTCCCTTTCCTAATTAGGTCAAGTATTAGGATGACTGTGTATGTATCCAAAATAAATGGCTCTAATCATTCTTCAACAAACTCATCAAGAGTGCCTTTATGAGTGGAATTGAGAGATAACACTCAAGTATCGTTGGCATCTTCACATATTCAGTTGATACAGTCTTGCACACACTACAACATCATACATCAAACCTCCCAAGGAGACTAAACCCTAAAGTCTTCCTTTTCTTGCGACAAGAGGAACAACTAGGGTTATAACAGATACCATGCAGTGAAATACACAACAACATAAAACTCCTTAACAATCTTCAGGCACAACATATTTCACACAACCACAACATTTCAGGTGCAATAAAAAAGCATCCTAGGTTTGAGAATAAATCAAACCTATCACAATAATTTACTATCACAGTTGCACGCCTGATAACAACACAGGCAAGTCTAATACATACCCTGTCACAAACAGTCCATCCTCCATTTCTAAGGACCGTTCAAACAACAATATAAACTCTCCAAGTTCATACATCTTTTTCAGTAAAATTAATTTACCTTGCATATGACCAGAAAGTATCCCCCTTGGATCTCATCCAGGAACAGATATGATGTCTGCTCTAATACCTATTAAAATTATGGTATGATAAAACTCAGATGTTCGCTGATTGTTGGGACATCTGATCCAACATAAACAAACAAGAAAGGTATCAACAATAAATAACAGTACAGAAAAGCATAAACAACACACATAATTGTTAACTGAGTTCGAAGCAACTCTCCTACTCTGGGGGTATACCAAGCCAGGGAAAAATCCATTATGATAGTATCAATTTGAAACTAAACTCCCCCGTTTACAACTTCTCACTTAATCACTACCCTTCCTAGATTTAAATCTAAGACTTGCCTAGATATGATGCCCTCCTTAATCCATCTTCAATCACAGACAATGATTAGATCAACACAATTATAAACAAACATGAAGACACACTTCCATGGAAATCACTAGCCAAGAGTCTTGACTAAGACCACAAATTGGAGTTTCTTCAAAGTTTCCTCCAAGAACAATACTCAACTCATTACTTCACAACTTTTGAGTGAGAACAAGAATGACCATCTCACAACCCGAGTGGTTCACTTACACTAACTCTCCTAGAGAGAGACAAAAAGATAAAGCCCTAGACTTCTACATCTTGAATCCGTGTCTTTTCTAGGTTATAAAAACTTTTATTTATAACCTATACTCAGTTGGTTTGGGCCTTCAAACTACAACAAATCAGTTATAACAAACTGCAGTAAATTCTGCTACAAACAAGGTCTTCAATCAAATCTTCCTAAATTATCTCCAAATTTCAAAACTGTATATTCTTCAATATTCTGATTGATTCTTCTTGACCTTTAAATCAACGTCCTATAATGTTGCATAATATTTCCCAAAATATTATGCACCAGTTAAGTCATAACAGAGTCTAACTGTCCACTTCAGCTCAGACACGATGTTATATGCTCCTTCATAGGACATCTTATTCGACATGTAGTTCCAGATGTTGAAACACTTCAACTCAGCATATCCTAACATAAGATAGGACTTCTTGCTCAACCTGTTCCTGTTAGCAAGTTAATACATCATATATAACATATTATTGTATTATTTGTTTTACAAAAATTAATGTCAATCCTTAAACTAGAGAACTTACAGGAGGTGTGTTAACCCATAGTCTGTGAGTTAATACATACCTTAATCTTCCTCTCCATTAGATGCTTGTTTTCTTTTAAATTGTATTTTTATTGAATTTTTGTTGTTTTACAAGAATTAGCTTAGAGCACAATAGGTGCTACCTTTTATGTTTTAATGTGTTTTTGCTTAATTTATGGTTAACTTTGTCAAGCGGAGACAAGTATGCAATCGTCTGTAATAAAGAGCACAAGATGAAGAGAGAAGTTGGACTTGGAAAAGGGGAAAATAATAATGATGTCAGGTGGTTTCTAGGGAAAACATGGAAGGATGAAAGAATTGGAGGGAATCTTTGTTTTGTTTTGAAGGAATTTCATTTGAATTCAGAGGATAAGGATTGGAGGCACTAGAAGACAAAATATAGTACAGAAGTACTCTGCACAACCTGTTGTAGCAGTCTTCAACTTGCTGTGGCAGTCTGCTCATAATGCATTGTCCCCTACAATTGTTTCCTTGTACCATATTCCTTGTTGGCTAAGCATAAGAATTGAGGTGATGGTGCAAATTTTTATATTGGGTTTGATGTGATTTCCTTGTATTAGGCCCATGATCCAATGCATTTCCAAGCCCTATATTAAGAATATAAATAAGACCTTGCTGATATTGAAATAAATATTTTAGCATTTTATAAGAAATACAAAAGATACTAAGTGTGAGGAAAGTGGAGAGTCGAAAAAGTTTTCTTATTCTCACCAAATCATGTACCTGCTGCTGAGCTCTGCCGCGACTGGAGTCACCTCTTGAAGATTATTCATTTCAAGAAACTCTCAAGTCTCTCTTAGGTTTATATCTCTTTTTCATTATTTGTTTAAGGATGTTTCTTCTGAGAACCAAGTTTGTAGTTTGTACTCAACTCATCATGAGCTAAACCTTTTGTTGTTGAGCAATGTGAAGTTAATATTAATTTTTTTTTATGTTATATAATGTATGGTTTAGTGACTTGTTTTATTATATGCTAACTTGTTTATAAGTCTATTTCTTTGTTTGGCCAACTTAGGAATAAATAACAGCTTGTTGTTGTGAGAGATCCAACAATAAGGGGTTTTCTTAATAAAAATAGTTGAGTGAGTAGGATAGAGATATTCATTTACCTAGCTTTCTTAGAGATAAGGAACTACAACTATTGAGGATTTCATTATACAAACAGACGCATATTAGCATTTTTAAGTGAGGCTTAGAGATTTGTTCCTTTGCCCTTTATTTACATGCTTTGATGTTGTAGAGACACACAACATGATCAGTTTGACCTCACATGTCACGACACTACACATCATCACACACATTTACTTCTAAAATATTAATGGATCATGGCTCAACTCATTCACTCTTGATGTATTACCTCTCTCTCTCTCTCTCTCTCTCTCTCTCTCTCTCTCTCTCTCTCTCTCTCTCTCTCTACCCTATTTAGATCTGTTTAAGTGAAACTCTGGACATAACAACACCAAATATTATTTATCTCTCTACTCATGCTTAAAACTCAAAGATGAGTTCAACATACATGTAACTATTTCACTCCCTCTGGGCCCGACACTCTTATCTTTATCACTTGATGCAATCAAACATACATGTATACATGCATGTGACACCTGAATAGCAAACAATAACTCTTCCCTACTTAGAATATGTTCGTCCTCGAAAATTTACGTGATGCGAATAACTTCAGACATGACTTTCGCATCCCACTCTCTGACTCCAACGTCATGTTATCTCAAGCAGCGCCTCCCCAAAATACCTTCATGAGAGCAATCTCTTTTCCTCTCAACTTTTTCAATTCATGGTCTTCGATCCTCACAGGTAAGGTTTCAATCGTAAGATTATACCTTACATGCATATCATCCATCGGAATCACATGAGACAGATCTGAAACATACTTTCGAAGTTGTGAAACATGGAATACATCATTCAAATTCGAAAGTTTATGGGGCAAGGCCACTCTATAAGCAACAACTCTAACCCTATTATAAATCTAATTCAGATTGATAAACTAAGGAGTAAGCTTTCTCGATTTCAAAGCACGTTCAACACCGGTCACCGGTGAGACTCTCAATAAAACATGGTCTCCTTCTTGAAATTTGAGATCCTTCCTTCTCTTATCATGGTAAATCTTTTGCATAATCTATGAAGCCTTCATATTTTCTCTAATCAGTTTCACCATTTTCGTAGTCTACTGGACAATCTCAGGTCAAACACCATGTTCTCACCAGATTCTTGCAAACACAAAGGTGTCCTACACCTCCGACCATACAATGCCTCAAAAGGTGTCATTTCAAGGCTAGAATATAAACTATTTTAGTAAGTGAAATTTATCAGTGGAAAATGACTATCCCAAGAACCTCCTTGCTCAAGGACACAAGCTCTCAATAAATCCTCCAAGGACTAAATAGTTCTCTCTGTCTGAGCATTTGTCTGTGGATGATAGGCAGAACTAAACCTCAGCTTAGAACCCAAAGCTCCCTACAAACTCTCCCAAAATCCTAATGTAAATCTCAGATCTCTATCATAAATAATACTCAACAGAACTCCATGCAATTTCACAATAACACGAATATAAATCTCTGCCAACTTCTGCAAATGAAAACTCATGTTAATTGGTATAAAATGTTTTGACTTCATCACTATATCAACCACCGCATAAATCACATCATGCCCTTTTGGGGTATTCGGTAAACAAGTTACAAATTCCATCGAAATGATATCCCACTTCCACTTTTGAATATCCAAGGTTTGCATCATCCCTGCAGGCGTCTGGTGTTCAACCTTTGACTTCTAGCAAGTCAAACATGCATACACAAAATGCACCACATCACGCTTCAGTCCCGACCACCAAAATATCTTTTTGAGATCCTTATACATCTTAGTAGATTTTGGGTGAACGCTCAAGTTTCTTCTATGACCCTCTTCTAAGATCATCTTCTTCAACTCAGGTTATCAAGTATACAGATCCTACCTCAGAATCTTAACACACCATGCTCGTCTATGTTAAAATCACTCTCTTCATTCTGATCACTCGCCACTATCAAATCCACCAATTTCACATCAAACTTATGACTCTCTTTTATGTTAATAAGAAAGTCATTATTTGCTTTCAACGTACTTAACATCATGCTCTGCAGTGTCAAATCAAAAACCAAACTCAAATCTCTAAACTGCTTAAGAAGTTCTAACTCTCTAACCATCAAAGCAGACATATGCAAGGACTTCCTACTTAAAGCATCAACCACGACATTAGCCTTACTGGTGTGATAATTTAAGCCAAAGTCATAGTTTTTGTAACCGGCAAAAATTAAGAGAGTCGTCACCACTACTTTTTGTCCTAAGGATGGGAAAGAACGGATAACCCTAATTGTTTAGAGATTCTAAGTTCACGAGTTGCTTAGACGAAGGAAAGGTGTTAGGCACCCTTCATCTCCATTGTTCTCAAGGGGAATCCTATTTTAGTTTCTAGGGTAACTCGAAAATTTTCTATTCAAAAGCATGTTATCATCAATTGCACGAGAAAATGTTTAGTTTTTTTATTAGGGGACTCACCTTGATTTTAACTGCGTGCCTACGTATGTCCTTGCGAAGAATTAGAGTCCAAATTCGTAGTTCGAATTATGTTTGATTGGTGTTTTTTATAGGATTGCGTGAAATTGCTTTCAAATTATCCTTGAACTTTATCTGGATTTGAAAAATGAGTGATCGTAGACGTAGTTCGCAGTTTTGATTTGAAAGTAATCCAACAATCATTTTTTAAAAGTAATCTTGAATTTTTGTTATGTTAGTAAAAAATATTTTTGAATTGGTTAGCAATTTTAAATTAAGTTAGAATTTTGTTGATCAATAAAGAGTTAATCTTTATTAAAATTAAATCGCGATAGGCGAAGAAATTGATTCGATTGATAAGGAGTTGATCCTTATTAGAATTCGATCGCCCTAGGCAAAGGAATTGATTTGATTTGTTTGTAAATTTTAATGTTTTTTATTTGAATAATTAATTCGAAAACGTTAAGTCGACTAATCGATTATCCGAGAATATGGTGGATGTAAAATTCACCTATCCTATTATATGTAACATGTTAGAATTAATTCGATTAACTAAGGCTGTGTTTGGATTGGCGGTGGACAGAATTGAGTTTGGTAGAATTGATTTTATCATAATTAAGTTTAGTAGTATTGATTTATGTTTGGATACATTTATGTAAAAGTGAGTTGAACAATAAATTTCAATATAAACATCATCCAGAATCAATTCTAGAGACAGAAACTATAAATTCTAACTTCAAATAAAATCAATTATAGAGACAGAATCAATTCTACTTTTACATAACCAAACATCTCAAAATCACTCAGAATCAATTATATCTATCTAAAATTACTTTTGACTCTTCCAAGAATTAAACCAAACATATATTAAATGACCTAATAGAAATGAAAATATGTATTAAAGTTGTTGTTTTATTTATAAAAAAAAACATGTGTCAACGTGAAAAAAAATAGTGGTCCTTCAATCCAAACCATGAATACATATCACAATAAATAACAAATTAATGAAAGAAACAAAAAAACAAAAATAAAAATAAATAGAAACTAACATAATATCACATAGGTAAGAAGCAGAGAGAGAAAATTTCAGATTCAAAATTGTCTATATGTAGCAACTTTTCTATCTTTCAGTTTTCAAAGAGAAAAAACCAATTTTGACTTTTCAACCCTTTGTACAAGCTAATGGCATAATGACACCTGGCATAGACATAATAAAACATAAATGAAATATTATCACCCCATTATCCTACGTGATAGAAAAATAGAACAACATAACATAGTCATTTGATTCTCTCTCTCATTACAGTAAAACACAAAAACACAAACTTTAACATTCATCTTTCTCATTCTTTTGATCTATTCCCTTCCCCAAAATTCTTCATATTTTATCCATCAAACTCAAAATAAGACCAAGAAATAAATACATGCCAATAAGAGAATAATCATGACAAAAAAAGAAAGAAAAGTGGTAGGACCCTTGCAAGAAAAGTGTTAGGAGGATTGGGTGTATGTACGTGTAAATAGAAATGGTTATTGATTATAGACTTTTGTGTAGTGTAGATAACAGTGAATGAGAATGATCGGTACTGTACAAATGTTTGGATGAATATGCTAGTTTATTTGTAAATACTTTATTCTAACAATAATCAATATTTAACAAAATAAACAATAATCAATATAACAAAATAAATATGTGATGATTTTTACGACAAAAATATAGAATAGAATTTAAAAGAGGAAGACCATCATATAATCTTCATATGGTCAAAAATAAATAGATAAAAATTTAAGAAAACTATAAACAAGGATTTATGGTGTATGTGAGTGAAATTGGTTGAAAAAAAGTGAATGAGAAATTGTAGAGTTTGTAAAATTGTTGATTTGTGAATGCCGTAGAGAAATTGTAAGAGATTGTTGATGTCTAAAACTATGAAAAATAGGGTCTTATTTACTTATAGACTTGGAAAACTGGGTTAAAGGATAAAAAGGGAGTAAAATAAAATCAAATAAATCAGATATTTCTTGGTCAACAAGTTGATCAATCAGAAGCTGACTATGACACAAATTGGCACTAACTGACCAATAAAAAACAAGTAACCTGAAAAGGAAATTTTTGCACTCAATTTTAGTAAAAAATGCATAAAATTAAATAAATAATTATTTTTAAAAATGCCTTAAAATAAAAAACGAATTTTGAAACTAAAATAATAAAAAATGCAATTTTATGGTTTTTAAAAATGGAAATAAAGTTAGTAACAAATGAAAGAAAAAATATTAAACACATAGCAAGTGAGATTCGAACTTGAAACCTTATACTAATAAGGTTTATTCCTTATCAATTGTGTTATCTCATTTATTTAAAATAAAGAGTCAATTGAAAGCATATGAAAGGCGAACAAGTATTTGCTATATAAGAAATACTAACAATTTAAAATAAACTTTAATTTTGACAGTTGATCAGAACTAGGAGAGTGGCCGGAGGATGATCTTCAGTCGGGCAGTATGTTGAGGAGAAAAGAGGATCGTACCTGTAAGGCACTCCAACGATCAAGTAAGAGCGGGAACAGGGAGGCACAAGCAAAAATATCAGCTAATGTGTAGTGAGTAATGGATACCTGGCCCTCACAGGTGTGAGGGTTTATATAATGCCCCTGGCGCATGGCCATTGGTCCCTGATTTCCCACCTAGATATGTGAGTCCAGAAAATTAGGTAACTGCCAAGACTTGGTCAGACCTGGCGGATGTGCCTGTAACTAGCCGTTGGTTCCAAAGAGGGGACTAGTTATGAGCATCACTCTGGCTGGTTCCTGGTGGCCTGCACGACGTTGGTGTCGGGCAGGCAGAGAGGGTGCTCATCGATCATCATGGGTTAGTGTCGGTTCGGAAGGGCAAATGGTTGTCGTTGCCCGACAGGGGGAATAGCCATGCGGGAGATCCGGGTTATGGTCGGGTGGGCTTGACCCATGGAGATCTCTGGGACTGGGCCAATTAAGTTATCGGGCCAGTCCAGAACATAAGCCCCCCAAGTCGTTGCTTCTGGGCACAAAAGTGATGACTTTGACATTTGCTTGAATAACAAGGTGTGTCTTATGGGCGAATCTATCGGGGATGTGAGGCGTTTGGCCGTTGGGAATTTTGAATTTGGAGAGGTAGCGTGTTTCGGGAAGCGTTCTGGCGAAGTGGCGCAATGATGACCTAGGGCTAGGGTGTCATTATGACGACCCTATGGTTCACTAGGCGCGTATTTTGTACGCGCGGGCTATTTCAGCTATAAATACGAGAGGAACAGGGCTTTTAGTATTTTTCACCTTCTCTTTCATCTTCTCGCATTAGCTCGACAGTCGACTACCATTGTTCGCTTAGTTTCTTCGCTCGTTGTCATCTGGTTTCACCTCCTCTTCTTCTTCTGGTAATTTTCTGATCTGCCATTGTTGCTCGTTTTCGTATTTTCGCTTCTTACTTTCTAGAGATGCATGTGGTTAGGTTTAGGGTTCCGTTAAGATCGTTAGAAACTCACGGCGGTGGATGTTGTTCTCGTGGCGTATGACCGTCGGGGCCGTCGTGGGCTCTCCTTGGAGGTTTGGCGTTGCACCGTACGTGGCTCGTTTAGGGCTTAGGATTTTTTCTATAACCCGCGCCTGTTAGAGTTCCTCAGTGAGGGGTCTGGTCAGGGATACGATCCTCGTTTCCCAACGCCCTTTCGCTAGTTTAGTGGTGGAAAGGTGGTTCTGGGATTGATGTCGAGCTCATCATTTTACTCTAATTTTCAGGATGGCTGATGATGATCGGGTCATTATTTCGAGTGAGTCTACAGAATCCTCTAGGAGTTCTTCGAGCGGGACCAGCAACTCGTCGAGCATCTTGGAAGTCTCTAGGGACATGCTGGATCAGACGAATCAGCAGATGGGAGAGCCTGACACGGGGGCGTCCCCTATGGTTAAAGATATCTTATTTCCTCCTCGAGATGATGAGGACCCTCGAGAATGGGTCACAAAAGATCCCTGGGAGTGGCGGTCGTATTTCTATGAACACGGGAATGAAGTTTTCACTGATGTGTATACTCGCGAGGAGGAGGCTCCGGGGGAATGGTCATTGTATATCCCAGGGCAGGACATCAGAATATGCTCGAGGTATGATAAGAGATGGATCCTAATGTATGATATCGTCTTTCGAGAGATGGACCTCCGCCTTCCCTTCACCGACTTCGAGGTAGCCGTTTTCCAACATCTGCAGGTGGCTCCCTCTCAGTTGCATCCGAACGACATCGTGTTCGTGCGGGCAGTAACACCCATTTTAATTTATTTAACTGTCGAGTTATATTTTTGTTTGATTTAATTCCGTTAAGGGTACTTGTATGATAGAACCTTAGTTGAGGGAATTGGAGAATATTTTAGAGTGTGTTATTAGTAGTGATAATATTAATAATAGCATAAGGTTATTATTATTATCATTATTATTATTAGCATTATTAAGAGAATTATTATATTATTATTATTATTATTATTAATTTAATAATTAAAAAGTCATATTTGATGGGTAATGGGATTAGTGGAGAATAAGAAGGAAATAATAGGTTAAGTAGTAGGGGAGGGGTTTCTTTCACGTAAGAAGAGCAGTTGGAGAAAAACAAGAAACCAAAAGGGAGCGGCTGCTAGGAAGATTGGGAAGAAACAAATTCACCGGAAATTCCAAACGATTCCAAGGTAATGGGGGGATAATCTATTTCAATATGGGTGTATTATCATGAGAGGGTAGTGAGGGTGCCATTCCCTCATAGGTTTCTATGTATACGGTAACTGTTGTGTAAATTAATTATAACATAATGGAGTTGTGATTAATATGAATGAAAATTGTTGCGTTCTGTTCATGAAAAATATATTGTTGATTGCTATGATATTATATGAGTGAATTTTGGAGTCTATAATTTAATCGAAGAAAAAGTGAAGGAATTGCAGAGAAATTGTTTTTGAAAAATAAATAAATAAATGTGTCGATCGGCACTTTGTGGGTGGGTGGAAAACATGACGTCCGTCATGTTGTGTTTGTGTGGATCATTATCATCAGTGAGTGGATTATGTGTACATTATAATATTAGTTAGCCTTAGGTATTAATTTATTAGAATCTCATCACAATGACTTACAAGTAGCTAGTTATATACATTAGAACATATTAGCTTTTTATTTTGAATCATCATTTGAAATATTTGTAGCGTACAGTACTTGATCATTGGAAATAAATATTAAGCTCAAGTTGAATATTGGCTATATTTCTTAGGACTCCATCACAGTAGTTATAGGAAGTAACCTACATATATATTAGTTAATCTCACTAGTAGTTACAGTAACCTATATATATATATATATTAGTTTAATTAGTTTAATTGAACTAGTATATATTGGATTAATAGGTGGTAGATACTGGCAGTTAGTAGTAAATCAGCAGGGTTAGTAGTTATCAGAGACAGAAAATGTAGTAGCATAAATAATTCTGTAATAAAATAGCAATAAGACATGGAGGCCATATTTAACTGATATACAATGTTTTGGAATTAAATAGCATAATAGAATTTATTAGCATAGATAAATTTATCAGGTGCTATCTTGGAACATCAGTAGCAGAATTGGTGTATTATTAGTGAATTAATTAGATACTTGATAAGCTTAGAATTGTTGGCGAAATTGGTGAATTATATGTATGGGTGCACATATGTCTGAATAGGTATGGTAATACTAGTGAGTATTACGGTAAGTGTAAGACTTGCAATTGATCAGGAGGATCGTATCGATGTGAACATGTGAATTTTATGCATATCATTGTCATGCGTTTCATGGTGTTATTGGTAGGAATAGGTCATTGCTCAGGAGGAGTGTATGTGACCACTGGTGTAGATAAATCATTACCTAGGATAGGTGTATGTGATTTATCTGGTTCGATTGAATGAACCTTGGTGATTGGTACCACATGCATTGTGTCATTGTTGAGTCACATTGCATCATTATGATTTGATTGGATGGTGTGTTGTGTGATTACTACTCTTAACATGATTATTTCACTATTAAATTATTGAATGTACTTCTCACCCCTTCTGTTGTTGTTGTTGTGTCTGTGCTTCTTTGGGAGTACAGATAATCCAAGTACTTGAGTGTGCATGGAGTGGGTGTTGCCTGATCGAGTCTTAGGAGTCGCTCTGATACGTAACACAGGATTTAAGAGTTTTATTATGTGTTATTTCTTTTATTATTTGGTTACGTATCTTTTATTCATTTGGAAGTTTGTTGAACCACGGTGTATGGTGGATATTTTTGGTGTTTAGGCATATTGCCAAGTTGAGATGAAACAATTATTTTCCGCTGTTTTTGATTCATTAATAAAAGGAGTTTATGTTGGTTTGTTTTTAATGTGACATTCCACTTATTGGTGAAAAACTCAAATTATTTTCTTATAATTGCGTGTTTTTATAATGGGGAAAGTGGGGTGTTACAATTGGTATCAGAGAAGGTCGGTTCAACCGGCCAGGTGATGTAGTAGAGTCAGTCCTTAGATTAGGAATAAACTTGTGTATTCTTCTAACTGTGTTTTGGACTGTTGAACAGTATGGCAGGGAGGAATGATGCTGCTCTTGTTGCTTCTCTACAAGCTATGGCACAAACAATAGAGCACATTTCTCAAGGTGTTGGGAATGCACAGTTCCGCGACTTGGAGCAGTTTCAGAGCAACAAGCCGCCTATATATGAGGGAGGTATTCTAGATCCTAGGGCTGCACAGAAATGGATGAAGGCTGTTGAGAATATATTCAGGACCATGGGGTGCAGTGATGCTCAGAAGGTAAGTGTGATCGGTGGATCTGGAACTGACTGTTTAACGCTGGTTCGCGAAATGTCGCGGAAGCAAGAGTCGCCACCGTCTTTTATTTTCTCCAAATGGAAAGGACAAAAGCACAGAAAAATTCCTTAAAGAGATTGCTCTCGGTTCGGGAGGTAGGTTATAGAAAGGGAAGGTGTTAGCACCCTTTCTATCCATGGTTATCCATGGGCTCTTAGATACTTGCTCATTGTGTTTTTAAAAATGGTTTGTTTGCTTTTCAACTGTGGGTTTTTAAAAAGTTTCTTTGAAAATTCCAGTTCGACTCTTGTATCGGTCCTCAAGAGTGTTTGAAAAATTGCTTTCGAAAGCTTTTTGAAAAGGTGTCGGTGTGAAAAGTATTTTTGATTTGTTTTGAAATTAGAGCAAGTATCTAGAGTCGTCTACTATCCTAAGGAATTCGTCTGTGTAGATGTCCTTTAAAGTAGTGTCATCCCACCATTGAGAGGTAGGTAGCACCACCGTTGGAGGTGTTCGGGTCAATTCGAGGTTCGGGACATGGTGATCACCAGAGCAATGGGAAGACACCTTAGAAGCTACCCTCATGCCAGGTTCCCGGATCATGAGGACTTACTAAGACATCCTCTACTCGACGATCACCTTTCGAGGCAAGGCAACAGTGAGGCGTACCCTAGGGGTGGTGTGTGATTTGTGTGTCAGATTCATTTATTTTTGTCTTTTGTCAAAGTGATCTATGCGTTTGTTTTTATTTTATTTAAGGCCATTCATTCTTGCATGCATTTATTTAACAGTTAAAAAAAGTGCGAGAAAGGTAAAGTTCTAAACTATTACAAAAGGCGCGGGTCCACATCGCCAAAATTTCCAGGACCCGATTTGACAGAAAGTAAATAAATAAAGCAAGGTGCGAAAGATAAATATTTACATGGCTTAGGGACAATTACAAAAATTATAGTAAGCGATAATAAAATAAATGCGCAATTAAATGATTAATGACGGGCGTTGGACCCTTTTTGCAAATAATTAAAATTACTAAGGACTTAAAAATTAAAATTAAATGAGAATGATATTTTTTGTGTTTTTTAGATTTAATGGAAAAAGGAAATTAATTGAGATTAAATTTAAACGGCAAACCCTAATTCTAATATTTTTTTATTTATTATGAAAGAATTAAATTATAACTTAAATTAAACTCTAATTCATTTATGTACAATTTAAATAGGAAAATAAATAAATAAATAATAATTATTATTCTAAAAAAGAAGGGAAAAATATTAAAAGGAATAAAAAATAGCAATTAACCTAATTCTACATTTTTGGATTTTTCATGAAAATAATTACTATATAAATATTTATTAATTTTGGCCTTTTCTGATTTTTTATAATATTTTTATATTTTATAGAAAAAATAAATTAATTAATTAAAGCAATAAAAATAACATAATACAATAATTAATAAATGTAAGAAGAAAAAAATGTAAAATGCAAACCAGGGTGGGGGTTGCCCCAAATAAGGAGGTGTTTTTGTGAAAAGCCTGGCCCAATAAGCATGCAAGTCCATTGACTTTTGGTGTAGCGTGTGATACGTTTGACTCAAGTTCAGGGTGTTCTCCAATCCTGGCCCTTGACTAGATCTCCTGGGACGCGTGGATGGTGATTGTTGAGTGTGCATGGTGAACCTTAACGTTAAGCCTGCATGTGAATTTGATTTGAAAAATAATATAGCAAATATACAGACCTGGGACTTGAACCCAGGTCTTTGATGTTACCACTACGTATCCCTGCCACTGAATCACTTTGGTTTCAATTAATATAAAATAACGCGTAAATAATATAAAAAGAAGATGCTAATGCCCTTGGAATTTCGCGCGAATTTTAAATGGACCACTGGCTGATGGACACGTCTTCGTCTCCTTCCCCACCCTGTAAAACAAAACTCAAGGGGAACGGTTTTTGAAGCGTGGTTTTAAGGTGGATTCAAGAAAATAGCGAATAGCATTCTAGGCATCATAAATTGTTCGCGAGGCATATGTTTTATTCAGAAGAACACGCTGAATGCAATGGTAACAGTCTTGAATCCCAATTGTTCCTTGGGTGAGAAACCCCAAATTTGAAACCTGTAAACCCTAGTTTTTTGACAATGGCGAAAGCATAAATATGGCACGAAAATTCAATTGAACATATTGGTTAGCACAGAAACATCATGACAAACAATAATCCACAAAGAAAAATGCAAAAAGATGCTTAGATAATGATATGCGATTTGGAAAAATTTGCTTCACAGTTTGAGGTCTTGGTACCGTTTCAATGCGTTTGGCTTGTTGTTTTTGATTGAGAAAGGTTCAGGGATATCTCAGGATGCTATTGAAACAAAAATCAAAGCTTGAATCGTCCTAAAAGCTAGATTTCAGTGTTGAGTTTTTTTGTCAAAAGTTTCAATATGCCAAAGGTGTGTTATGCGCAGCTTTCAGTCTTGGATCATTAGGGTTCTCATTCTGATCATATATGGAGTGATTAGGTTAAGAAAAGTTGGACAAAATCTTATGCATTGATGAATTTTGGATATTTGATTTCATGGATCTTTTACAATCTTTTTCATGGTGTTTTTGTACCAAATCTGATCAATTATCATCAAATCCTTCCCTATTAGCATGTGCACGAGTTATAGAGGCCAAATCATGCATAAAAAGATTTTTTCATGTTAGGTTTATATTTTTCATGAATTAAAATCATTTAAATGAATATAAATTAATATTAATTCAAATAAATAATTAAAAAATATGAGAATACTTCCCTTTGGGCCTAGTGGTCGTGCATAGGCTTGGCATGAAGAAATTTGGAAGATAATTGGGCCCATTTGCATTTTTAAGCCTTTTGCATCATTGTTGACTTTCAAAAATTTCCAAAAATTTCCCAACTTCCACAAGGCATAACTTGGTCCATTTTTAAGCTTTCCACATGTTCTTGGACATTTTGGAAAGGTCTTTGAGTCCTTTAACCAATGCCTTTGGTCCCATGTCATTTTGATTTACCAATCTCAAGTTATGGCCTTTGACTTAAAGTCCTTTTTTGTTGACTTTTGAAAATGACCTATAATGTTGAAACTGATAACTTTTTGTGAGAGCATTTCTTGGACTTGGAACATGAAGATGAATTGTAGGAAATGTCTTTCTCTTCAACATGAGCTTTGGATGGAATTTTTCTGATAATCCATGTGAAAGTTATGCCCTGGTCAATTTCAGTTGACTTTTTCAGCTGTCCAAATATAGTAACTTTTGCATCTTTGATGATTTCTGAGCCAAATTTTGAGAATCATGATCAAGCATTGATCAAATGATGTTTATGGCTTCAAAATGATATGTTGGCCAAAAATTTGAACTTTTGACTGTCAAATGACCATTTTGCCCCTACAGTTGACTGTAGTGCAATCTAGGGTTTTGACTGTGCAATTTTGAGCTGAATGCCTTGAAACTTGACATGGGGATGCTTGACCATCTTTGTGAGCATATGGGACTTGATTGGGCCTTTGAAAAGTTCATTTGCTTGACCAGAACTCAAACCCTAGTTTTGACTGTATAGGAGACAGTTGAGCTGCACAACCCTTGGGGCATTTTGTGACCTTGACTTTGACAATTCTTGATGAATATGGGAGGGCAAATTTTGGGGTACAACAGTTGCCCCTGTTCAATCTTCTTAGACCTGAGGGTGCAGATTGGCTGACGTGCCTTTCGTAATCCGAAGGTAGAAGATGATTGAACACTAAAGTGCCCAGAAATTTGCGCTCACATAGTAGCAGTGATGGGGGAATGGGCTTATAGATGCCATTTAGAGATCGCTGGATAGGGTGATGGGCTTATAGATGCCATCGGGATGTTGATCGCGTAGGAGATTCCTTAGCGAGAACCTGCATACCTGCAAAACAGAAAAATGAGTACCTGACACGTCGCAGGAGCTGATTTTAGATGCTTGATATAGATGTGTCCTGACTGATTACAGGAGCTGGGTCTGGAGCTTCAAACGCTGATGAATGAACCAGGGATGGTTACTGCCTTAGCATGAAGGGTAAGAGAATCCTGAATGATCTCAACAACGCTCGTTGAGAAAATCTTGGTGAGAATTACCATCTTCGTAGTGTCAGGAAGAGAACCAAAGGACATTACAATCTCAAAGGGAGTTACCTCACTCTCGTTGGAGAAGGAACTATAGGAAATTATAATCTGGAAGGAGATATCACCTCACGCTCATGCCGGAGAGGGAAACATCTGAAGAAGGAATTACCACCTCACGCGCCGTTGGAGAGGGGACCATAAGAGAATATCACCTCACGCTCATGCCGGAGAGGGGAACATCTGAAGAAGGGATTACTACCTCACACGCCGTTGGAGAGGGAACCATAAGAGAATATCACCTCACGCTCATGCCGGAGAGGAGAACATCTGAAGAAGGAATTACCACCTCACACGCCGTTGGAGAGGGGACCATAAGAGAATATCACCTCACGCTCATGCCGGAGAGGAGAACATCTGAAGAAGGAATTACCACCTCACGCTCACCGTCGGAGAGGGGACCATAAGAGACTATCACCTCACGCTCATGCCGGAGAGGAGAACATCTGAAGAAGGAATTACCACCTCACGCTCACCGTCGGAGAGGGGACCATAAGAGACTATCACCTCACGCTCATGCCGGAGAGGGAAATATCTGAAGAAGGAATTACCACCTCACACGCCGTTGGAGAGGGGACCATAAGAGAACTTCTACTGAGTCTTTATCAGAAAAATCTGTTTGGAGTCGATTTAACTGGACTAGAGGAATCCTTGAAATGTGTTTGAGAATTTCAACTGCATCTTTCCTGAAAGGTAAAGGTCAGTTATATGCAATGCATGATATGGATCAAGCAATGATGTTTATCAATATAAATGAGACTTGTATGATGCAATACGTTATGCATGCTACAATGATGTATGTGATGATTCGTGTATGTTTTCGTCTAGGAAAATAAATCCTTGACGGGTGCCGGGAAGTCATATCCTGGGCTGATGTTGAGGAAGAGATTTTGCTTCCGCTGTGGATGATTCGTTGCAAGAATACCGATAGGGGAAGATAACTCCGTTGAGGAATAAACTTGGCAAATGAAATAATTTCTGCGGGAGAAAAGACACTCTAGTGATCATGCTGGGGAGTGCTACTCTGTGGGGATAGCGATGCTTTGCTGAGTTGATGAAGATACCTCCGCTGGGGATATCGTTGATGAGTTATGCTGGGGATATCTTTGTTGTGCTGGAAGTGTTGATAGACTTCGTTGGGGGTAGGAAGATATTTTGCCGAGGACGCTCTTTCCGTGGCTTTTGGCTGAGGATAACCCAGTTATATCCTGTTACGGAAATAACTCTTTAAATCAAGCCGGGACGACGCGTTCGTGCTCTGCGAGGGATAAGCTTCCAGAATCTACTGGGGATAAGCTTGCTGCTTGGGGAGACATGAATTCCAACTTTCCTGGGGAAACTGGATTGGACTCTCCTGGGGGAAGTTTTAGACTGCGGGGAAGTGATTCCTTTGAATGTTGGGATACCACCGGGGAACAATCTTTATGCCAAGACTGCCGGGGATGCTTGTTAAGAATATATATGCTGCTGAGGAATGTTTGAGATCGGCTGGAGGATACTTAATTCCCTTGATATTTGATAATTTTGCTTGGAGAAGAATGTATTGTTTCGTTGAACCACTCTCTGGGGAATTAAGATGCACTTGGCCATGTTCTTTAGCTGGACCTACCTGGGTACCTTGGAGGATAGAACAATTAGACTGCTCAGACAACTCTTTATTGCCCCTGTTTCTAGTGTCACCTGCAATGAATTCCTTTGTTTCGTATGCAAATATTCATGAGTTAGCAAATTATTGTCAATGCATACATCACAAATTGAACCTTGGACGTTCTTCGCAAAACAAAACAGAAAAAGAAAAACACTTGGGCACGTTTAACTGGAAATATATTTTTATTGATTTTTGAATGGCCTGAAAATAGGCGTTTTGTGTACAAGAGGCTGACGTCCTAGTAAGAGGTACGTCGCCGATCAAAAGAGTTTATACAAGTTTTGTACAAATGAAAATAAAACAGCTGTGTGAAAGATGAATGATCCACTGGGTTTCAATTCTGCTATTGCTTTTATAACTCTGAGCGTCTCATCACTTGATGACCTTGGTTGAAGGTGAAGCTGACTGATCGATGCCGTTTTGAACTTGATGCAGATACCGGATTCTGGATGCAAAGTGATCAACGAGACATAGTTTTACGCTTTATCCCTAATTTTTGCCTGGACCGCCCTTTCGGGTTTTCAGTCCACCGGGATACCCATTTTTGCCCAAGCCGCCTTTTCAGGTTTTCGACTTGCCGGGTGTACAGATTTTTTCATTTTCATCCCTACATTTTGCCCGAACCCTTTTGGTTCGACGGGAAGCCCTAATTTTTGCCTAGGCATGTCAGCCTAGCGGGTCTTTTTTCATGCGTAGTATTTTTTAACTATGTCTGCATTGGCGGGGTGAGGAAGGTCGTCACCATCCATGTTGGTTAAGATCATTGCTCCTCCTGAGAACACATGCTTAACCACAAATGGCCCTTCGTACGTAGGGGTCCATTTGCCCCTTGGGTCACTCTGAGGAAGGATGATTCTCTTGATAACCAGATCCCCGACTTGATATTCCTGTGGTCTGACCTTTTTGTTAAACGCCCTGATCATTCGTTTCTGATACGTCTGACCGTGGCAGATAGCAGCAAGTCTCTTTTCGTCAATGAGATTGAGTTGGTCAAGTCGTGTCTGGATCCAATCGTCTTCGTTCAGATTTGCATCCTTCATTATCCGTAGAGAGGGAATTTGCACTTCGATCGGCAAGACTGCCTCCATACCATAAACCAGAGAGAAGGGAGTTGCCCCGGTTGACGTCCTGGCTGAAGTACGGTACCCATGCAGAGCGAACGGTAACATCTCGTGCCAATCCTTGTAAGTTACTGTCATTTTTTGCACGATCTTCTTGATGTTCTTGTTAGCTGCTTCTACAGCCCCATTCATCTTCGGTCTGTAAGGAGAAGAATTGTGGTGCTGTATCTTGAACTGTTCGCAGAGCTCAGCAATCATCTTATTGTTCAGATTGGTACCGTTGTCTGTAATAATCCGCTCAGGGACGCCGTATCGACAGATCAGGTTGTGTCGAATAAACCGTGCCACAACAGTCTTGGTTACTGTAGCATAAGATGCTGCTTCAACCCACTTCGTAAAATAGTCGATCGCCACTAGGATGAAGCGATGTCCGTTGGATGCCGTAGGTCTGATCTCGCCAATCATATCTATGCCCCACATTGCAAACGGCCAAGGCGCAGTCAGAACATTCAAGGGAACCGGAGGAACATACACCTTATCTGCATAGATCTGGCACTTGTGGCATGTTCTCGAATGTTGGTAACAGTCAGCTTCCATTGTGGACCAGTAATATCCTGCCCGTAGGATCTTCTTAGCCATGGTATGCCCACTGGAATGCGTACCAAAGGTCCCTTCATGTAGCTCTTCCATGATTCGTTCTGCTTCAGCTTTGTCCACACAACGCAGTAAGGTTGAATCATGATTCCTCTTGTACAAGATGCCGTTGCTTAGAAAGAACTTGGCTGCGAACCTCCTCAGGAATTTCTTGTCATTGATGGAGGCACCTTCAGGGTATTCCTGAGCTTCCAGATATCTCTTCACTTCGTGGTACCAAGGTTTCTCAGTTACCAATTCAGTTTCGAGATCACAACAGTATGCCGGCTCGTCCAGTTTCTCGATGGTGATCTGGGGAGCTTCGTTATCCCATTTAACCTTGAACATTGAAGACATTGTAGCTAACGCGTCCGCTAACTGATTCTCTTCTCTTGGAAAGTGCTCAAAGGTTATCTCCGTGAAGTGGGGAATCATGGTCAACACACATTCTTTGTAAGGAATCAAGTTTGGATGTTTCGTATCCCACTCTCCATTGATCTGATTGATCACTAGAGCGGAATCTCCGAAGACACTGAGGAACTTGATCCGTAGGTCGATCGCCGCTTGAAGACCCATGATACACGCCTCATACTCCGCCATGTTGTTGGTACAGTTGAAACACAGCCGGGCAGTGAGTGGAGTATGAGTACCTTGTGGAGATATGATTATGGCTCCGATACCATTTCCCAAAGCATTGGAAGCTCCGTCAAAGTGCATAGACCATCGGGATCCTGGTTCAGGTCCTTCATCCGGTCCAGGTACTTCACAATCAGTTATAATCATGATGCTTTCATCTGGAAACTCGAAGTTCATTGATTGGTAGTCATCTACAGCTTGATGAGCTAAGTGGTCTGCCAATACACTCCCTTTGATGGCTTTCTGGGTGGTGTACTGAATGTCGTATTCTGTCAAGATCATCTGCCATCTTGCAATTTTCCCAGACAGAGCAGGCTTTTCAAATATGTACTTTATAGGATCCATTTTTGAGATCAACAAAGTAGTGTGAGTCAGCATATACTGTCTCAGCCGGCGAGCAGCCCATACCAAAGCGCAGCAAGTTTTCTCAAGCAGTGAGTATCGGGTCTCACAGTCGGTAAACTTTTTGCTAAGGTAATAAATGGCATGCTCCTTTCGGCCAGACTCGTCATGCTGCCCCAGCACACACCCCATTGAATTGTCTATCACTGTCAGATATAGGATCAGAGGTCTCCCTTCAACCGGTGGCATAAGGATGGGTGGTTCTTGGAGATACTCTTTGATTCTGTCGAAGGCAGCCTGACATTCATCGTTCCAACGTACTACCTGATCTTTCTTCAGTAGCTTGAAGATTGGCTCACAGGTAGCAGTCAGATGAGAGATGAATCGAGCAATATAATTCAGGCGTCCTAAAAAGCCTCTGACCTCCTTCTCTGTCTTGGGAACTGGCATCTCTTGAATGGCTTTGACCTTAGCAGGGTCCACTTGAATTCCTTTATCACTGACCACGAAGCCTAGCAACTTCCCAGATCTTACCCCGAAGGTGCACTTGTTTGGGTTCAATCTCAGCTTGTACAGTTTCAACCGGTCAAACAACTTCTGTAGATGATCTAGATGCTCTTCCTCGGTTTGGGACCTAGCGATCATGTCGTCCACATACACTTCGATCTCATGATGGATCATATCATGAAATAAGGCAACCATGGCACGCTGGTAGGTTGCCCCAGCATTCTTTAATCCGAACGGCATGACCTTGTAACAGAAGGTGCCCCACTGAGTAACAAATGTAGTCTTTTCCATGTCTTCAGGTGCCATCTTGATCTGATTGTAGCCTGAAAAGCCATCCATGAAAGAGAATACTTTGTATTGAGCTGTATTATCAACAAGGACATCAATGTGAGGTAAGGGGAAGTCATCCTTGGGGCTGGCCCTGTTTAGATCCCTGTAGTCGACACACATTCTGACCTTGCCGTCCTTTTTAGGTACCGGCACCACATTAGCAACCCACTGAGGGTAAGAAGTCACTGCAAGAAACCCGGCATCAAACTGTTTCATCACCTCGGCCTTAATCTTCTCTGACATCTCTGGACGCATCCGACGAACCTTTTGTTTAACTGGAGGGCAGTCTTCCCTGGTTGGCAAATGATGGACAACAATATCGGTATCCAACCCTGGCATGTCTTCGTAGGACCAGGCAAAGATCTCCATATAGTCATGTAGCATCTTGGTTAACCGTTGCTTCACGCTGAGCTCTAGGTTGGCACCAATCTTTACCTCTTTTCTGTCTGCCTCAGTACCCAGGTTTATAGTTTCCACTGGCTCTTCATGGGGTTGAATTGCCCTCTCTTCCTGAAGCAACAGTCTTGCAAGCTCGCCAGGCACTTCGCAATCATCTTCACCTTCGTCTTCGGCTAAGTTGATCGGATTTTCGAAGTCATAATTGGCATTAGCAGAGCTGTTATCAGTGAGATCCAGAGTGGATTGGAACCTGTATGAGTGAGTGTGTGTGTAAATACAGCTGTTTTGAAAATTATGTAAAGGAAATGAAAGAAGAAAAAGGAACACAATATTTGTAATGCGAAAAGTCCAAGATTTTCATTCATGATGTATAAAATGACAGTTCATATGCCCTCACAAATAGAACCACGGTGCCTCGGGTAAGACACCGGGCCATAGAGTTTATCATTGTTTATTACAAAATATCAAAACAAAGAAATTTATTACTTAGTGTCAAAAGAAACATGGAGATTGTCCTTGGCGCTCCAATTGTTAAGTCCACCATCAGCAGCCGGGTAGATCCAGCTATCAAACTCGGCTTCATCAACTTCCTCTTCATCAACAATAGCATTAACTCCATGAGCAGGCAGGGGAGCTGTCACCACATTAGGCTTGTCAGACGCTTCAAACTGTACCTCCTTAGCATCAATGAGGTCCTGCAGCTTATTCCTTAGTGCCCAACAGTCATCAGTGGCATGCCCCGGGCTATCTGAATGGTAAGCACAACGGGCATTCGGGTTGTACTTAGGAGAGGTAGTGTTAGGGAACTTTGGTGCCTCCTTGACAGATACCAAATTGGTTGCGAGCAGCTGTGGCAGAATCTGCGATAGGGTCATGCTTAAACGGGTAAACTCTCTCCGGGGTCTATCAACCCTTTGAGGATTATTTGGCCGGGGAGCGGCAGCAGGCTTAGCGATCATTACCGCGCTGACAGATTGGCGGTGATCAGGTCTTTCTGATTTTCTGGAGCCATACACAGCACTAGACTCCTTTTTAAACGGTTTCTTGTCCGACCCAGATGATGATGCAACCTTTGCAATCTTCCCAGACTTCAACCCAGCTTCAATTCTCTCTCCAGTTAAGATCAAATCAGTGAAACCAGCAGAAGAATTCCCAATGAGATGGTTAAAAAACGGCCCAGATAGGGTCCCCAAGAACATGTCCACTAACTCTCGATCAGTCAAAGGTGGCTGCACCCTGCCAGCCAAGTCTCTCCACTTCTGCGCGTACTCTTTAAAACCTTCACTTGCACCTAACGACATACCCTGGAGTTGGGTACGTGTGGGGGCAAGGTCGGCATTATACTGATACTGCTTGTAGAAAGCAGTAGCCAGCTCCTCCCAGTTACGAACTTTGGTCCCATCCAGCTGATAGAACCATTCGAGATGAGTCCCTGAAAGACTCTCCTGGAAGAAGTGGATCCATAGATTCTTGTCCGCAGAGTACGGCTGAATCTTCCGAACATAGGACCTCAAATGCAGCTTGGGACAGGATGCCCCGTCATACTTAGAAAAAGTTGGAGCTTTGAACTTGTGCGGGATAATTACACCAGTGGACAAACCCAGATCTCCAAAATCCAGCCCAGGTACCTGTTGCACCTCCATAGCCTTCAACCTGTCTTCCAGTTGTTTATACCTGTCATCTGCAGGAGGGTACTGTTCCTCATCAAAATCTGTCTCGTTGTCGGAGACTTCTGGAGTAGGAAGCTTTACTTCTGCCTGAGAAGGACTCTTGCCAACAGAAGAAACAACCTCTTCCTGGTGCAGGGTATTACCCAACCTTCGGCCCGAGTTGAATAGAACAGTTCTTCTTTTCTTCTTCTTCTCCTTCTTCAGGAGCATAGTCTTCAGTTCCTCTTGGCCTTTGGCTAGACCCAGGATTAGCTCTTGAAACTGCGCATTCTGCGCCTGGAGAGCCTTGATTGAAGTCTCAGTTGATTCAGATCCGGAATTCATGATGCTGAAATAAATAGCGAAGAACTGTAAGCAACCTGAAAAAGGGGAAAAACCTGCTATGCACATGATGTATGAAATGCGTATGAATTATGTTTTCAAAGACAATCGGGAATCAACTTTGTAAACAAAAAAAGAACACACTTCATTAGATTCAACTTTGCAACTGAAATTATTCAACAAGTTGCCCTTAGGCGTTTACATGAAATGAAACAACTGGAAAGGAAATAAACTGTAAAGGCACATTCAGAATTCCTCATTGATCCCATGGTCTCCTCTTCTCAGTACGGAGGTAGGCATTCAGAGCTCTCTCATTCTCCAACTGTTTTGTCAGCTTCTGGATCTTTGATTCCTGCTCGTTGACCTTTTCCCGGTAAGAATCCCGTTCTTCTTGCAGTTGCGACCAAGATCTCTTCAATGTCTCATAATCAGTAGGTATCTGAGGAGGAAGGACAGTTGGAGGAACACCATCTTTATCAGGACACTCAAGAATGACGGGTCTGACAGCTTCATACGGCATACCTAACTTCTGAGCACGGGTGCGAACCCATTTGTAGTAGGCTTCCATAGGTAGAGAAGTCTTTGGCCCTAGCTCTTGTGGGTCAGCTTTATGAACCTTCTCCCAAGCCTTGATGAACCTACGACGCAGCTCGTCACTATCCACCTGAAACTCGAAACTGATGTGAGGCACCAACATCTCATGGGGGCCTGCTCTTCTTGCTCTTCCAAACTGACGGAGTGCTAGGCATGGATTGTAAGAGATCCCTCCTTGAGTACCAATCAGAGGAACATTAGGATACTCCCCGCATCGATCAATAATAGCTATCTCATCCAAACCTCTGCAAGTCCAAATGATATCTTTATCGGTGAGAGACATTAACCTGTGAGCCCAACCTCTTCCTTCTTGGTTCTTCAGTACGGACTTAGGGAGGTGCGAAATAAACCACCTCACCAACAAAGAGATACAACACCATAGGGTTCCTCGTCTTCGGGTAGTACGGGCATGAAGTTGTTGCAAGATGTCACCCAAGAGAGTGGGCACAGGGTTCTGAGACATAAAGATCCTAATGGAAGTGACATTGATGAAGTTGTCAGGATTAGGAAACAGGACTAACCCATAGATTAGGAGAGCCAAGATGTCTTCATATGCCCTAAAGTCCAAGTCATTCCAGAAGCTGTTAGCTTTACCAATCAGAAACTTGGCCAAGAAACCCTTAACTCCGCTTCTAGTTACCCAGTTGTCTGTTACCTCTTGATGGGTCAAAGGAAGAGCTGCAGCAATGTCCTCAAGCCTGAGGGTCTTTTCCCAACCAGTAAAGGGAGTCTGATCCAAGATAGGGATACCAAGCAGATTAGAGAACTCTTCCAGGGTAGGGACCAGCTGGAAGTCTTGAAAGGTGAAGCACTGGTACTGAGGGTCATAGAATTGGGTTAGAACACTCATCAACTGTTGATCCCGCTTTGCAGTGACTAAACTGAGAAGAGAACCATGCCTCTGAATGAAGGAAGTGGTGTTTGGAATTCTGCTAACCAACTCATCAATCAACTCAGGTGAACGAACAAAGTTGAACCGGATAGTATTCCTTCGCACAGGCATCATAATGTCCTACAAAACAGAGCAAAGATGAAACCCTCTTGTCTTTGAAATGGTCAGTTCTTATGCAGGATGCAATGCTCATGATGTTATGATGTTATGATAAAGCACACCACATACAGATACAAAGGCAAACATGGTAAGGCACACAAGTCACACAAGGAAAGCCCCTAAAGTTTAGGCCAGCATGAGGTCTAGGTACTACCCTCTTTCAGTTTGTTGGTTCATACCTGTCCTAATCAAAAGTAACCGGGTTCTTAGAGGATCCCAATATCATTGACTACCCTCAATCGGTCATAACTCCAGCATCGCAATCTTTTCTTGCGGCCAGAACCATCACGAGAGTTTAGCCTCAATGGGCGTAGCATACTGCTACAATTCTAAAGGCCAAGTTGTGTCAATTAAGGTTCTAAGGTTGTTGGTGCTTAATGACTCCTTAGAAGACCCATATTCTCCTCGTTGCAACACAAGGGATATCGATACAGACCAAGGTGCCACACCAACGTAGCCACTGTTTCACCCGTGTCGGTCTACGCCGGACAGGTCCCTCACAGCTTATGCTACCTAAACAGGGTATCCCCAGATCCGGGTTAGGATCTATGTAACTCCCATGCGACCCACAAATTTAAAGCAGACAAGTCAATACAATTGAAAACACAGTTATGAACTAACCCTAAGGTACACCTCACTTTATAAAGTAGTCCCCAGCAGAGTCGCCAGTTCTGTGATCGGTGGATCTGGAACTGACTGTTTAACGCTGGTTCGCGAAATGTCGCGGAAGCAAGAGTCGCCACCGTCTTTTATTTTCTCCAAATGGAAAGGACAAAAGCACAGAAAAATTCCTTAAAGAGATTGCTCTCGGTTCGGGAGGTAGGTTATAGAAAGGGAAGGTGTTAGCACCCTTTCTATCCATGGTTATCCATGGGCTCTTAGATACTTGCTCATTGTGTTTTTAAAAATGGTTTGTTTGCTTTTCAACTGTGGGTTTTTAAAAAGTTTCTTTGAAAATTCCAGTTCGACTCTTGTATCGGTCCTCAAGAGTGTTTGAAAAATTGCTTTCGAAAGCTTTTTGAAAAGGTGTCGGTGTGAAAAGTATTTTTGATTTGTTTTGAAATTAGAGCAAGTATCTAGAGTCGTCTACTATCCTAAGGAATTCGTCTGTGTAGATGTCCTTTAAAGTAGTGTCATCCCACCATTGAGAGGTAGGTAGCACCACCGTTGGAGGTGTTCGGGTCAATTCGAGGTTCGGGACATGGTGATCACCAGAGCAATGGGAAGACACCTTAGAAGCTACCCTCATGCCAGGTTCCCGGATCATGAGGACTTACTAAGACATCCTCTACTCGACGATCACCTTTCGAGGCAAGGCAACAGTGAGGCGTACCCTAGGGGTGGTGTGTGATTTGTGTGTCAGATTCATTTATTTTTGTCTTTTGTCAAAGTGATCTATGCGTTTGTTTTTATTTTATTTAAGGCCATTCATTCTTGCATGCATTTATTTAACAGTTAAAAAAAGTGCGAGAAAGGTAAAGTTCTAAACTATTACAAAAGGCGCGGGTCCACATCGCCAAAATTTCCAGGACCCGATTTGACAGAAAGTAAATAAATAAAGCAAGGTGCGAAAGATAAATATTTACATGGCTTAGGGACAATTACAAAAATTATAGTAAGCGATAATAAAATAAATGCGCAATTAAATGATTAATGACGGGCGTTGGACCCTTTTTGCAAATAATTAAAATTACTAAGGACTTAAAAATTAAAATTAAATGAGAATGATATTTTTTGTGTTTTTTAGATTTAATGGAAAAAGGAAATTAATTGAGATTAAATTTAAACGGCAAACCCTAATTCTAATATTTTTTTATTTATTATGAAAGAATTAAATTATAACTTAAATTAAACTCTAATTCATTTATGTACAATTTAAATAGGAAAATAAATAAATAAATAATAATTATTATTCTAAAAAAGAAGGGAAAAATATTAAAAGGAATAAAAAATAGCAATTAACCTAATTCTACATTTTTGGATTTTTCATGAAAATAATTACTATATAAATATTTATTAATTTTGGCCTTTTCTGATTTTTTATAATATTTTTATATTTTATAGAAAAAATAAATTAATTAATTAAAGCAATAAAAATAACATAATACAATAATTAATAAATGTAAGAAGAAAAAAATGTAAAATGCAAACCAGGGTGGGGGTTGCCCCAAATAAGGAGGTGTTTTTGTGAAAAGCCTGGCCCAATAAGCATGCAAGTCCATTGACTTTTGGTGTAGCGTGTGATACGTTTGACTCAAGTTCAGGGTGTTCTCCAATCCTGGCCCTTGACTAGATCTCCTGGGACGCGTGGATGGTGATTGTTGAGTGTGCATGGTGAACCTTAACGTTAAGCCTGCATGTGAATTTGATTTGAAAAATAATATAGCAAATATACAGACCTGGGACTTGAACCCAGGTCTTTGATGTTACCACTACGTATCCCTGCCACTGAATCACTTTGGTTTCAATTAATATAAAATAACGCGTAAATAATATAAAAAGAAGATGCTAATGCCCTTGGAATTTCGCGCGAATTTTAAATGGACCACTGGCTGATGGACACGTCTTCGTCTCCTTCCCCACCCTGTAAAACAAAACTCAAGGGGAACGGTTTTTGAAGCGTGGTTTTAAGGTGGATTCAAGAAAATAGCGAATAGCATTCTAGGCATCATAAATTGTTCGCGAGGCATATGTTTTATTCAGAAGAACACGCTGAATGCAATGGTAACAGTCTTGAATCCCAATTGTTCCTTGGGTGAGAAACCCCAAATTTGAAACCTGTAAACCCTAGTTTTTTGACAATGGCGAAAGCATAAATATGGCACGAAAATTCAATTGAACATATTGGTTAGCACAGAAACATCATGACAAACAATAATCCACAAAGAAAAATGCAAAAAGATGCTTAGATAATGATATGCGATTTGGAAAAATTTGCTTCACAGTTTGAGGTCTTGGTACCGTTTCAATGCGTTTGGCTTGTTGTTTTTGATTGAGAAAGGTTCAGGGATATCTCAGGATGCTATTGAAACAAAAATCAAAGCTTGAATCGTCCTAAAAGCTAGATTTCAGTGTTGAGTTTTTTTGTCAAAAGTTTCAATATGCCAAAGGTGTGTTATGCGCAGCTTTCAGTCTTGGATCATTAGGGTTCTCATTCTGATCATATATGGAGTGATTAGGTTAAGAAAAGTTGGACAAAATCTTATGCATTGATGAATTTTGGATATTTGATTTCATGGATCTTTTACAATCTTTTTCATGGTGTTTTTGTACCAAATCTGATCAATTATCATCAAATCCTTCCCTATTAGCATGTGCACGAGTTATAGAGGCCAAATCATGCATAAAAAGATTTTTTCATGTTAGGTTTATATTTTTCATGAATTAAAATCATTTAAATGAATATAAATTAATATTAATTCAAATAAATAATTAAAAAATATGAGAATACTTCCCTTTGGGCCTAGTGGTCGTGCATAGGCTTGGCATGAAGAAATTTGGAAGATAATTGGGCCCATTTGCATTTTTAAGCCTTTTGCATCATTGTTGACTTTCAAAAATTTCCAAAAATTTCCCAACTTCCACAAGGCATAACTTGGTCCATTTTTAAGCTTTCCACATGTTCTTGGACATTTTGGAAAGGTCTTTGAGTCCTTTAACCAATGCCTTTGGTCCCATGTCATTTTGATTTACCAATCTCAAGTTATGGCCTTTGACTTAAAGTCCTTTTTTGTTGACTTTTGAAAATGACCTATAATGTTGAAACTGATAACTTTTTGTGAGAGCATTTCTTGGACTTGGAACATGAAGATGAATTGTAGGAAATGTCTTTCTCTTCAACATGAGCTTTGGATGGAATTTTTCTGATAATCCATGTGAAAGTTATGCCCTGGTCAATTTCAGTTGACTTTTTCAGCTGTCCAAATATAGTAACTTTTGCATCTTTGATGATTTCTGAGCCAAATTTTGAGAATCATGATCAAGCATTGATCAAATGATGTTTATGGCTTCAAAATGATATGTTGGCCAAAAATTTGAACTTTTGACTGTCAAATGACCATTTTGCCCCTACAGTTGACTGTAGTGCAATCTAGGGTTTTGACTGTGCAATTTTGAGCTGAATGCCTTGAAACTTGACATGGGGATGCTTGACCATCTTTGTGAGCATATGGGACTTGATTGGGCCTTTGAAAAGTTCATTTGCTTGACCAGAACTCAAACCCTAGTTTTGACTGTATAGGAGACAGTTGAGCTGCACAACCCTTGGGGCATTTTGTGACCTTGACTTTGACAATTCTTGATGAATATGGGAGGGCAAATTTTGGGGTACAACAGTTGCCCCTGTTCAATCTTCTTAGACCTGAGGGTGCAGATTGGCTGACGTGCCTTTCGTAATCCGAAGGTAGAAGATGATTGAACACTAAAGTGCCCAGAAATTTGCGCTCACATAGTAGCAGTGATGGGGGAATGGGCTTATAGATGCCATTTAGAGATCGCTGGATAGGGTGATGGGCTTATAGATGCCATCGGGATGTTGATCGCGTAGGAGATTCCTTAGCGAGAACCTGCATACCTGCAAAACAGAAAAATGAGTACCTGACACGTCGCAGGAGCTGATTTTAGATGCTTGATATAGATGTGTCCTGACTGATTACAGGAGCTGGGTCTGGAGCTTCAAACGCTGATGAATGAACCAGGGATGGTTACTGCCTTAGCATGAAGGGTAAGAGAATCCTGAATGATCTCAACAACGCTCGTTGAGAAAATCTTGGTGAGAATTACCATCTTCGTAGTGTCAGGAAGAGAACCAAAGGACATTACAATCTCAAAGGGAGTTACCTCACTCTCGTTGGAGAAGGAACTATAGGAAATTATAATCTGGAAGGAGATATCACCTCACGCTCATGCCGGAGAGGGAAACATCTGAAGAAGGAATTACCACCTCACGCGCCGTTGGAGAGGGGACCATAAGAGAATATCACCTCACGCTCATGCCGGAGAGGGGAACATCTGAAGAAGGGATTACTACCTCACACGCCGTTGGAGAGGGAACCATAAGAGAATATCACCTCACGCTCATGCCGGAGAGGAGAACATCTGAAGAAGGAATTACCACCTCACACGCCGTTGGAGAGGGGACCATAAGAGAATATCACCTCACGCTCATGCCGGAGAGGAGAACATCTGAAGAAGGAATTACCACCTCACGCTCACCGTCGGAGAGGGGACCATAAGAGACTATCACCTCACGCTCATGCCGGAGAGGAGAACATCTGAAGAAGGAATTACCACCTCACGCTCACCGTCGGAGAGGGGACCATAAGAGACTATCACCTCACGCTCATGCCGGAGAGGGAAATATCTGAAGAAGGAATTACCACCTCACACGCCGTTGGAGAGGGGACCATAAGAGAACTTCTACTGAGTCTTTATCAGAAAAATCTGTTTGGAGTCGATTTAACTGGACTAGAGGAATCCTTGAAATGTGTTTGAGAATTTCAACTGCATCTTTCCTGAAAGGTAAAGGTCAGTTATATGCAATGCATGATATGGATCAAGCAATGATGTTTATCAATATAAATGAGACTTGTATGATGCAATACGTTATGCATGCTACAATGATGTATGTGATGATTCGTGTATGTTTTCGTCTAGGAAAATAAATCCTTGACGGGTGCCGGGAAGTCATATCCTGGGCTGATGTTGAGGAAGAGATTTTGCTTCCGCTGTGGATGATTCGTTGCAAGAATACCGATAGGGGAAGATAACTCCGTTGAGGAATAAACTTGGCAAATGAAATAATTTCTGCGGGAGAAAAGACACTCTAGTGATCATGCTGGGGAGTGCTACTCTGTGGGGATAGCGATGCTTTGCTGAGTTGATGAAGATACCTCCGCTGGGGATATCGTTGATGAGTTATGCTGGGGATATCTTTGTTGTGCTGGAAGTGTTGATAGACTTCGTTGGGGGTAGGAAGATATTTTGCCGAGGACGCTCTTTCCGTGGCTTTTGGCTGAGGATAACCCAGTTATATCCTGTTACGGAAATAACTCTTTAAATCAAGCCGGGACGACGCGTTCGTGCTCTGCGAGGGATAAGCTTCCAGAATCTACTGGGGATAAGCTTGCTGCTTGGGGAGACATGAATTCCAACTTTCCTGGGGAAACTGGATTGGACTCTCCTGGGGGAAGTTTTAGACTGCGGGGAAGTGATTCCTTTGAATGTTGGGATACCACCGGGGAACAATCTTTATGCCAAGACTGCCGGGGATGCTTGTTAAGAATATATATGCTGCTGAGGAATGTTTGAGATCGGCTGGAGGATACTTAATTCCCTTGATATTTGATAATTTTGCTTGGAGAAGAATGTATTGTTTCGTTGAACCACTCTCTGGGGAATTAAGATGCACTTGGCCATGTTCTTTAGCTGGACCTACCTGGGTACCTTGGAGGATAGAACAATTAGACTGCTCAGACAACTCTTTATTGCCCCTGTTTCTAGTGTCACCTGCAATGAATTCCTTTGTTTCGTATGCAAATATTCATGAGTTAGCAAATTATTGTCAATGCATACATCACAAATTGAACCTTGGACGTTCTTCGCAAAACAAAACAGAAAAAGAAAAACACTTGGGCACGTTTAACTGGAAATATATTTTTATTGATTTTTGAATGGCCTGAAAATAGGCGTTTTGTGTACAAGAGGCTGACGTCCTAGTAAGAGGTACGTCGCCGATCAAAAGAGTTTATACAAGTTTTGTACAAATGAAAATAAAACAGCTGTGTGAAAGATGAATGATCCACTGGGTTTCAATTCTGCTATTGCTTTTATAACTCTGAGCGTCTCATCACTTGATGACCTTGGTTGAAGGTGAAGCTGACTGATCGATGCCGTTTTGAACTTGATGCAGATACCGGATTCTGGATGCAAAGTGATCAACGAGACATAGTTTTACGCTTTATCCCTAATTTTTGCCTGGACCGCCCTTTCGGGTTTTCAGTCCACCGGGATACCCATTTTTGCCCAAGCCGCCTTTTCAGGTTTTCGACTTGCCGGGTGTACAGATTTTTTCATTTTCATCCCTACATTTTGCCCGAACCCTTTTGGTTCGACGGGAAGCCCTAATTTTTGCCTAGGCATGTCAGCCTAGCGGGTCTTTTTTCATGCGTAGTATTTTTTAACTATGTCTGCATTGGCGGGGTGAGGAAGGTCGTCACCATCCATGTTGGTTAAGATCATTGCTCCTCCTGAGAACACATGCTTAACCACAAATGGCCCTTCGTACGTAGGGGTCCATTTGCCCCTTGGGTCACTCTGAGGAAGGATGATTCTCTTGATAACCAGATCCCCGACTTGATATTCCTGTGGTCTGACCTTTTTGTTAAACGCCCTGATCATTCGTTTCTGATACGTCTGACCGTGGCAGATAGCAGCAAGTCTCTTTTCGTCAATGAGATTGAGTTGGTCAAGTCGTGTCTGGATCCAATCGTCTTCGTTCAGATTTGCATCCTTCATTATCCGTAGAGAGGGAATTTGCACTTCGATCGGCAAGACTGCCTCCATACCATAAACCAGAGAGAAGGGAGTTGCCCCGGTTGACGTCCTGGCTGAAGTACGGTACCCATGCAGAGCGAACGGTAACATCTCGTGCCAATCCTTGTAAGTTACTGTCATTTTTTGCACGATCTTCTTGATGTTCTTGTTAGCTGCTTCTACAGCCCCATTCATCTTCGGTCTGTAAGGAGAAGAATTGTGGTGCTGTATCTTGAACTGTTCGCAGAGCTCAGCAATCATCTTATTGTTCAGATTGGTACCGTTGTCTGTAATAATCCGCTCAGGGACGCCGTATCGACAGATCAGGTTGTGTCGAATAAACCGTGCCACAACAGTCTTGGTTACTGTAGCATAAGATGCTGCTTCAACCCACTTCGTAAAATAGTCGATCGCCACTAGGATGAAGCGATGTCCGTTGGATGCCGTAGGTCTGATCTCGCCAATCATATCTATGCCCCACATTGCAAACGGCCAAGGCGCAGTCAGAACATTCAAGGGAACCGGAGGAACATACACCTTATCTGCATAGATCTGGCACTTGTGGCATGTTCTCGAATGTTGGTAACAGTCAGCTTCCATTGTGGACCAGTAATATCCTGCCCGTAGGATCTTCTTAGCCATGGTATGCCCACTGGAATGCGTACCAAAGGTCCCTTCATGTAGCTCTTCCATGATTCGTTCTGCTTCAGCTTTGTCCACACAACGCAGTAAGGTTGAATCATGATTCCTCTTGTACAAGATGCCGTTGCTTAGAAAGAACTTGGCTGCGAACCTCCTCAGGAATTTCTTGTCATTGATGGAGGCACCTTCAGGGTATTCCTGAGCTTCCAGATATCTCTTCACTTCGTGGTACCAAGGTTTCTCAGTTACCAATTCAGTTTCGAGATCACAACAGTATGCCGGCTCGTCCAGTTTCTCGATGGTGATCTGGGGAGCTTCGTTATCCCATTTAACCTTGAACATTGAAGACATTGTAGCTAACGCGTCCGCTAACTGATTCTCTTCTCTTGGAAAGTGCTCAAAGGTTATCTCCGTGAAGTGGGGAATCATGGTCAACACACATTCTTTGTAAGGAATCAAGTTTGGATGTTTCGTATCCCACTCTCCATTGATCTGATTGATCACTAGAGCGGAATCTCCGAAGACACTGAGGAACTTGATCCGTAGGTCGATCGCCGCTTGAAGACCCATGATACACGCCTCATACTCCGCCATGTTGTTGGTACAGTTGAAACACAGCCGGGCAGTGAGTGGAGTATGAGTACCTTGTGGAGATATGATTATGGCTCCGATACCATTTCCCAAAGCATTGGAAGCTCCGTCAAAGTGCATAGACCATCGGGATCCTGGTTCAGGTCCTTCATCCGGTCCAGGTACTTCACAATCAGTTATAATCATGATGCTTTCATCTGGAAACTCGAAGTTCATTGATTGGTAGTCATCTACAGCTTGATGAGCTAAGTGGTCTGCCAATACACTCCCTTTGATGGCTTTCTGGGTGGTGTACTGAATGTCGTATTCTGTCAAGATCATCTGCCATCTTGCAATTTTCCCAGACAGAGCAGGCTTTTCAAATATGTACTTTATAGGATCCATTTTTGAGATCAACAAAGTAGTGTGAGTCAGCATATACTGTCTCAGCCGGCGAGCAGCCCATACCAAAGCGCAGCAAGTTTTCTCAAGCAGTGAGTATCGGGTCTCACAGTCGGTAAACTTTTTGCTAAGGTAATAAATGGCATGCTCCTTTCGGCCAGACTCGTCATGCTGCCCCAGCACACACCCCATTGAATTGTCTATCACTGTCAGATATAGGATCAGAGGTCTCCCTTCAACCGGTGGCATAAGGATGGGTGGTTCTTGGAGATACTCTTTGATTCTGTCGAAGGCAGCCTGACATTCATCGTTCCAACGTACTACCTGATCTTTCTTCAGTAGCTTGAAGATTGGCTCACAGGTAGCAGTCAGATGAGAGATGAATCGAGCAATATAATTCAGGCGTCCTAAAAAGCCTCTGACCTCCTTCTCTGTCTTGGGAACTGGCATCTCTTGAATGGCTTTGACCTTAGCAGGGTCCACTTGAATTCCTTTATCACTGACCACGAAGCCTAGCAACTTCCCAGATCTTACCCCGAAGGTGCACTTGTTTGGGTTCAATCTCAGCTTGTACAGTTTCAACCGGTCAAACAACTTCTGTAGATGATCTAGATGCTCTTCCTCGGTTTGGGACCTAGCGATCATGTCGTCCACATACACTTCGATCTCATGATGGATCATATCATGAAATAAGGCAACCATGGCACGCTGGTAGGTTGCCCCAGCATTCTTTAATCCGAACGGCATGACCTTGTAACAGAAGGTGCCCCACTGAGTAACAAATGTAGTCTTTTCCATGTCTTCAGGTGCCATCTTGATCTGATTGTAGCCTGAAAAGCCATCCATGAAAGAGAATACTTTGTATTGAGCTGTATTATCAACAAGGACATCAATGTGAGGTAAGGGGAAGTCATCCTTGGGGCTGGCCCTGTTTAGATCCCTGTAGTCGACACACATTCTGACCTTGCCGTCCTTTTTAGGTACCGGCACCACATTAGCAACCCACTGAGGGTAAGAAGTCACTGCAAGAAACCCGGCATCAAACTGTTTCATCACCTCGGCCTTAATCTTCTCTGACATCTCTGGACGCATCCGACGAACCTTTTGTTTAACTGGAGGGCAGTCTTCCCTGGTTGGCAAATGATGGACAACAATATCGGTATCCAACCCTGGCATGTCTTCGTAGGACCAGGCAAAGATCTCCATATAGTCATGTAGCATCTTGGTTAACCGTTGCTTCACGCTGAGCTCTAGGTTGGCACCAATCTTTACCTCTTTTCTGTCTGCCTCAGTACCCAGGTTTATAGTTTCCACTGGCTCTTCATGGGGTTGAATTGCCCTCTCTTCCTGAAGCAACAGTCTTGCAAGCTCGCCAGGCACTTCGCAATCATCTTCACCTTCGTCTTCGGCTAAGTTGATCGGATTTTCGAAGTCATAATTGGCATTAGCAGAGCTGTTATCAGTGAGATCCAGAGTGGATTGGAACCTGTATGAGTGAGTGTGTGTGTAAATACAGCTGTTTTGAAAATTATGTAAAGGAAATGAAAGAAGAAAAAGGAACACAATATTTGTAATGCGAAAAGTCCAAGATTTTCATTCATGATGTATAAAATGACAGTTCATATGCCCTCACAAATAGAACCACGGTGCCTCGGGTAAGACACCGGGCCATAGAGTTTATCATTGTTTATTACAAAATATCAAAACAAAGAAATTTATTACTTAGTGTCAAAAGAAACATGGAGATTGTCCTTGGCGCTCCAATTGTTAAGTCCACCATCAGCAGCCGGGTAGATCCAGCTATCAAACTCGGCTTCATCAACTTCCTCTTCATCAACAATAGCATTAACTCCATGAGCAGGCAGGGGAGCTGTCACCACATTAGGCTTGTCAGACGCTTCAAACTGTACCTCCTTAGCATCAATGAGGTCCTGCAGCTTATTCCTTAGTGCCCAACAGTCATCAGTGGCATGCCCCGGGCTATCTGAATGGTAAGCACAACGGGCATTCGGGTTGTACTTAGGAGAGGTAGTGTTAGGGAACTTTGGTGCCTCCTTGACAGATACCAAATTGGTTGCGAGCAGCTGTGGCAGAATCTGCGATAGGGTCATGCTTAAACGGGTAAACTCTCTCCGGGGTCTATCAACCCTTTGAGGATTATTTGGCCGGGGAGCGGCAGCAGGCTTAGCGATCATTACCGCGCTGACAGATTGGCGGTGATCAGGTCTTTCTGATTTTCTGGAGCCATACACAGCACTAGACTCCTTTTTAAACGGTTTCTTGTCCGACCCAGATGATGATGCAACCTTTGCAATCTTCCCAGACTTCAACCCAGCTTCAATTCTCTCTCCAGTTAAGATCAAATCAGTGAAACCAGCAGAAGAATTCCCAATGAGATGGTTAAAAAACGGCCCAGATAGGGTCCCCAAGAACATGTCCACTAACTCTCGATCAGTCAAAGGTGGCTGCACCCTGCCAGCCAAGTCTCTCCACTTCTGCGCGTACTCTTTAAAACCTTCACTTGCACCTAACGACATACCCTGGAGTTGGGTACGTGTGGGGGCAAGGTCGGCATTATACTGATACTGCTTGTAGAAAGCAGTAGCCAGCTCCTCCCAGTTACGAACTTTGGTCCCATCCAGCTGATAGAACCATTCGAGATGAGTCCCTGAAAGACTCTCCTGGAAGAAGTGGATCCATAGATTCTTGTCCGCAGAGTACGGCTGAATCTTCCGAACATAGGACCTCAAATGCAGCTTGGGACAGGATGCCCCGTCATACTTAGAAAAAGTTGGAGCTTTGAACTTGTGCGGGATAATTACACCAGTGGACAAACCCAGATCTCCAAAATCCAGCCCAGGTACCTGTTGCACCTCCATAGCCTTCAACCTGTCTTCCAGTTGTTTATACCTGTCATCTGCAGGAGGGTACTGTTCCTCATCAAAATCTGTCTCGTTGTCGGAGACTTCTGGAGTAGGAAGCTTTACTTCTGCCTGAGAAGGACTCTTGCCAACAGAAGAAACAACCTCTTCCTGGTGCAGGGTATTACCCAACCTTCGGCCCGAGTTGAATAGAACAGTTCTTCTTTTCTTCTTCTTCTCCTTCTTCAGGAGCATAGTCTTCAGTTCCTCTTGGCCTTTGGCTAGACCCAGGATTAGCTCTTGAAACTGCGCATTCTGCGCCTGGAGAGCCTTGATTGAAGTCTCAGTTGATTCAGATCCGGAATTCATGATGCTGAAATAAATAGCGAAGAACTGTAAGCAACCTGAAAAAGGGGAAAAACCTGCTATGCACATGATGTATGAAATGCGTATGAATTATGTTTTCAAAGACAATCGGGAATCAACTTTGTAAACAAAAAAAGAACACACTTCATTAGATTCAACTTTGCAACTGAAATTATTCAACAAGTTGCCCTTAGGCGTTTACATGAAATGAAACAACTGGAAAGGAAATAAACTGTAAAGGCACATTCAGAATTCCTCATTGATCCCATGGTCTCCTCTTCTCAGTACGGAGGTAGGCATTCAGAGCTCTCTCATTCTCCAACTGTTTTGTCAGCTTCTGGATCTTTGATTCCTGCTCGTTGACCTTTTCCCGGTAAGAATCCCGTTCTTCTTGCAGTTGCGACCAAGATCTCTTCAATGTCTCATAATCAGTAGGTATCTGAGGAGGAAGGACAGTTGGAGGAACACCATCTTTATCAGGACACTCAAGAATGACGGGTCTGACAGCTTCATACGGCATACCTAACTTCTGAGCACGGGTGCGAACCCATTTGTAGTAGGCTTCCATAGGTAGAGAAGTCTTTGGCCCTAGCTCTTGTGGGTCAGCTTTATGAACCTTCTCCCAAGCCTTGATGAACCTACGACGCAGCTCGTCACTATCCACCTGAAACTCGAAACTGATGTGAGGCACCAACATCTCATGGGGGCCTGCTCTTCTTGCTCTTCCAAACTGACGGAGTGCTAGGCATGGATTGTAAGAGATCCCTCCTTGAGTACCAATCAGAGGAACATTAGGATACTCCCCGCATCGATCAATAATAGCTATCTCATCCAAACCTCTGCAAGTCCAAATGATATCTTTATCGGTGAGAGACATTAACCTGTGAGCCCAACCTCTTCCTTCTTGGTTCTTCAGTACGGACTTAGGGAGGTGCGAAATAAACCACCTCACCAACAAAGAGATACAACACCATAGGGTTCCTCGTCTTCGGGTAGTACGGGCATGAAGTTGTTGCAAGATGTCACCCAAGAGAGTGGGCACAGGGTTCTGAGACATAAAGATCCTAATGGAAGTGACATTGATGAAGTTGTCAGGATTAGGAAACAGGACTAACCCATAGATTAGGAGAGCCAAGATGTCTTCATATGCCCTAAAGTCCAAGTCATTCCAGAAGCTGTTAGCTTTACCAATCAGAAACTTGGCCAAGAAACCCTTAACTCCGCTTCTAGTTACCCAGTTGTCTGTTACCTCTTGATGGGTCAAAGGAAGAGCTGCAGCAATGTCCTCAAGCCTGAGGGTCTTTTCCCAACCAGTAAAGGGAGTCTGATCCAAGATAGGGATACCAAGCAGATTAGAGAACTCTTCCAGGGTAGGGACCAGCTGGAAGTCTTGAAAGGTGAAGCACTGGTACTGAGGGTCATAGAATTGGGTTAGAACACTCATCAACTGTTGATCCCGCTTTGCAGTGACTAAACTGAGAAGAGAACCATGCCTCTGAATGAAGGAAGTGGTGTTTGGAATTCTGCTAACCAACTCATCAATCAACTCAGGTGAACGAACAAAGTTGAACCGGATAGTATTCCTTCGCACAGGCATCATAATGTCCTACAAAACAGAGCAAAGATGAAACCCTCTTGTCTTTGAAATGGTCAGTTCTTATGCAGGATGCAATGCTCATGATGTTATGATGTTATGATAAAGCACACCACATACAGATACAAAGGCAAACATGGTAAGGCACACAAGTCACACAAGGAAAGCCCCTAAAGTTTAGGCCAGCATGAGGTCTAGGTACTACCCTCTTTCAGTTTGTTGGTTCATACCTGTCCTAATCAAAAGTAACCGGGTTCTTAGAGGATCCCAATATCATTGACTACCCTCAATCGGTCATAACTCCAGCATCGCAATCTTTTCTTGCGGCCAGAACCATCACGAGAGTTTAGCCTCAATGGGCGTAGCATACTGCTACAATTCTAAAGGCCAAGTTGTGTCAATTAAGGTTCTAAGGTTGTTGGTGCTTAATGACTCCTTAGAAGACCCATATTCTCCTCGTTGCAACACAAGGGATATCGATACAGACCAAGGTGCCACACCAACGTAGCCACTGTTTCACCCGTGTCGGTCTACGCCGGACAGGTCCCTCACAGCTTATGCTACCTAAACAGGGTATCCCCAGATCCGGGTTAGGATCTATGTAACTCCCATGCGACCCACAAATTTAAAGCAGACAAGTCAATACAATTGAAAACACAGTTATGAACTAACCCTAAGGTACACCTCACTTTATAAAGTAGTCCCCAGCAGAGTCGCCAGTTCTGTGATCGGTGGATCTGGAACTGACTGTTTAACGCTGGTTCGCGAAATGTCGCGGAAGCAAGAGTCGCCACCGTCTTTTATTTTCTCCAAATGGAAAGGACAAAAGCACAGAAAAATTCCTTAAAGAGATTGCTCTCGGTTCGGGAGGTAGGTTATAGAAAGGGAAGGTGTTAGCACCCTTTCTATCCATGGTTATCCATGGGCTCTTAGATACTTGCTCATTGTGTTTTTAAAAATGGTTTGTTTGCTTTTCAACTGTGGGTTTTTAAAAAGTTTCTTTGAAAATTCCAGTTCGACTCTTGTATCGGTCCTCAAGAGTGTTTGAAAAATTGCTTTCGAAAGCTTTTTGAAAAGGTGTCGGTGTGAAAAGTATTTTTGATTTGTTTTGAAATTAGAGCAAGTATCTAGAGTCGTCTACTATCCTAAGGAATTCGTCTGTGTAGATGTCCTTTAAAGTAGTGTCATCCCACCATTGAGAGGTAGGTAGCACCACCGTTGGAGGTGTTCGGGTCAATTCGAGGTTCGGGACATGGTGATCACCAGAGCAATGGGAAGACACCTTAGAAGCTACCCTCATGCCAGGTTCCCGGATCATGAGGACTTACTAAGACATCCTCTACTCGACGATCACCTTTCGAGGCAAGGCAACAGTGAGGCGTACCCTAGGGGTGGTGTGTGATTTGTGTGTCAGATTCATTTATTTTTGTCTTTTGTCAAAGTGATCTATGCGTTTGTTTTTATTTTATTTAAGGCCATTCATTCTTGCATGCATTTATTTAACAGTTAAAAAAAGTGCGAGAAAGGTAAAGTTCTAAACTATTACAAAAGGCGCGGGTCCACATCGCCAAAATTTCCAGGACCCGATTTGACAGAAAGTAAATAAATAAAGCAAGGTGCGAAAGATAAATATTTACATGGCTTAGGGACAATTACAAAAATTATAGTAAGCGATAATAAAATAAATGCGCAATTAAATGATTAATGACGGGCGTTGGACCCTTTTTGCAAATAATTAAAATTACTAAGGACTTAAAAATTAAAATTAAATGAGAATGATATTTTTTGTGTTTTTTAGATTTAATGGAAAAAGGAAATTAATTGAGATTAAATTTAAACGGCAAACCCTAATTCTAATATTTTTTTATTTATTATGAAAGAATTAAATTATAACTTAAATTAAACTCTAATTCATTTATGTACAATTTAAATAGGAAAATAAATAAATAAATAATAATTATTATTCTAAAAAAGAAGGGAAAAATATTAAAAGGAATAAAAAATAGCAATTAACCTAATTCTACATTTTTGGATTTTTCATGAAAATAATTACTATATAAATATTTATTAATTTTGGCCTTTTCTGATTTTTTATAATATTTTTATATTTTATAGAAAAAATAAATTAATTAATTAAAGCAATAAAAATAACATAATACAATAATTAATAAATGTAAGAAGAAAAAAATGTAAAATGCAAACCAGGGTGGGGGTTGCCCCAAATAAGGAGGTGTTTTTGTGAAAAGCCTGGCCCAATAAGCATGCAAGTCCATTGACTTTTGGTGTAGCGTGTGATACGTTTGACTCAAGTTCAGGGTGTTCTCCAATCCTGGCCCTTGACTAGATCTCCTGGGACGCGTGGATGGTGATTGTTGAGTGTGCATGGTGAACCTTAACGTTAAGCCTGCATGTGAATTTGATTTGAAAAATAATATAGCAAATATACAGACCTGGGACTTGAACCCAGGTCTTTGATGTTACCACTACGTATCCCTGCCACTGAATCACTTTGGTTTCAATTAATATAAAATAACGCGTAAATAATATAAAAAGAAGATGCTAATGCCCTTGGAATTTCGCGCGAATTTTAAATGGACCACTGGCTGATGGACACGTCTTCGTCTCCTTCCCCACCCTGTAAAACAAAACTCAAGGGGAACGGTTTTTGAAGCGTGGTTTTAAGGTGGATTCAAGAAAATAGCGAATAGCATTCTAGGCATCATAAATTGTTCGCGAGGCATATGTTTTATTCAGAAGAACACGCTGAATGCAATGGTAACAGTCTTGAATCCCAATTGTTCCTTGGGTGAGAAACCCCAAATTTGAAACCTGTAAACCCTAGTTTTTTGACAATGGCGAAAGCATAAATATGGCACGAAAATTCAATTGAACATATTGGTTAGCACAGAAACATCATGACAAACAATAATCCACAAAGAAAAATGCAAAAAGATGCTTAGATAATGATATGCGATTTGGAAAAATTTGCTTCACAGTTTGAGGTCTTGGTACCGTTTCAATGCGTTTGGCTTGTTGTTTTTGATTGAGAAAGGTTCAGGGATATCTCAGGATGCTATTGAAACAAAAATCAAAGCTTGAATCGTCCTAAAAGCTAGATTTCAGTGTTGAGTTTTTTTGTCAAAAGTTTCAATATGCCAAAGGTGTGTTATGCGCAGCTTTCAGTCTTGGATCATTAGGGTTCTCATTCTGATCATATATGGAGTGATTAGGTTAAGAAAAGTTGGACAAAATCTTATGCATTGATGAATTTTGGATATTTGATTTCATGGATCTTTTACAATCTTTTTCATGGTGTTTTTGTACCAAATCTGATCAATTATCATCAAATCCTTCCCTATTAGCATGTGCACGAGTTATAGAGGCCAAATCATGCATAAAAAGATTTTTTCATGTTAGGTTTATATTTTTCATGAATTAAAATCATTTAAATGAATATAAATTAATATTAATTCAAATAAATAATTAAAAAATATGAGAATACTTCCCTTTGGGCCTAGTGGTCGTGCATAGGCTTGGCATGAAGAAATTTGGAAGATAATTGGGCCCATTTGCATTTTTAAGCCTTTTGCATCATTGTTGACTTTCAAAAATTTCCAAAAATTTCCCAACTTCCACAAGGCATAACTTGGTCCATTTTTAAGCTTTCCACATGTTCTTGGACATTTTGGAAAGGTCTTTGAGTCCTTTAACCAATGCCTTTGGTCCCATGTCATTTTGATTTACCAATCTCAAGTTATGGCCTTTGACTTAAAGTCCTTTTTTGTTGACTTTTGAAAATGACCTATAATGTTGAAACTGATAACTTTTTGTGAGAGCATTTCTTGGACTTGGAACATGAAGATGAATTGTAGGAAATGTCTTTCTCTTCAACATGAGCTTTGGATGGAATTTTTCTGATAATCCATGTGAAAGTTATGCCCTGGTCAATTTCAGTTGACTTTTTCAGCTGTCCAAATATAGTAACTTTTGCATCTTTGATGATTTCTGAGCCAAATTTTGAGAATCATGATCAAGCATTGATCAAATGATGTTTATGGCTTCAAAATGATATGTTGGCCAAAAATTTGAACTTTTGACTGTCAAATGACCATTTTGCCCCTACAGTTGACTGTAGTGCAATCTAGGGTTTTGACTGTGCAATTTTGAGCTGAATGCCTTGAAACTTGACATGGGGATGCTTGACCATCTTTGTGAGCATATGGGACTTGATTGGGCCTTTGAAAAGTTCATTTGCTTGACCAGAACTCAAACCCTAGTTTTGACTGTATAGGAGACAGTTGAGCTGCACAACCCTTGGGGCATTTTGTGACCTTGACTTTGACAATTCTTGATGAATATGGGAGGGCAAATTTTGGGGTACAACAGTAAGGTTTGGTACTCATATGCTGGAAGGAGAGGCTGAAGCCTGGTGGGACAACAGTCGTCAGAGGTTGGAAACTGCAGGTACAGATGTTACTTGAGTAGTGTTTCAAGCCGAATTTCTTGATAAGTACTTTCCAGAAGACATTCGCAGTGCAAAAGAGATCGAATTTTTGGAGCTGAAACAGGGTAGCATGATTATCGCTAAGTATGTTGCATGGTTTGAAGAGTTGGTATAGTATTGTGCCCATTACAATACTGGAGAGGCTATGACTTCAAAGTGCTTGAAGTTTAAGAACGGGCTGCGTCCCGAGATTAAACAGGGTATTGCTTGTCAGAAGATAAGAAATTATCCAGAGTTGGTAAGTAGAAGCATAATCTATGACAATGATCACAGGGCTAGGATTGCTCACTACAAGGCTGCGAATGAGCGAAAGGGTAAGCAGAGGTTTGGAGGTACACTGTATAGTGCTCCAGCTGACAAAGGAAAGCAGAAAGCTGTTGTAGGTAAGAAGCCAAGTGGGGGAGGGGCAGTTCCCAATCCTATGAAGTGCTTCAGATGTGGTGGTACGGGTCACCATGCTAATGATTGTACAGTTGATGTGAAGAAATTCTTTAAGTGCGGAAAACCAGGTCCAGTTATAGCTGAGTGCAGGTCCACTATGCCTACCTGTTATAACTATGGAGAAAAGGGTCATATCAACACCCACTGTGAGAGGCCGAAGAAGTCGCAGGTTAGTGGGAAGGTGTTTGCATTGGTGGGAACCCAATCCACCAGTGATGATCGTTCGATCAAAGGTACTTGTTTTATTAATGGTGTTCCTTTGCTTGCTATTATTGACACGGGTGCAACCCACTCGTTTATTTATGTTGATTTCATGACGAGATTAGGAATAATTCCATCTACTTTGGATCAGAGGATGAAAATTGAAACTCCATCTATTGGTCCTGTGGTTACTTATTTAGTATGTTTGAATTATCCTTTGACTATCTTTGATAAGGATTTCGGAGTGGACTTGATTTGTTTACCACTCAGTAATCTGGACGTTATCTTGGGGATAAACTGGTTAGAGTTTAATCGTGTGTACATTGACTGGTTTAGGAAGAGGTTGTTGTTCCTTACTCCTGAAGAGGAAGCATTGGCTAATTCGTTATCCATCAAGGAGATGAGGATCTTGGTGGAGGATGAAGCTAAGATGTTTAATGTGTTTGCTTCACTATTGGTTGAGAGTAAAACATCAATTGAAGAGTTACCGATGGTGAATGAATTTCTTGAAGTGTTTCCTGATGATATTACTAATTTACCTCTGAAGAGAGAAGTTGAATTTACTATTGATCTTGTTCCTGGTACTAGGCCTATTTCTATGGCGCCGTACAGGATGTCTGCATCAGAATTGGCAGAGTTGAAGGCTCATATTGGTGAATTGCTTGATAATAAATTTATTAGGCCGAGTGTGTCGCTGTGGGGAGCTCCGGTGTTATTGGTGAAGAAGAAGGATGGTAGTATGTGTATGTGTATCAATTACCATTAGTTGAATAAAGTGACAATTAAGAATAAGTATCCGCTCCCTAGAATTGATGACTTAATGGATCAGCTTGTTGGTGCCCGGGTATTAAGTAAAATTGACTTGAGGTTGGGTTACCATAAGATTAGAGTAAAGGAGGGGGATATTCAAAAGACTGCCTTTAGAACTCGCTACAGACATTACGAATATGCAGTGATTCCTTTGGGAGTGTCTAATGCGCCGAGTGTGTTTATGGAGTATATGAACCATATTTTCCATTCTTACCTAGATCAGTTTATTATAGTATTTATCGATGACATATTGATTTATTCTAAATCTGAAGAGGATCACGCGGAACACTTGAGAATTGCGTTGCAGGTGTTGAAGGATAATGAACTGTTTGCAAAGTTCTCGAAGTGTGAATTTTGGCTGAAGACCGTGAGTTTCCTAGGACATGTTATTTCAGGTGATGGTATAGCAGTGGATCCATCTAAAATAAGTGCAGTACTTCAGTGGGAACCTCCGAAGACAATAACTGAGATTAGAAGCTTTTTGGGTTTGGCAGGTTATTACCGAAGATTTATTGAAGGGTTTTCTAACTTGGCGTTGCCATTGACTCAGTTGACTAGAAAGAATCAAGCTTTTGTTTGGGATGCGGCGTGTGAAGAAAGTTTCGAGGAGTTGAAAAAGAAATTGACTTCAATCCCAGTGTTAGTGTTGCCAAGTCTGAGCGAACCGTTTGTGGTATACTGTAATGCGTCTAAGATGGGCTTAGGCGGGGTGTTAATGCAAGATGGTAAAGTAGTGGCTAATGCTTCTCGGTAATTAAGGGTGAATGAGAGGAAGTATCCTACTCATGATCTTGAATTGGCTGCAATTGTTTTTGTATTGAAGATATGGAGGCATTGTTTGTATGGGTCGAGATTCGAAGTGTTTAGTGATCGCAAGAGCTTGCAGTATTTGTTTGACCAAAAGAATTGAATATGAGGCGGAGAAGGTGGTAAGAGTTCTTGAAGGACTATGATTTTAATTTGAGTTACCATCCAGGAAAGGCTAATGTTGTAGCAGATGCTCTGAGTCAGAAGACAATTCATATGTCAGCATTAATGGTAAAGGAAATGGAATTGATTGAGCAGTTTAGAGACTTGAGCATGGTCTGTGAAACGATGCCTAATAGCATTAGGTTGGGTATGTTGAAGGTAAATAATGATTTCTTAGACATAATTAAGGAAAATCAGGGGCTCGATGTGAAGTTAGTGGATTTGATGCCTACGGGAGAAGGTGATCCCGAGGGTGCTTTTAAAGTTGATAATAATGGGGTGTTGAGATTCCGGGGCAGAATTTGTGTGCCGGATAATGTCGAACTGATGAAAGCTATCTTGGAAGAGAATCACCGCAGTAGCTTAAATATTCATCCGGGAGCGACAAAAATGTATCAAGACTTGAAGAAGTTGTTTTGGTGGTTTGGTATGAAGAGAGATATAGCTCAATTTATGTATGCTTCCTTGACATGTCAGAAGTCGAAAGTAGAGCATCAGAAACCGTCAGGGTTAATGCAACCGTTGGAGATTCCCGAATGGAAATTGGATAGCATTGCCATGGACTTTTCTACTAGTTTACCAAATACGGCGAGAGGCTTCGATGCAATCTGGGTAGTTATGGATCAGCTTACGAAATCCGCACATTTTATACCGATTAATATGAGCTTTCCATTGAAGAAATTGGCAGAGATTTATATCAGAATAGTGGTGAAGTTGCATGGAGTTCCGTTGAGAATAGTGTCGGATAGAGATCCGAGGTTTACTTCGGAATTTTGGAAAAGTTTGCAGGAGGCTTTGGGTTCTAAGTTGAAACTGAGTTCGGCTTATCACCCGCAGACGGACCATCAATTAAAGATAACTATCCAATTGTTAGAGGACTTGTTGAGGACTTCTGTGTTGGAGAGAGGTGGTGCGTGGGATACTCATTTTCCATTGATTGAGTTTACGTACAACAATAGTTACCATTTTAGTATTGGAATTTCACCTTTTGAAGCTTTGTATGGTAGGAGGTGTAGGACACCTTTGTGTTGGTATGAGACTGGTGAGAATGTTGTGCTTGGACCTGAAATTGTACAACAGACTATGGAGGCAATTCAGATGATTCGTGAAAAGATGAAAGCGTCTCAGAGTAGACAGAAGAGTTACCATGATAATCGGAAGAAAAAAAATTAGAATTCAGTGAGGGTGACCATGTGTTCTTGAGAGTTAACACGATGACAGGTGTTGGACGGGAATTGAAATCAAAGAAATTGGATCCTAAGTTCATTGGACCGTATCAGATCTTGCAGAGGGTTGGTACCGTGGTGTACAGGGTGGCGTTATCGCCAGAACTTTCGAACTTGCATGACGTGTTTCATGTGTCGCAACTTCGGAAGTATGTGTCTGACCCATCTCATGTTATTCAGAGGGATGAGGTACATATTAGAGACAACCTGACAGTGGAAGCAATGTCAATAAGGATTGAGGATCACAAAATGAAGTATCTCAGAGGAAAGGATATTCATTTGGTGAAAATAGCTTGGGTGGGAGCTGCTGGAGGAAGTGTAACTTGGGAGCTGGAAAGCGAGATACGAGAGTCGTATCTAGAATTGTTTCCATGAAGTACATTTTCGGGGACAAAAATAAATTAAGTGGAGGAGAGTTGTAACACCCATTTTAATTTATTTAACCGTCGAGTTATATTTTTGTTTGATTTAATTCCGTTAAAGGTACTTGTATGATAGAACCTTAGTTGAGGGCATTGGAAAGTATTTTAGGTTGTGTTATTAGTAGTGATAATATTAATAATAGCATAAGATTATTATTATTATTATTATATTATTCGTATTATTATTATTATTATTATTATTATTATTATTATTATTATTATTAATTTAATAATTAAAAAGTCATATTTGATGGGTAATGGGATTAGTGGAGAATAAGAAGGAAATAATAGGTTAAGTAGTAGGGGAGGGGTTTCTTTCACGTAAGAAGAGCAGTTGGAGAAAAACAAGAAACCAAAAGGGAGCGGCTGCTAGGAAGATTGGGAAGAAACAAATTCACCGGAAATTCCAAACGATTCCAAGGTAATGGGGGGATAATCTATTTCAATATGGGTGTATTATCATGAGAGGGTAGTGAGGGTGCCATTCACTCATAGGTTTCTATGTATACGGTAACTGTTGTGTGAATTAATTATAACATAATGGAGTTGTGATTAATATGAATGAAAATTGTTGTGTTATGTTCATTAAAAATATACTGTTGATTGTTGTGATATATATGAGTGAATTTTGGAGTCTGTAATTTAATCGAATGAAAAATGAAGGAATTGTAGAGAAATTGTTTTTGAAAAAAATAAAAATAAATGTGCCAATTGGCACATTGTGGGTGGGTGGAAAACATGACGTCCGTCATGTTGTGTGTGTGTGGGTGGATCATTATTATTAGTGAGTGGATTATGTGTACATTATAATATTAGTTAGCCTTAGGTATTAATTTATTAGAATCTCATCACAATGACTTACAAGTAGCTAGTTATATACATTAGAACATATTAGCTTTTTATTTTAAATCATCATTTGAAATATTTGTAGCGTACAATACTTGATCATTGGATATAAATATTAAGCTCAAGTTGAATATTGGCTATATTTCTTAGGACTCCATCACAGTAGTTACAGGATATATATATATATATATATATATATATATATATATATATATATATATATATATATATATATTAGTTTAATTAGTTTAATTGAACTAGTATATATTGGATTAATAGGTTGTAGACACTAGCAGTTAGTAGTAAACAAGCAAGGTTAGTAGTTATCAGAGACAGAAAATGTAGTAGCAAAAATAATTCTGTAATAAAATAGCAGTAAGACATGGAGGCCATATTTAACTGATATACATAATGTTTTTGGAATTAAATAGTAGAATAGAATTGATTAGCATAGATAACATTTATCAGGTGCTGTCTTGGAACAACAGTAGCAGAATTGGTGGATTATTGGTGAATTAATTAGATACTTGATAAGCTTAGAATTGTTGGTGAAATTGGTGAATTGTATGTATGGGCGTGCATATGTCTGAACAGGTGTGGTAATACTAGTGAGTATTACGGCAAGTGTGAGACTTGCAATTGATTAGGAGGATCGTATCGATGTGAACATGTGAATTTTATGCATATCGTTGTCATGCATTTCATGGTGTTATTGGTTGAAATAGGTCATTTCTCTGGAGGAGTGTATGTGACCACTGGTGTAGATCAATCATTGCCTAGTAGAGGTGTATGTGATTTATCTGGTTCGATTGAATGAACTTTGGTGATTGGTACCACATGCATTATGTCTTTGTTGAGTCACATTGCATCATTATGATTTGATTGGATCGTGTGTTGTGTGATTACTACTCTTAACATGATTATTTCACTGTTAAATTATTGAATGTAGTTCTCACCCCTTTTGTTGTTGTTGTTTTGTCTGTGCTTCTTTGGGGGTACAGATAATCTAGGTACTTGAGTGTGTATGGAGTGTGTGTTGCCTGATCGAGTCTTAGGAGTCGCTCTGATACGTAACACGGGATTTGGGAGTTTTATTATTTGTTATTTATTTTATCATTTGGTTACGTATCTTTTATTCATTTGGAAGTTTGTTGAACCACGGTGTATGGTAGATATTTTTGGTGTTTAGGCTAATTTCCAAGTTCAGATAAAAAGATTATTATCCATTGTTTTTGATTCATTAATAAAAGGAGTTTATGTTGGTTGGTTTTTAATGTGACATTCCACTTTTTGGTGAAAAACTCTGATTATTTTCTTATAATTGTGTATTTTTATAATGGGGAAAGTGGGGTGTTACATGGGCGTTCCAAATAGTGTGCGACTATCTGAGGATAGGGGCCACGATCCCGTTGTTTTTCTATTGTTTTCATATCCATAGGAGTAGGACCGATGGAAGGTGGGGATGGGTCTCCCACAAACAAGGCAGCGAGAAGTTGTTTAAGGCCTATTTGGAATCTGTCTGTTATTTTAAGGACAAATATATCTTGGTACAACGCTCCTCGACGAAGGCAATGTTAAGCGTTTTTAGGACCAATCTGTCGCTTAACGAGGATGGGACTCCTTGTATTAATGAGCTTGGGGAGCCTATCGCGATGTTAATTTGCAAGTTCCCGTTTCAATGGACCAGCAGGCATTTCGAGCGAGAATTGAACTCTTACATTTGGAGAGAGGGGGAGCTTGGGGATGAGGGTCTGGAGAGCTTCTCCACTATGACTTTGTTCATAGCTCAAACCCCTCCGGTCCAGCGAGTCGGTCGGGGAGGCAGGCCAATGTTGGATAGAAACGGGGAGCCCGTGTTCGAGCCGGGTCTCATAAACGAGAGGGAGCTCCTCGAAAGCGAGGATCCCATTAGATATCTGGGTATATATATTCTTTTCCAGTATGCAGTGATCGTTTGTTTGACTCGCCGTTTTACTGACTCTTCTCTTTTTTGTTTGTTTTGCAGAAAACATGAATCCTACCCAGGAACGTCTTGCCAAGACACTTGCTGCTCTAGCGAGAAAGGCTAAGAAGGATGCATAGACTAGCTCAGTTCCTGCTCCTGGGTCGGGTGGATCGTCCTCGACTCTGGCCACATTTGCTCCATCTCCTGCAACTGTTTCCTCGAAGGTGAAGAGGCCTCGGCCCGAAGGGAGTGTAAAACTTATCGAGGAGACGAGAAAAGGAACTTATGATCCACCTCCTTGCTGGATGGAGAGGTCTTTTTTCGAGGGCACGACTCTTCATCTTCCTCGGTCTAAATCTCTCCTTCTTGAGGGAATGAGTCGTCCGGAGAAGAGGGTGACGCTGGCCCAAGATGTGGGTGGTTTGATACGGATCTTAGAGATGTTCGTCGCGTACACCGAGGGGATTTCATCCCAGGAGATAGAAATGAAAAATCTCCAAACCAAGTTGGCAGCGACTGAGAAGGCCTTGGTCGATAAAGACAAAGCCCTAAAGATGATTGAGGCTGAATCGGGGAAGGTAGCGGCCTTGACTGTCGAGATTGCGCTCGCTAAGGTTGAGTTGGTGGACACCGAGGAATTGAAGACTCGAGCTGAATTAGTTGGCCGTTTCTAGCTGGCTGTGGATGATGCTCAGGCCGCTTCTGAGGGGAGTTTCAAAAACACGGTGAATCAAATGCGTGTGTTGAATCACGATGCTGAGCTCAACACTTTGGGCATGGGGGTCAACTACTACATGGCTAATGGTCAGATTCTGGTTCCCGACTACCTGGGGGATATTATCAATCAACCGACTGGGGATCCTACTCGATTTTCACATATCATCGAAGGAGAATGGAGGGGTGATTGTGTATTTGTTTCGGCCTGCATTCCATTTTTGTAATATTTGTTATTTCCCGGGCTGTTGCCTGTTTATGTAATATTCATACAATTTCGGCCCAAGTGGTCGCTTTATTTATTTTTTCAACCATTGGTCGTTTTGTTTTGAATATTTAACTTGTGTTATTTGAATGCTTGTTGACAAGTTAGCCCGATTAGGACTTTCATATTTTGCAAAGAGTTTGTATCGGGGATATGCTTGTTTTATATGTTCGTCGATGCAGGGAAACCAATCAAATGACCAAGGTGAATACTGGGCGAGGGCCAAAACTCAGGTCTCGTTTCGAGGGATCTGGGTTCGGAAGCGTGAACATCCCGTCGCGAGTTAGGCGTTCTGCCGTCGTGGCACAGAGACTATGGAGCTCGGTTGAGTTATCCATGTTGGGCTGATGGCGCGCTTGTCAACTGAGCAAAGCCTCGCCCCTTTTGAATACTTTGGGTGCTACGCTTGTGCCTAGGGGTGCACGTGTGGTCAGGCTTAGGTGAGTCTGTCTTTGTTGACCAAATTGTCGAATGCTCAGTGTTCTCAACTGTAGTATTGTTTTAACTTTTAAGCGAAACATGATCAAACGAGTTTTTCCCCTTGTAAGTCTTCTAAGTAGTACGCTCTAGTCCCCATTTTTGCGTAGATGCGATAAGGACCTTCCCAGTTTGATGCGAGCTTGCCTTCACGATATTCTTTGCAATTTCTCTTTAATACAAGGCTGCCGACGTCGAACTCTTAATGTATGACTTCGGAATCATAATGCATGGCTATTTTTTGTTTGAGCCAGGCCTCTCATAGGGCCGCCCCCATTCTGATTACTTCCACCAGATCTAGTTCTTCTATGAGGGTGATGCCATTCATCTCCTCATTGAGAGGTGCCTTGGTTCGTCTGGAAGGTTCCTCGATTTCTACGGGGATGAATGTCTCTGTCCCGTATGCTAGTGGGAACATAGACTCCCTAATAGATGAGTGTGTGTTCGTTTGATATGCCCAAAGCACGCTATGTAACTCTTTGACCCATCGTTTCTTGTTGGCGGCCTCGGCTTAGCCGTTTGTATGGGGGTGCTCGACCGAGGCGAAATGTTGGGTTGTGCCAAGTTTTGTGACAAATTCATGGAAGGTGTGGTCCGTGAATTGGGTCCCGTTATCGGTGACTATCGCTTGTGGGATGCCAAAACGAGCCAGAATATTTATTTTATAGAAGAGAAGGACGTTTTGGGCGGTGATCTTAACCAAGGCTTCAACTTCTATCCACTTGGTGAAGTAGTCGACCACTACTATTAGATATTTGTTCTGATTGGTTCTGACCACGAATGGGGGGAGGAGGTCTAGTCCCCACTAGGCGAAGGTCCAGGGAGAGGAGAGGAATTTAAGCTCTCTATGAGGAGCTAAATGAATTTCTCCGTGCCTTTGGAATTTATCGCATTTCTTCACGTGTTCTCGTGCATCGTGCTACATGGTGGGCCATTAGTATCCTTCCCGCACGGCTTTCCTTGCGAGGGATCTCCCGCGTAGACGCTGATTGCCGATCCCCTCGTGGATTTTGAGTAGTGTGCGTTCTGCTCTGCTTCCATCGATACACTTAGGAGTGGAATGCAAAACCCTCTTCTATAAAGTTTTCCCTCGACCAAGACGTACGAGCAGGCCCTCCGCCTGACGACGACCGCTTCTTTTGGATCATCCGAGATTTTACCCTTAAGGAGGTAATCGTGTATGGGTGTCATCCAACAATAACTATCCCCGATGGTGAATACTCCTAGGGTTGAAGATGGTTGCTGGGTTCTTGGCCGAGGCAGTATCTCCTGTATTACAAATTTGTTTCCTCCCTTTCTCTTAGTGATGGCCAATTTGGAAAAGACATCTGCACGGGCATTGTGCTCGCGGGGGACGTGGTGCACGTCCACCGACTTGAACTTCCCTTTTACCTCCCGGACCAGGGCCCAATATTCGGCGAGTTGGTCGTTTTTGACCTAATATTCACCTTGGACTTGAGAGGCGACCAACTGGGAGTCGGTGAAGATTTTTACTTCCTCGGCTCCCAGATCTCCGGCCAGTTGCAAAACCGCGAGGAATGCCTCATATTCGGCTTGATTGTTGGAGGTTGGAAAAGATAGAGAGATGGAGACTTTGACTAGGAACCCCTCCTTTTTTTCCAGTATGATGCCCGCACCGCTTTCGGTCGAACTGGAGGCACCATCGACGAAGATCATCCAATGACGCGATCCGTCTGAGCTTACGGGCGACAACATTTATGCTACGAAGTCGACCAAGGTCTGAGCCTTAAGGACTTTTCTACTCTCGTACTGGATATCGAATTCAGAGATTTTCAGGGACCATTTCAACATTCTGTCGGCCATGTAAGGTCTTCCGAGCAGTTGTTTAATTGGTTGATCCATTCAAACCATTATGGTGTGGGCCAGGGAGTATTGTCTTAGTCTCCTTGCTGCGGTAACAAGGGCCAGAGCTACTTTTTTGATTTGTTGGTACCTTGCTTCCGGGCCTTGTAGGGCCTTGCTCGTGAAATAGATTGGCCTTTGTCCTTCAGGGGTTTCTCTTATCAGCGCCACACTTATCACTTCGGAGGCGACAACTAGATAAAGGTAGAGGACTTCGTCCTTCTCGGGCCGAGACAGGACGGGCGGCTGTGAGAATGATCTTTTCAAATGAACGAGGGCTTGTTTGCACTCGGGCGTCCATTCGAAGGTGGCTTCCTTGCGTAGTAGCTTGAACAAGGGAAGTGTGTGTTAGGCGGATTTCACCACGAATCGGGAGAGGGAAGTGAGCATGCCGTTCAAGATTTGGATGGATTTTTTCGAGGTGGGCGTCGGAAATTCAGAGAATGCCCGACATTTGTAAGAGTTTGCCTCGATGCCTCTTTCCGTTAGATAGAATATGAGGAACTTTCCTGCCTTACACCGAAGGGTCATTTTTATAGATTGAATCGCATCCAACATTTTCGAGCTTACTGGAACACCTTTTTCAGATGGGTGGCAGGGTCGAGCTCTTCGGTGGACTTGACGATCATGTTGTCCATATAGACTTTGAGCATGTCGCCTATCTCATCGTGAAAGACTTTGTTCATCATGCGCTGGTAAGTAGCGCCCGCGTTCTTTAGGCTGAATGGCATTATGTTGTAGTAATAGTTGCCTGATTTGGTCATGAAAGCGGTATATTTTTTGTTCCTATTTGCCATAGGGATCTGGTTGTAATTAGAATATGCACCCATGAATGATAGTAGTTTGAAATCGGACGAGTTGTCGACCAGTTTGTCAATATTGGGGAGGGGATAGGCATCTTTCAGGCAAGCCCGATTTAGATCAGTATAGTCAATGCACATACACCATTTTCCATTAGATTTTTTAACGAGGACTACATCAGATATCCGGGTTGTGTACTGGGCTTCGGAAATAAAGTGTGCCTCTAGGAGGTCTTTTACATCCAATTCAGCAGCCTTTGCTTTCTTAGTCGATTGCTTCCTTCTGCACCGCACGACCGCCTTGATGGTAGGATCAATGGTCAGGTGATGGTATGTGACTTCGGGGTCTAAACCAGGCATCTCGGCCGCACTCCAGGAAAACAGATCATCATTTTCCCTTAGGAAAGACTTAAGTTGCCTCTTCGCCAAGTCGGGGAGGTCTGCTCCGATCTTCACTCCCCTGGTGGGGTCTTCTCCGAGAGGAACTAGCTCGACGTCACTGTCCAGGATGGGCCGTGCGTAACTTGAGAGTTCGCTGTGACTAGCGGAGGAGGTTGATTCTTCGACCTCGACCATCGGCTCCTTCCCTCTCCTTCTCTGCTCGACCCAGTTTTTTGTAGAGAAGCGATTGTCGAGGTCAATGGTGTCAACCCTTGGTAGCCGCTTGGATTCCAAAGATATGGAGGTCAATATGGCTCCAATGGTCATTCGAGGTTGGATGTTGATGGAGCTGAGGCCCTTCGCAGAAGCTTCGAAGCACCTCCTGGTTGCTTGGATGTCCCCGTGAAGAGTGGCAACCAAGCCATCAGTGGTGTAGTATATCATCTTGAGATGAACGATGGAGAAGACCGCTGTTGTACCCCAAAATTTGCCCTCGTATTTTTTCACAAGAAATCACAGCTTCAGGCTTTTCCTGATTTTTCAGACTGGCTCAAGAATCGGTCAAACAGACTTTTCTCGTCAGTCAGACAAAATTAGGGTTTTCATGGATTTTCATGGCTCTGGAACAATTCAAACAGTTTGCTTAGGGTTTGGTTGATTTTGGCTCAACTTTGATCAGGCGAACGCTTCTTTGGCATTTGATCAGGAACTAGGGTTTTTGTACGCGCATTCTCAGAAAGAATTGATCCCATGTGCTTTTCAAGTTATTCCGAGATATGGACTTAGGCATTTGGATTGAGTTTGCAATGTTTGACTAAATCCGGGAAAAGAGTCATTTGGATTGAGTTCGCAGTGTTTGATTGAATCATTAAGAGAAAAGACATTTGGGCAGTTGTTGTGATTGACTGTGCTTTGCTTTGGATTTTTGAAGCGCCAGGTTTATTAATTGATCGATGCTGAAACCACAATGTTTATTTAATTGGTTATTTATTCTAAGTTAAGGTAATTGGAATTTATTTCCATTTATTATAATTTAAGAATTATAAATAATAAAATAAATAATTGAAAAGAAGAAAAGGAATTAATTGATAAAAAATAGATTTTATTCATCTTTAATTTATTTGTTACAATTATTATTTAAATACAGTATTCATTTACGAAGTATTTACAATGATAATTTTACAGACAATTAAAATTGAAATGAAACTATCCTAAGAATATTCCTAAGTCTTCATCTTCCATCCATTGCTACTTCTGCTTTCGTTTGATTTTTATCTGCAAAAAAATAAGAAACAAAAGAAAGTCAATTGCAGTTAAAATAAATACAAGGCAAATAGTTAATTTGGGTTCATCATTAAAGGCAACTGGCCGGAATCAGTTCGCCCTCTCTGCAAATCACGAGATTTCTCTCGGTTCACAGAGAGGGATGAAAAATGCTTGCAAAAGAATAAAGTATGAAAATGCACAAAAGTTAAATTGCACAAATTCAAAGTTTGTCAACAAAGCTGCATAGTCCAAAAGTTTCAAACTGAATGGCATAAACAAAGTCCAAATCCAAACTGAACTATGAAGTCACAAATTCAAACTATCCAAAAAGTTGCCAAAAAGGTGCAAGGCTGCCCAAAAGATATCTCAAGATATCAAAGTATCAAAAACTGTCACAAAGAAGCAGAAAATATGGAAGCAGTACACAAAGTATGCAGGTTAAAACCAATATTGCAAGCAAGGTTTCATTCTCATCATTTTTCCAGCAATGCCCTTTCAGAACATAAGGACAAATAAGCAATATAATATGCTTAAAACTGTACTGGAGAGAGAGAGAAGAGAGAAAGAGAGTACAGGCTTACTGGCTTTAGGCATAAAGAAATATATACAACAAACTCGTCAAGTCAGTGAAGGGGGCATCATAAGATATCAAAAAAACATAAACAAAGAGGAGAACTACAAACAGCAGGCCCCAAGCATAAACCTTCCCAACCAAAGCTTCAAGTTGAAAAAACCTGTAAGTTCACCCCAAAAGGCCATAACCTGTAAACTGCAAACAATCCTCAAAGTTTTCCCTAACCTGTAATCCAACAACACGAACTGTCCAGGCCTTAAGCCTTTCAAGCTTAACAACCATAACCTGCAATCAAAATAAGCCATTAAAGCTCCCAAAAACACCACAAAAAACCTGAACTGTCCAGTTTCAAACTGTTGTACCCCAAAATTTGCCCTCCCATTTTCTTCAAGGTTTGCCAAGATCAAGGTTCAAAATCTCCCAAAGGTTGCACAGTCCAATGGCCTCCTAACACTCAAAATTAGGGTTTTGGTTCTGGCAAAGAAGTTGAAGTTTCCAAGGGTCCAATCAAGTCCCACATTCCTATAAACATTGTCAAGCATCCTTATGTCAAGTTTCAAGACTCACAGCACAAAATTGCACAGTCAAAAACCCTAATTGCCCTACAATCAACTACAGAGGCAAAATGGTCATTTGACAGTCAAAAGTCCAAATTTTTGGTCAACATCTTATTTTGAAGCCACAAACATCATTTGATCAATTCTTGATCATGATTCTCAAAGCATGGCTCAAAAAGTCTCAAGATGCAAAAGTTTCTATATTTGGACATCTGGAAAAGTCAACTGCAAATTGACCAAGGCATAACTTCCACATGGTTTATCAGAAAAATTCCATCCAAAGCTCATTTTGAAGAGAATGACATTTCCTACAACTCATCTTCACACTTCAAGTCGAAGAAATGCTCTCACAAAAAGTTATCAATCTCAACATTATAGGTCATTTTCAAAAGTCAACAAAAAGGCACTTTAAGTCAAAGACCATAACTTGAGATTGGTAAATTAAAATAACATGGGACCAAAGGCATTGGTTAGAGGACTTCAAGACCTTTCCAAAATGTCCAGGAAAGTGATCAAAGCTTAAAAATTGAGCAAGATATGCCTTGTGGAAGTTGGGAAATTTTTGGGAATTTTGAAAAGTCAACTTTGCTTCAAATGCCTCAAAATTGCTAATGGGCCTCAATTTCTTCAATGAATCATTATCCAAAAGCTATGCACGACTCATTAAGCTAAAAGGGAGTTATTTTCTTATTTTTAATTAATTAATTGAGTTTTTAATCCTATTAATTCATTTAATTAAAAATAAATATGAGAAAAATACTAAACAAAGGTTTTGGAATCTTTTTGTGCAGCATATTCTTCTATTATGAGCTCAAGATTTCGTGTGCCTTATCAAGAGACCAAATCTTCCAAAATAGGCAAGTTTTCATGGCAAAAAGGATTGAAAAAGATCATGGAAAATCAAATATTCAAAATCATCAATGCAAAGGCTTCGGGCTTGATTTTTCTGACCTAATTCATTCACATACATAAGCATAAGTGAAACCTAATGCCAAGAACAGAGAAGCTGCGCCAAGAACAAAGAACACATTGCAACTTTTTGACAAAAAAATTGAAAACTGAAAACCTAATTGCAAGGTGTTTCAAGGTCCAAAAAGCATTCCAATCCACTCCAGGCATTACCAGGAAGCTATTCCAATTGAAATCAAGTCTCCACGCACAAGGAATTGGTAGAACAGATTCACTTTTCTTTCAAATTTATTCATAATCGTATCTTGAATTCCATGCATGATTAATGTCTTTTAATTGTTGATTTACACTAACATGAGTGTTCTGAAGCTAATGGCATGCTTTGATTGAACTAATAAGCCCTGTATGAGAAGTTGCCATGAACATGCGTTAGGGTTGCAGAAGCTTTGATTTGGGGCTTTCCTCATATGGAACAATTGGACATTCAAACCAGTACCATTGAAACCAGGACCTTCCAACGAATAGAAACCAACCATCACGCCCTTTTTCTTTTTGACTATATGCTAATCGCTATTTTGCAGGTTGAAGCTTAGTGGGGGTTTAAAACCCCCGCTATCTGTTTTGTAAATACAGGGAAAACAAAGAAGAAGGTGGACATGTCTCAGCGTTACTGGGTAGTTTGAATAATTGGCGCGATTTTTTCTTTTGTTCCAGAATAATTGCACTTTTCACATATAATGATCATGTTCCATTATAATAACGAATGGACGCACTGGCTCAGTTGGTGGAAAGGGATAGTCGCAAGCATTGGGACCTGGGTTCGATTCCCAGGTCCCCCACTTCTTCAATATTATTTTTCTCAATACGTTTCCATGCAGCGCCTCATCTAAAGTCCACTATACACGCATACGTGATTGCCTGCCAAGTGTCCAGGGGTCCCAATCCAAAGGTCAGAACCTGCAGCTTATCATACACACCAGTCAAACGCTCCATACACAAGCGCCAGGAAGTCAAAAAGGCCTGGTTCAATGGGCCAAATTCCTTGCATTAACCTCCAAATTTGGGCCAGATACCCCCCTGCTGTTTGCATTCTATTCTTCTTTCTAATTTTATTTTTTTTCCTTTCAATTCTTTTTCTTATTTATTTTAATTACTTAGTTAATTCACAAAAAATAATTTTGATAACACAAACAAAAATAAAAAAAATCATAAAAATAAAAGTATGTTTTATTTAATATTTAAGCCATTAATATTTTTTGTAAATAAAATTTTATTAATCAATTTAGGCTAATTTAGGTTTTTAATTTTAATGTTTTCTTAATAACTAAAAAATGTAGAAATTAGTTTTTTTTTTAGCATTTTTATTCTTTTTGCTTAATAAATAATTTTCTTATTACCATTATTATTAATTCTTAATTATTTTGTAAATAAACTTGTAACTAAATAATTAGTAAATTAGGTCAAAACTTAAATATTTTTCTTTAACAAATTAAAAATAATTTAGAATTAGGGTTTCTAATAATAATTAATTTTCTTTCTTTATTTTCATTAAATACCAAAAAAACATAAAAAATAACTTCTTTTCTTATTAAAATAATTAATTTACTTTCAATTCCAATTTAATTTCCTTAAAGGGTCCAACGCCCTCGAACTCTCGATTCTTATTTCTTTTCGCGCCTTTGTCTTTATTTTCATTTCAAACATTATGTAATTGCCAAAGCTTTGTAATAGTAATTAGGATATTTACTTTCCGCATTTTATTTAAAATCGGGTCTTTGTTAATTTGGCGATGTATAGACCCGCGCCTTGTAATAGCGTAGGACCTTTATTTTCCGCATTTTAATTTCCGCACCTTTAAACTGCTAATCACATGAAAGAATGAATGGCCAAAAATAAAATAAAGGCGTAGCTCACCCCAATGCATGACAAGATAAAATATAACTGAAAATGACACACAATTCACACACCACTCTTAGGGTACGCCTCACTGTTGCCTTGCCCCTCGAAACGTGGTCGTCGAGTATAGGACGTTTTAGTAAGTCCTTATGTCCATGAACATGGCATAAGGGTAGCTTCTAAGGTGTCCTACTGTTGCTTTGGTGACCACACTATCCCTAAAAACGAATTGACCCGAACACCTCCAACGGTGGTGCTACCTACCTCTCAATGGTGGGATGGCACTACCTTAAGGACATTTACACAGCCTAATTCCTTAGGGTAGGTAGATGACTCGTAGATACTTGCTCTATTTCAAAAAAACAAATCAAAACTCTTTTCACACCGACACTTTTCAAAAAGCTTTCAAAACAATTTTTCAAACACTCTTGAGGACTGATACAAGAGTCGATCTGAAACTTTCAAAAAAACTTTTTCAAACCCACTCACGATTGAAAAGCAAACAAACATTTTTGAAAACACAAATGAGCAAGTATCTAAGAGCCCATGGATAACCATGGATAGAAAGGGTGATAACATCTTCCCTTTCTATAAATCTACCTCCCGAACCGAGAACAAATCTCATAAGGAATTTTTCTGTGCTTTTGTCCTTTCCGTGTTGGAGAACATAAAAGATGGTGGCGACTCTTGCTTCCGTGACATTTCGCGATCCAGCGTTAAACAGTCAATTCCAGATCCATCGATCACAGAACTGGCGACTCTGCTGGGGACTTCTTAAAGTGAGGTGTACCTTAGGATAGCTCATACTTGTGTTTTCAATTGTCTGAATTGTTTGCTTTATTATTGTGGGTACTGTCTTGGGAGTTCTATAGATCCTAAACCGGATCTGGGGGATACCTTCTTAGAAAGTAGCAACAAGGCTGTGAGGGAACTGTGCGGGGTATACCGACACGGTTGAAGCAGTCTGCTACGTTGATGTGGCACTTTGGTGAGTACCGGTAACCCTTGAGTCAAGTCAAGGAGAGTACGGGGCCGCCGCGTGGTGTCGTGAAGCATCAACTGACCTTAGGAACCTTAATTGAACCATCCTGGCCTCTTTAGGGTAGTGAGATAACTGACTTTGGTGCAGTCTGAGGTTGGTTGATACTCGATACTACACTCAGTTGAGGGTTGTTTTCTTGGAATATTTCGGTCGCCAGTTCAGTGGCTAAATCGAAACGATGAACACAGAAAACAATCCAATGATATTGGGACCCTTAGAACCCGGTTACTTCTGATAGCACAGGTTTTGAGCCCACCAACTTCAAGAGGGTAATACCTAGACCCCATGCTGGCCTAAAATCTAAGGGCCCTTCTGTGTGACTTGTGTGCCTTCAAACTTGACTACTTGCATACTTGTTATCTGACACTCGAGTTCTTTGCAGGTTTTGTTTACAGTCCTTAATTTGGACTCATTACAGGGCCTACTTACATCACTACACGCATAACATAACATCATGCCATCATACTATTGCATACATTCTGCATAAGGACTAATCCATTTCAAGGATCTCAAGGGCTTGTGATGCAGGTCATGATGAACCAACTGTCCAGCAAGGGACAAAGAGGATTTATTTTCCTCTAGCCAAGGTTGTCAGGGGCTATGACCCACTGGATATGGTGAGCCTTTGACCCTTGAAGAAGGACTCTCAACAACATGAAGTTCCTTTAATCAAGCCACCGGATTCAAATTCTAACAATTTTTTCTTGTTTACCCCGCGAGATCCTTGAAAACATTGCATGCATACATACATATCATTGCATTACAGGTACCCTTGTTGCAGGTCACTTACCCTTTTTCGCTGTTTATTTCAGCAATGGCTTCCCAACAAGATAACCAGGGTCTGCACGCTCAAGAGACTCAGTTCAGGGAGATCTTCCTAAGCCTATCCAAGGGGCAGGAAGAGTTAAGGACACTCCTCACGGGGAATTTGCCCAAGAAAAGTCCCGAAGATGACAAGGACGAACGGCTTAAACGTCTGCAAGCTGAGCTAGATACAATGAAAACCCAAATGCTGGGGCAAAGGGCTCTCATCCAAGGTTTAGCTCGGGAGCAAGAGGAGTTGAGGACCGTGATCAGTCAACTCCATCAAGACAGATACAACATGAAGCAACCAGTCCAAGTCAGGGACCAAGTCATTAATCAGCCTCCAAGAAGTCAAATGTTTGGACCTCTCCGAGCTGCTACTACTTCACAGGTCCAACAACGACCTCGCCAAGAACAACGGGCTGATCAGAGCAAGCCAGACAAGCCTAAAAGGCAGTTCACCAAGCTCAACATGTCACCGTCTCAAGCTTTACAACAATTGTTGAGGTCGAATCTGGTGACGTTAAGGGATCCTCCTAAGAATCTCAACACAACCTCCCTAAATTACAATCCTGAGGAAAGATGTGCATACCACTCTGACAGTCCAGGACATGACACCGACGACTGCTGGGCTCTGAAGAATAAGATCTAGGACCTGATTAATGAAAGAGATCTGGATTTCACCCAGATGGGCCAGGCTGAATGCTCCTGCCATCCCTACAAGATGCACCAGTCGAAATAGCAAGCCCTGAGACTAGAAGGCTTTTGTCCATTAGAATTTTTCAAGTTGTGATTTTTCTTTTGATTGTTCAAACATTTATTCATATTAAACATTGTTATTTCATTAATGCACTACACATGTCTGTTTTGAAGTAATTATTTCGTATTCAATATTTAAAATTGCTTTCATTTTTTGTGATGTTCAATGCTCGATTAATAATTCTAAGCCTCTTGAGGGAGGATGACGAAAACGATACCACGATCTACAGTATGCTTTTGAACAGACCCCGCTGATGAGGTACAGGCATTGTTTCAATTCCTAAACACTAGAGTTATAAAGAAGATAATCCCTCGTCAACCCCTTTGAGCCAAAGAAGTAGGAGTTTTTATTTTCGAAAATTAAAACTCTTAATCATAACCTGGGGCAGGGTAGTTCTCTCAACTGATCCAAGTGCATAATCAACAGCACCAAAGAGGTCCTTACAAAACAAAAGACAGTGATGGTTCCGAACAATCATACAGACAGGCAGTCATTACTTCTCAAAATAAAAACCCATTAAGTCAAAACCTATGAAGGAGACTTACAAAACTGGGGCATCCCGCTGACTGTAATCATAAAAGAAACAGTTCAGGCAAAATTTAGGGATAGCGAAATCAAAAAGAAAGAGGTCATACAAACCCTCAACAAAAACAAAAAATGACTGCCTATTCAGAATAAATCATCAATATCTGAACCATCATTGGAACATCAGGACAAAGACTCAAACAAGGTCTAACGCACGATCAACTGAGCTTAGGTTTGAAGAACATCACGAAGAACGGGTGGGTACAAATACATTTGAGCCTTTATCCTTTGTTTCTTAAACCGTGAACCAGGCCACGTTATAACCCTTAAAAAGTCCTAGCTGAAGCATGGGTTAGTTCGAAAGCATACTGTTACGAAAGGTATCCTGACTCCTTAAGGCTTGCTGTAAAATACTGAGTTGACATCACAGTTTACAAAAAAAAAACTCACTTGCTTTTATTGAAAAATGCATTTTCAAAAATTTCAAGACAGACATAAGCTTTGCATTCTTAAGATAACATTGTTTGCATATGATTATTTGTTTGAACAGCAGAGAACTTCGCACGACGAATGTCTAATGAACAAAAGCACCTCCAATCAAGGGGCATGGCATGATCATTATCCGTCATCTGGGGCAGTTAAGTCAAGATTCGGAGAATCTCTCAAAAGGCCAACCAGCTTGGGGCAAATCTCCATCTGGATCACCTGGGGCATTCCAGCAACGAATCTTACACGATCAAACATCTTCTGGTAGTACGGCAACACAATACTACTGATAGGGGCATCTCCCTACATTCTGAGAGCGTGGACATAGTCGAAAAAATATTACGCAAAATCAAAGACCCGCTAGGTTGACACACCTAGGCAAAAATAAGGGCTTCCCGGCGAACCAAAAGGGTTCGGGCAAAATAAGGGATGAAATGAAAAAATCTGTACACCCAGCAAGTCGAAAACCCGAAAGGGAGGTCCAGACAAAAATTAGGGATCACAGCGTACGAATATGTTTCGTCATCTCGTCCCTTGCCTACCAGAAGAAGATTCGTAAATCGGCAGGTATCAAACACCTCACAGGCCTCCCTCTCCCATAGAAACTGGAGCAATAAGAATGGTCTGAACGATCAAGCTGCTCTGTCCTCCAGGCACCAAGGTAAGGTCAGCTGAAGAACGTAACCAAGATACCTTAATTCCCCAGAGAGTGAGACAAGATCCAACAATTCTCCCCAAGCAGAATTATCCTGTCAACCTTAAGGAAGTTGGGTATCCTCCAACAGATCTCAACATTCCCCAGCACAATATACGAACATTCTTAACAAGCATCCCCGGAAGTCTTGGTCTAAGATTGTTCCCCGGCGGTATACCAGACATTCAGCGGAGCCACTTCCCCAATATATCTCCAAAATTCCCCCAGGAGAGTCCAATCCAGATTTCCCCTGGAAAGTTTGAATCATCTCCCCAGCAGGAAGCTTATCCCCAGTAGATTCTGGAAGCTTGCCACCTGCAGAGCACGAACGCGTCCCCCGACTTTATTCAAAGGTTATTTCCTTACCAGGATATAACTGGGTTGACCTCAGCCAAAAGCCATGGAAAGATTGTCCTCGGTGAAGTCTTCTTATCCCCAGCGGAGTCTATTAACACTTCCAACATGGCAACGGTATCCCCAGTGAAGTTACTACCAACATCTCAACAGAGTACCTCTCTTCCCACAGAGTATTGTTCCTCAGCAAGATCGCTAGAATAATTTTCTCCCTGCAGAGTAATCTATTCGTCAAGTTTATCCCCCAACGGAGTTATCTTCTCCTACCGGTATTCTTGCAACCATCACTCCCCAGTGGAAACAGAAGCTCTCCTTCAGCCCAGGATTTTAACTCCCGGCATTCGTCAAGGATATATTTTCCTAGACGAAAATACATTCAAAAACATCACATTGTCATACATTATGATACATGCATATACAGATCAGACCATACAATCTCATTTATGTTGAGAGCATCATTGCTTGATATATATCATGCATTTCATACATCATGACATTGCATATAACTGACCCTTTACCGTTTCAGGGAAAGACGAATCAGTAAACACCGCTGACCACTCATATGACCTAGTAGTCCCCTCAAAAGAAAAAAACTACATCCATGGAAGACTTTCGTCTGGTTCAGTTAAATCGACCCTAAGATTTTTCTGATTCTTATCCAGTCAAAGATATTCCAAGACTTTCGTCTGGTTCAGTTAAATCGACCCTAAGATTTTTCTGATTCTTGTCCAGTCAAAGTTAATCCGAGACCTTCTCTGGTTCAGTCAGATCGACCCTAAGATCTCCCTGATTCGTATTCCAGTTAAAGATATTCCAAGACTTTCGTCTGATTCAGTTAAATCGACCCTAAGATTTTTCTGATTCTTATCCAGTCAAAGATATTCCAAGACTTTCGTCTGGTTCAGTTAAATCGACCCTAAGATTTTTCTGATTCTTATCCAGTCAAAGTTAATCCAAGACCTTCTCTGGTTCAGTCAGATCGACCCTAAGATCTCCCTGATTCGTATTCCAGTTAAAGATATTCCAAGACTTTCGTCTAGTTCAGTTAAATCGACCCTAAGATTTTTCTGATTCTTATCCAGTCAAAGTTAATCCAAGACCTTTCCTAGTTCAGTTAAATCGATTCCTAAAGATTTTTCTGATGCCGATCCAGTCAAAGGCCTTCTCTGGTCCAGTTAAATCGATTCCTAAAGATTTACCTGATGAAGACTCAGTTGAAGATTCCAAGACCTTGCCTGGTTCAGTTAAATCAATTCCTAAAGATTTTTCTGATGCCGATCCAGTCAAAGGCCTTCTCTGGTCCAGTTAAATCAATTCCTAAAGATTTTCCTAATAAAGACTCAGTTGAAGATTCCAAGACCTTGCCTGGTTCAGTTAAATCGACTCCTAAAGATTTTTCTGATGTCGATCCAATCAAAGGCCTTCTCTGGTCCAGTTAAATCGATTCCTAAAGATTTTCCTGATGAAGACTCAGTAGAAGACATCCAAGATTCCTTCATCATTCTGCTGAGGTTGAAGTCGCTTAAGATTCTCTCATCATTCTGCTGAGGTAGTAATCATCCAAGGTTCTCTCATCGTCCCGTTGAGGTAGTAATCGTCCAAGGTTCTCTCATCGTCCCGTTGAGGTAGTAATCGTCCAAGGTTCTCTCATCGTCCCGTTGAGGTAGTAATCGTCCAAGGTTCTCTCATCGTCCCGTTGAGGTAGTAATCATCCAAGGTTCTCTCATCGTCCCGTTGAGGTAGTAATCGTCCAAGGTTCTCTCATCGTCCCGTTGAGGTAGTAATCGTCCAAGGTTCTCTCATCGTCCCGTTGAGGTAGTAATCATCCAAGGTTCTCTCATCGTCCCGTTGAGGTAGTAATCGTCCAAGGTTCTCTCATCGTCTCGTTGAGGTAGTAACCATCCCGGATTCATTCATCACATCATTATCAACAAAAACCTTTTAAAGTTCCAGATCCGATTCCTGTATCTTGCCAGGGTGTGTCTGAAGAGTTCGAGGATCCGATGCCTGTATCTTGCCAGGGTGTATCTGTTGACGACTAGCATTACCAGACCCGATTCCTGTATCTTGCCAGGGTGTGTCTGAAGAGTTCGAGGATCCGATGCCTGTATCTTGCCAGGGTGTATCCGTTGACGACTAGCATTACCATATCCGATTCCTGTATCTTTCCAGGGTGTGTCTGAAGAGTTCGAGGATCCGATGCCTGTATCTTGCCAGGGTGTATCTGTTGACAACTAGCATTACTAGACCCGATTCCTGTATCTTGCCAGGGTGCATCTGAAAGATTCTCTCATCGTTACTGTTGAGGTAGTAATCGCCCAAGGTTCTCTCATCATTACTGTTGAGGTAGTAATCGCCAAAGATTCTCTCATCGTTACTGTTGAGGTAGTAATCACCCAAGGTTCTCTCATCGTTACTGTTGAGGTAGTAATCGCCCAAGGTTCTCTCATCGTTACTGTTGAGGTAGTAATCGCCCAAGGTTCTCTCATCGTTACTGTTGAGGTAGTAATCGTCCCTGATCCATCCATCATCCTACTGAGGGTGCATCTGAAGAGTTTAAAGATCTGATTCCTGTATCCAGCCAGGGTGCATCTACACAAAGAGTTTGAAGAACAACTCCTGCAACAGGCCAGGTAATCATTTTCTTTTTCAGGTACGCAAGTTCTCGCTAAGGAAACTCTTACGCGATCGACACCCAGATGGCATCTGTAAGCCCATCCACCTATCCATCACCTCTCAACATGGCATCTATAAGCCCATCCACCTATCCATCACCTCTTAACATGGCATCTGTAAGCCCATCTTCCTATCCATCAAACTCCAAATGGCATCTGTAAGCCCATTTCCCGCATCATACTGCTAACATGTGAGCGCAAATTTCTGGGCACTCTAGTGTTCAATCATCTTCCACCTTTGGACTACGAAAGGCACGTCATCCAATCTACATCCTCAGGTCTAAAAAGATTGAACAGGGGAAACTGTTGTACCCCAAAATTTGCCCTCCCATATTCTTCAAGGTTTGCCAAGATCAAGGTTCAAAATCTCCCAAAGGTTGCACAGTCCAATGGCCTCCTAACAGTCAAAATTAGGGTTTTGGTTCTGGCAAAGAAGTTGAAGTTTCCAAGGGTCCAATCAAGTCCCACATGCCTATAAACATTGTCAAGCATCCTTATGTCAAGTTTCAAGACTCATAGCACAAAATTGCACAGTCAAAAACCCTAATTGCCCTACAGTCAACTGCAGGGGCAAAATGGTCATTTGACAGTCAAAAGTCCAAATTTTTGGTCAACATCTTATTTTGAAGCCACAAACATCATTTGATCAATTCTTGATCATGTTTCTCAAAGCATGGCTCAAAAAGTCTCAAGATGCAAAAGTTTCTATATTTGGACAATTGGAAAAGTCAACTGCAAATTGACCATGGCATAACTTCCACATGGTTTATCAGAAAAATTCCATCCAAAGCTCATTTTTAAGATAATGACATTTCCTACAACTCATCCTCACACTTCAAGTCCAAGAAATGCTCTCACAAAAAGTTATCAATCTCAACATTATAGGTCATTTTCAAAAGTCAACAAAAAGGAACTTTAAGTCAAAGACCATAACTTGAGATTGGTAAATCAAAATGACATGGGACCAAAGTAATTGGTTAGAGGACTTCAAGACCTTTCCAAAATGTCCAAGAACATGATCAAAGCTTAAAAATTGAGCAAGATATGCCTTGTGGAAGTTGGGAAATTTTTGGGAATTTTGAAAAGTCAACTTTGCTTCAAATGCCTCAAAATTGCTAATGGGCCTCAATTTCTTCAATGAATCATTATCCAAAAGCTATGCACGACCCATTAAGCTAAAAGGGATTTATTTTCTTATTTTTAATTAATTAATTGAGTTTTTAATCCTATTAATTCATTTAATTAAAATTAAATATGAGAAAAATACTAAACAAAGGTTTTGGAATCTTTTTGTGCAGCATATTCTTCTATTATGAGCTCAAGATTTCGTGTGCCTTATCAAGAGACCAAATCTTCCAAAATAGGCAAGTTTTCATGGCAAAAAGGATTGAAAAAGATCATGGAAAATCAAATATTCAAAATCATCAATGCAAAGGCTTTGGGCTTGATTTTTCTGACCTAATTCATTCACATACATAAGCATAAGTGAAACCTAATGCCAAGAACAGAGAAGCTGCGCCAAGAACAAAGAACACATTGCAACTTTTTGACAAAAAATTTGAAAACAGAAAACCTAATTGCAAGGTGTTTCAAGGTCCAAAAAGCATTCCAATCCACTCCAGGCATTACCAGGAAGCTATTCCAATTGAAATCAAGTCTCCACGCACAAGGAATTGGTAGAACAAATTCACTTTTCTTTCAAATTTATTCATAATCGTATCTTGAATTCCATGCATGATTAATGTCTTTTAATTGTTGATTTACACTAACATGAGTGTTCTGAAGCTAATGACATGCTTTGATTGAACTAATAAGCCCTGTAAGAGAAGTTGCCATGAACATGCGTTAGGGTTGCATAAGCTTTGATTTGGGGCTTTCCTCATATGGAACAATTGGACATTTAAACCAGTACCATTGAAACCAAGACCTTCCAACAAATAGAAACCAACCATCGCGCCCTTTTTCTTTTTGACTATATGCTAATCGCTATTTTGCAGGTTGAAGCTTAGTGGGGGTTTAAAACCCCCGCTATCTGTTTTGTAAATACAGGGAAAACAAAGAAGAAGGTGGACGTGTCTCAGCGTTACTGGGTAGTTTGAATAATTGGCGTGATTTTTCTTTTGTTCCAGAATAATTGCACTTTTCACATATAATGATCATGTTCCATTATAATAACGAATGGACGCGCTGGCTCAGTTGGTGGAAAGGGATAGTCGCAAGCATTGGGACCTGGGTTCGATTCCCAGGTCCCCCACTTCTTCAATATTATTTTTCTCAATACGTTTCCATGCAGCGCCTCATCTAAAGTCCACCATACACGCATACGTGATTGCCTGCCAAGTGTCCAGGGGTCCCAGCTTATCATACAGACCAGTCAAACGCTCCATACATAAGCGCCAGAAAGTAAAAAAAGGCCTGGTTCAATGGGCCAAATTCCTTGCATTAACCTCCAAATTTGGGCCAGATACCCCCCTGCTGTTTGCATTCTATTCTTCTTTCTAATTTTATTTTTTTTTCCTTTCAATTCTTTTTCTTATTTATTTTAATTACTTAGTTAATTCACAAAAAATAATTTTGATAACACAAACAAAAATCAAAAAAATCATAAAAATAAAAGTCAGTTTTATTTAATATTTAAGCCATTAATATTTTTTGTAAATAAAATTTTATTAATCAATTTAGGCTAATTTAGGTTTTTAATTTTAATGTTTTCTTAATAACTAAAAAATGTAGTAATTAGTTTTTTTTAGCATTTTTATTCTTTTTGCTTAATAAATAATTTTCTTATTACCATTATTATTATTTCTTAATTATTTTGTAAATAAACTTGTAACAAAATAATTAGTAAATTAGGTCAAAACTTAAATATTTTTCTTTAACAAATTAAAAATAATTTAGAATTAGGGTTTCTAATAATAATTAATTTTCTTTCTTTATTTTCATTAAATACCAAAAAACATAAAAAATAACTTCTTTTCTTATTAAAATAATTAATTTACTTTCAATTCCAATTTAATTTCCTTAAAGGGTCCAACGCCCTCGAACTCTCGATTCTTATTTCTTTTCGCGCGTTTGTCTTTATTTTCATTTCAAACATTATGTAATTGCCAAAGCTTTGTAATAGTAATTAGGACATTTACTTTCCGCATTTTATTTAAAATCGGGTCTTTGTTAATTTGGCGATGTATAGACCCGCGCCTTGTAATAGCGTAGGACCTTTATTTTCCGCATTATAATTTCCGCACCTTTAAACTGCTAATCACATGAAAGAATGAATGGCCAAAAATAAAATCAAGGCGTAGCTAACCCCAATGCATGATAAGATAAAATATAACTGAAAATGACACACAATTCACACACCACTCTTAGGGTACGCCTCACTGTTGCCTTGCCCCTCGAAACGTGGTTGTCGAGTATAGGACGTTTTAGTAAGTCCTTATGTCCATGAACATGGCATAAGGGTAGCTTCTAAGGTGTCCTACTGTTGCTTTAGTGACCACACTGTCCCTAAAAACGAATTGACCCGAACACCTCCAACGGTGGTGCTACCTACCTCTCAATGGTGGGATGACACTACCTTAAGGACATTTACACAGCCTAATTCCTTAGGGTAGGTAGATGACTCGTAGATACTTGCTCTATTTCAAAAAAACAAATCAAAACTCTTTTCACACCGACACTTTTCAAAAAGCTTTCAAAACAATTTTTCAAACACTCTTGAGGACTGATACAAGAGTCGATCTGAAACTTTCAAAAAAACTTTTTCAAACCCACTCACGATTGAAAAGAAAACAAACATTTTTGAAAACACAAATGAGCAAGTATCTAAGAGCCTATGGATAACCATGGATAGAAAGGGTGCTAACACCTTCCCTTTCTATAAATCTACCTCCCGAACCGAGAACAAATCTCATAAGGAATTTTTCTGTGCTTTTGTCCTTTCCGTGTTGGAGAACATAAAAGACGGTGGCGACTCTTGCTTCCGCGACATTTCGCGATCCAGCGTTAAACAGTCAGTTCCAGATCCATCGATCACACAAACCATACAAGCTTCAAAGCCTAAAACCTGCATATGTCTTAAAAGCACAAACTGATGCAAGCCTGAAGCGAGCCTCATCAAGCCTTAAACCAGTAAAACTTGCATTAACCTGTCAAGCCTTAAATCTTACCTGATTAAAAACACCAAATCATGTCAAAGCTTACAAACCTCTAAGCTGCATAAGCCTCACGCCCATAACTTGTTTTCTAAGCATTCAAAGGCAACACAAAGAGGCCCTCAGAGGAAGCCTCATCACAGGGCAGGCATCAAGGCGACAAGAAGAAGAAGATAAAGAAGCATTCAGGGGGGCAAGCACACAAAGCAACAAATCAGTATAGCAATATTCAAGATCAAAGATACAGAGTAAGGCAATCAAAGCCTCAGACAACTGTCATCATAGGGTTTTGAACAACAATACAACACTCATATTCAGTATAGCCAACATTAACAAGCAAGCATGTCAGTGATCATCATCTCAGAATCAACAAAGGCAACATAAGCATACCAGGGCTAACAAGACCAAGAAGAAGAAAAGAGGCGATCCAAAAGGTTTTCAGTTACTCATCATTAAACCTAAAGAGGTAAAAAGAATAAAGTTACCAAGAAGCAAAAGCTCATCAGCGCTTTCTCCTCGCCGTCAAGCCGCCACCGTGCCTCCGGTCCCATCTCTTCCTCCGTCTCCAAAAGTTAATATCTCTTTTTCCTATCCTTTCACGCACCTCCAACAAGAATCATAAACAAATATCAACGCACAAAATCAGAACATGCAAGAAAGAGGAGTTGAAACCCTAAAATGCGCTGAGTTAAAATTTTACCTTGCATGAACCATCGCTCGAGCGATCCGTGGATGGAGAAAGAGGTGGATGATGGCGCTGGTGGCTTGGGCAAAGGACTTGATCTAGGCGCTTGGCGTGAACGAAGAAGATGACGAACGAAGCAAAGAGAACCGCGCTTTTCGTTATCACAAACCCTAAAATTCCAATTGAAAACAAAACCAATTGACCCTAAAAACAATTGTTGTGTGAAACATATGGGCCTTGCCCCATTCAGCCTTAAGCCCAAACGCGTTGACACCCCCCTGGCTTCTGTTCAAATTACGTATGGGCCACAAGACTCCCTAAGGCCCATTCATGTTGTTTTTTTAAAAAAAACTAAAAACAGTTTTCTTTTATCACCCTAATATCCTTTTATAACTTAATTAAATACATTAATTTTTGTTTTCTTTACATTAATTTTTTATACTTTTTTTTATAATATAATTATAATTTTGTATAAGAATATTAACTAAAACAAACATGAACATAATAATTTTCTCAAATTTAAAACATTTTCTTTTTCTTTTAATTAAATATCCTTATTTGTACATATTTAACAAAATACGAGAATACAAAATTAAAATAAACCAAATATTTAATTCTTTTCATTAAATTAACAATACTTAATTTTCTTATTAAATTAACATTTTTCCACTTGTAAATAAATTACACATACACAATACACTTACATTGATACATTATACATTTGCTTATTGCTGTACACATGATACATATTATATTTGATCGCAATTCGATTTGGTTGTAATCGTTTAAGTCTCATCCCCATTTGCAAATTTGTACCCCCACTCCCAGATACTATTTTGTAATAGCGTAGATTTTAAATTCCCGCAATTTATCGCTTTCAAATATACCATGGTTAGACCTAGGGTTTGTATGTACATAAAATCGAACGCTAGATAACCTAATACAAGATAAATACATGAAATCAACACACAATCACCCTTGCACCCCCTAGGGTAATCCCACATGTTGCCTTCCAAAATGGGCCATGCTTGCACGTCGAGTTTCTTTAGCAAAACAATTCAAATGATCATAAGTCCCTCGATGACGCTTTCGAAAGTTACCTATCAAAATGATCATAGTCCCTTCAAGCAAATTGCCAAAGACACTTGGCACCATTGCATTCATGGTCCATACGATGACCCGCGCCCGTCCCGTTAAACATCCTAAACGCAAGATTGTCCACCAAATACAATGATGGAACAAAATTGTTAAAAAAATGGTTAAAACATAATAAAAACCTTTGAGTATATTAGGGGTAGACAAAACTCTTAGTTACTTGATCAACTTGCAAAAACACTTGCCTACTTTTCAAACCACGCTCCACAAACACTTTCAAAACAAAAACATTTGAAACATCTTTTCGAAAAGATACACATCTTTGTATATACTCAAACATGAGTCATTACAACGGTTGCCGAAACAAAGGCGTCTATTTCAAAAAACATTTTCAATACACAAATACACACACCATTTTCAAGCAATCAAAAATCAAGGCAAGTGATCTAAAAACCAAGTAGCTAAGAGCCCATGGATAACCATGGATGAAAAAGGTGCTAATACCTTCCCTTTTCATAATCTACCCCCCGAACCCACGAAACATCTCAAAAGGTTTTTCCTGTGCTTTTTTTAACCTTTCCTTTAGGATAAAATAAAAAGTCGGTGGCGACTCTTGCTAAACCGAACAAGTGCGAAAACAAACGCAAATCCAAAGTCAGTTCTCCCACCGTATCACAACCGCGATGAGCTCGGTGAGAGTGGGTCTCCTGTAGATGCATTGGTAGAGAGATGGGCAGTCCACCACCAAGAATTGGGTCTTGATGGCTCTGGCCGTTATCTCCCTCCCAAAAGTGATGATCAACTCTACGTATCCCCATGGCTTCATGCTGGCCCCGTTGAAACCTTGAAGATCGGAACCCACGTAGGGGGTTAGGTGGCTCTCGTTCAGCTATAAAGTGTTGAATAGTTGGGCATACATGATGTCCACTAAACTTCCCTGGTTGACCAAAATGCGACGCACACCAAAGTTAGCCATCCGAGCTCTCACGAGTAGTGGGATGCTCGAATTTGGGGCCCATCCCAGTAACTCTTCTCTGTAGAATGCGAGGGGGTGAGATCCTTCTCAGAATTTGTCAAGCGTGGCGTCCATCTTAGAGTTGGCCTCGATGAGTTGGTCGAACCTTCTCTTCACTAATCCAATTGTATGTTTGTTGAACCCTCCGTGGGAAATGACCATGGCTGTGGGGAAGGATTCACATGTACTGTGGGTGGAGAAGTACAGGGTGACATTCTTCATGTCCAGAAAGTAGAAGTCTTCCGATCGTGAGATGCTCAAGGCGACCAGAATAGTGTCTAGGTCGGGGGACTTCTTCCCTTCCTCGACATTCTTGGTCTCTGGTGCTTCGTCACAGGCGGCCTCCTTTTTCTTATACTGTTTGAGGTGCCCGTCTATGATCATTATTTCGACTGCATCCTTGAGATGAATGCAATCCTCTGTGTTATGGTCGTGACTCTTGTGAATCCTACAATACTTTCTCTTGTCGGTTCCTGGCTTCGATGGAGTTTGTCGGGAGAAGCGCACCCCGGCTTGCTTGAATTTAGAATTAGCGCATTCGGAAAGAATACCCTCCCTTGAGGTTGTCAGGGGGGTGCAGTCTTAAAAACGACTGGCCGGCCCCTTGTAGTCTTTAGGATCACGGGACCTGTCTTCCTGTTTCTTCTCCCTCCGACAGGATATTGAGGGTTCATCATTCTTTGAGGGTTTGGCACTCTCTCTGTGTCTGGGTTCCCGGGCGCTGTTGGCCACTTCCTTTTCTTCGTATTGTATGTATGCCTGGGCCTTCAGGATAAGGGAATTGAGCGCGGATGGTGTTTCTATACCCATAGCCTTGTAAAAGTCACTGCGGGGACGGAGCCCGTGCTCGAGTAGGTATTTCTTCTTGTTGTCTGTTGTCGGGACCTGGGTTGCTTCTTTGTTAAAGCATTAAATTTATGCGCGCAGAGACTCGACCCTGCCTTGTATGATTTCTTCGAGCGAAGCTTTTAATTTAGGGTGTCAGCGGGAGGCAGTGAAATGACTTGAAAACATTCTCCCGAGTTGTTTCCACGAGGTGATGGATTTGTTGGGAAAACTTTTGTACCATGCCATCGCCCCCTTATTGAGAGTGTTCGAGAAGAGTCTTCATTTGATGGCTCCCCTGACCCCTCTGTAGTCAAGGAGGGCATCAATGTTCTCGATGTGCTCGTCAAGGTCTGTTGTTCTGTCGTAGGTCCCTAGAGTGGGCGGCTTCTCCAGGCCGTAAGTGAGCTGAGCTTCAGTGATCTCTCTCGATAGCTGGTCACAGGGCTCTTCATCCTCATTATTGACAGGATATAGAGAAGGAGAGTGATAGTTTCTCTCCCGTCGGTCGTCACGGTCTCTTCGGGGGGAGGGGCTCATTTGTTTCTGCTTTGGCTCGGGAGAGGGTAGTCGAGCTCGATCGTTTTTCCTGTTGTCTTTTCTCTTCTTGAACAAAGGGGAGTCTTGATCATTGGGGGAAGGTGTGCGATTGCATTTATTGAAGAAAGAAACGCCGCGCCTCTCCTTTCTGGGCGGCGGACCACGCCTAGGTGGTGATACATTGGGGGAGTTTCGTCTTCGGGCTCTCCGAGGAGGAGATCTTGAGCGTCTGTTCTCCCAGGACCTTATCCTTTGATTCTATTGAAGGATGAGGGTGTTTGTCTGATTTATAGTAGCGAGCGGTACTGCCATGGCCGGGTCGGTGTTGAGAGGGATAGGAACTCGTTGCATGATTTTTGGAATTTCCTCAATAAGATTCTTGGAATGTACCTTGTCAAAGAGTTGGTCGTCACCATGCCGGGCATTAGTGGAATCAGGGGACGCGGTTTATCCGTCATAGAAGCCCAGGTTGTCCTCGAGGCGAGGGTGTTCCTGGCTTCCATCAATCTTGTGAGGGGGGGAAAGAATGGTCTTTCCGGGTATGTAAAGATCATCATAGTCGGCCATGATTAGAGAGATTAATCTTGAAAGAAAAGTAGATTTGATCTTAGGTTCCGAGGGAAGAAAGATGGGGATAGAAGATTCCCACAAACGATGCCACTGATCTTGACGGTTGATCGGAACCCTTATAGTAGCCATAGGATGATCTTCAATCGGGTAGTATGCTGAGGAGAAAAGGGGGTTGTACTTGCAAGGCACTCCAACGATCAAGTAAGAGCAGGAACAGGGAGGCACAAGCAGAAATATCAGGTAGTGAGTAGTGAGTAATGGATACCTGGCCCTCACAAGTGTGAGGGTTTATATAATGCCCCTGGCGCATGGCCATTAGTTCCTGATTTCTCGCCTAGATAAGTGAGTCCGAAAAATCAGGTAACTGCTAGGACTTGGTCAGGCCGGGCGGATGTGCCCGTAACTAGCCGTTGGTTCCAAGGAGGAGACTAGTTATGGGCATCACTCTGGCCAATTCCTGGAGGCGTACATGACATTGGTGTCGGGCAGGCAGAGAGAGTGCTCGTCGATCATCATGGGCCAACATCGGTTCGGAAGGGCAAATGGTTGTCGTTTCCCGACAGGGGGCATAGCCATGCGGGCGATCCAAGTTATTGTCGGGTGGGCTTGACCCGTGGAGATCTCTGGGACTGGGCTAATTAAGCTGTCAGGCCAGTCTAGAATAGTAGCCCCCCAAGTCTTTGCTTCTGGGAACAGGAGTGATAAATTTGACATTTGCTCGAATAACAAAGTGTGTCTTATGGGCGAATCTACCGGGGAGGTTAGGCATTTGGCCGTTGGGAATTTTGAATTTGGAGAGGTAACGTGTTTCAGGAAGCGTGCCGACGAAGCGACGCAATGGTGACCTAGGGCTAGGGTGTCATTATGACGACCCTAGGGTTCCCCAGGCGGGTGTCTTGTACGCGCGGGCTATTTAAGCTATAAATACGAGGGGAACATGGCATTTAGTATTTTTTGCCTTCTCTTTCATCTTCTCGCATTAGCTCGACAGTCGACGACCATTGTTCGCTTAGTTTCTTCGCTCGTTGTCATCCAATTTCACCTCCTCTTCTTCTTCTGGTAAGTTTGTGATCCGCCATTGTTTCTCTTTTTGTATTTTCGCTTCTTACTTTCTAGAGATGCATGCAGTTAGGATTAGGGTTTCATTAGGATTGTTAGAAACTGACGCACAGTCTGACAGTCTGGTAGTAACTTTTCAAAATGTCGTAACTTGAGTTTCAGGACTCTGTTTGACGCGCCGTTCGAAGTGTTAGAAAGATGACGTGCATAGTTATATTATAATAGATTAATATGATTTATGTGATTTATTATTCAAGTTTTTATGTATTTATGAATTAGTATTATCATATGTCAAATATGTTAAGATGTTCTACTTTAATGATGAACTTGATGTTGCTGTGAAGTTGCTATGATGTTGTTGTGATGTAATTGATGTTATTCATGATGATGTTTTAATTATGTACATGTTTAACTATATGTATACATGCTATGTGATGATGACTATGTGAATGATGATGCGATTGACTAGCCAAGGTCGAATATGTAATTGTGGGATGTTGATGTGCATCATGCATTCATGATGCTTTTGGATGGTGGTCCGCATGTGATGAGCCTCAATCCTATTGTGTGAATTGGGTGAAAGTATCTAGATCCTCATTCGGGTATTTAGTGAAGTGTTACCTATGAAGACGATAATGATTTATGATGTGCTCGGGTTCCAAGAGGGAATCGATCCTATGGTGAGAATCGTAGAGGGAGATGAACCATGTGTTCATAATTTTGTACCACATGCTTTGATTCAGTGTTATTGCATTAACATTCTATGTGGAATTTGCATGAGTTTTATTGATGAAATGTGATATGATGACATTTGTGAATTATGTGATCATGTGATGGGTTTTATGACGAAAGATGTATAAGTGCTATTATAACGTGTAGATGTGAGTATGACTTTTTTATAAATTATATGTGTTGATATGATGAAGATATTACTATTAATCTTTTCCTTATATTTTTTAATGAATTATGATTATTCACCCTTTTTATTTGAATGATGCCTCAATGTGGGTAACACGCAGATACTCAGGAGTAGTTGTTGACTTAAAAAGACAATTCTTGGAATAATTAAGTAGTTTCCATTTTTATTGAGGTGTCTTGCTCTGATATGTAACATCGGGTTGGGAACGCTTAGTGAATAGGTTACATGATGTTTCTTTTTTATGTTGGAGTACTTGTAATGATTTTGATTATTGAACTAATTTGGTTTCAACCCTTTGATGATATTTTATGTCATGAGTTTTGAAGTTGAGAATAATTACTTGATGATAATTCTACTGTGATGTTTTGATCGATTTATGAAGTTGAATAAATAACATTCATATGCATGTTTATGAATAATTCATACTTTTGTTATAACCCATGTTACAGAGCAGGATTGTATTTAATGATGTTTTAACTAAATTATTCGTAAATTATGTGTGGGGTTTAGAAGTGTGTTATATTAGTGGTATCAGAGCAATGATCAATGGTTTTTGCATCTTTATATACAGTTGATTTTAGTTATCTTTTATTTATATTGTCAAGAATTTCATTTCGTTCTTCTACATTTTATGCGTTGGTTGCGCGTTTTACTATTTTTAGGCTCACATGAATAACCGGGAAAAATTAGTGCAAAAAAGTGCAAAGCTCGGAGTTTCAAAGAAAGTGCAAAAATCATGCTACAAGAGGCCTGACACTGCCACCCGTGTCACCTGACACGGGCCATGTCAAGATGAAGATGGGACGTGAAAAAAGAAAATAGGAAGTCAGAGGCCTGACACGGCCGCCCGTGTCGGCTGACATGACATGTGTCAGGAGTTTTGTACCAGAAAAGGAAAATTCAATTTTCTAGAAAGGCATCACGGGTGCCCGTGTCACCTGACATGGCCCGTGTTGGCCTGTGACGCTGAATTCCTGACTTTTTCCTATTTTGTCCATATGTTAAGCTGTGGGAGCATTTTGGATACTTCCAACCAATCTGAATGAATGGTGACTATTTAGATTAGTTTTCATAAGGAATTAAGGGACTTTTTGCCAGCGGATATTTTTAATGATTGAAGAGAGCAACATATGAAATTATTGGAGGATAGAGATTTTTCATGAACGGAAGCGATTGAAGATCAAAGTTCATCAGTTATTTGTAATGTCTACTTTTTATATTATTGAGATACTTTTGAACAGTATGAGTAGCTAAACCCCCCAATGTTAGGGGGTGTCCCTGATTTGATTTTGTAACGACTATGAATTCCTAATTTCAAAATACAGTTTTTTTATTCAATTTAATTGTACAAGGTTTGTAATGCTTTCTTTATCGGACAATCAAGAATTGATTTACGGTTAATAATTAGCTAGACCACGGTGGTTAAGGTTTTTTGTACGATTAGACTATAGTAGATATCACCTAGGACTTGGGATACCCTATAGTTACCGGTTAACTCTTGATAAAACAAAGGCTTGATTTCATCATAATTCTCTAAGGACTTAGGATTTAGGATGAATGTTCAAAGGCTTTCCCACTAAGGACTTAGGGGAAAATAACCTAAATAACTGGTAATTGAATGTTATGAACTTGTTGAAGAAATCAGGATTCACGGTTTTTATAGAGAAAATTATAAACTTTACCATAGTATGCTCCTCACCAGAGAAAAAGACAATTTATATTTCTTCTTATTTTACAGTGACAATAACCAAACAAAACCCGAATTTAAGTTTTTGTTTAATTGAACCACGAATTGAACTCAATACTTGCACGTCCTTGAGATTGACATTCGGGGAATTTCTCGATTATTACAAGAGGCAAAAATAGTATACTTGCAATTTTTCCGATCAAGTTTTTGGCACCGTTATTGGGGACTGCAAAAATATAGAGTTCATTTTTCTTTCAATTAAAATTTTGTTGCTCGACAAGGAAAAATTTATTTCAGTTTTTATTATTATTATTTTTTTTTATTACTGGTAATTTTTGTCTAATCTTTGTATTCGAGGAAAGCCCTCAGTTGAATTTCCTTTTGACGAATAAATTGAAATAACTTTTAATGCTTGACGTAGACAAGCTCGATTAGCCAGACTGGCCCTCCGACGTAGAATATTTAGTTCATACAGAGCGTGAGTCAGAACATCATTCAGGTTCAATGTCCAAAAAGGAAGAGGAAAGACCAATGGCTGAAGATCCACCAACACCTGAGAGACTTCTTGGGGACTATCGAGAAGCAAATGCTCCAGCAGGTCTGTTAACTATTGTGAATTGTCCGATAACTGTTGCCAATTTTTAGCTACACCCTTTAATAATTCGACAGCTTGAGAACAAATATTTCAATGGAAAGATAAATGAAGATGCGAATAAGCATTTGAAAAATTTTCTTACTACTTTGAAGATTGAGGGGAACTCTGAAGAAGCAAAGAAATTGAGAATGTTTCCATTGACGCTTTTTTTTAAGATGCTGAAGAATGGTTTTACTCATTATTTGTTGGGAGTATTACTACTTGGGAAGAGATAGAGAAAACTTTTATTGACGAAATATTTCTTACTTCTGTTTATATTCGCAAAAGATATGTGTTGTACCCCAAAATTCTCCCTCCCATTTTCTTCAAAACATTCTCCCGAGGTCCCCATTTGCTCAAAACTACTGAAGAGTTGACTGGTCAAACCTCCTCCTAAGCAAGTGTCTTTAACTAGGGTTTTGTGCTTTACAAGGAAGATTTAGTTGCAAGGGTATCAAATGACTTTCATGGTTTATCATAGGTCCTCATTAATTCTTATGTTAAGTTTCAAGTCTTGCATTACATGTTTGCTCAGTCAATGACCCAGATGATTGAAAATCAATTGTATTGAGTAAAAAGTCAATTGTGGTCAACATACAACCAAACTTCAAGATTTTTTTTGTCAAAATCAATATTTTTAGTTTATATTCATCATTTGACCAAGGGTTGATCATGTTTCCTCAAGGAAAGCCCTCAAATCATCAAAGGTAAAAAATTGCCAAAATTAGGGTTTTGATTGAAGATGACTGATCATTGACTGTTGGCCTAGTGCATGACCTAATGGCTTGAAGCATGATCTCAAGAGCTCAAATAAAACATCTTGAACTAATTACATGGCTCAATACATTTACAAAGATGCAAGTGATTGATAGTTGAATAAATTGAATCGATTGATAAAAGTCAATAGTCATACAAAAGTCAAACTTTGAGTTTTTGGTCAACATTGGAATTCAAAAATCAAGAATCATCAAAAAATTCAAAACTATCAAACTTGATCATCAAGAAACAAGAACATCAACAAAAGTCAAAAGTCAAGATTTTCAAACACTTAGAAAAAAATTCAAGTGTTTTATACCTGTAATACGGTGGGAGAACTGATTTGGGTGTTTTGCGTTTGATTGCAATTATTGCGGATAGCAAGAGTCGCCACCGACTTTTCTTTTATCCAATAAGGAAAGGTTGAAAAGAACAGGAAAGACCTTTAGAGATTATTTTCTTGAGTTCGGGGGGCAGGTTATGAAGAGGGAAGGTATTAGAATCCTTTTCATCCGTAGTTATCTATGGGCTTTAGTTGCTTTCTAGATCACTTTCTTTTGTTTGAAAATGTGCTTGTGATGTGGGTTTGGAAATTATTTTTAAAAATGTCTTTGTAATGGTTCTCGTTTCTATAAGAACGTGTACAAAGTATTAGTTTTGAAAATAGTTCAAAAAGGTGTTTGTGTTTTTGAAAGTGATTTTGAAAAGTGTCTCTGTAATGGTTTTCGTTTTTATAAGAACGCGTACAAAAAGCTTTGTCATTTGAAAATGTTTCAAAATGAAAGTGTGGGTGTATAAAGTGTTTTTTGTTGTGAGCAAGCGAGCAACTAGGAGCATCCTACCTACTCAAAAGGTCTTAATGTTATTTTCCTCCTCCTTTAGATGTTTCTATCTTACCATTTATTTGGTAAGAATCCCCATCATTGGATATAAAGGGATGGTCGTGGGACGTTTTTATAGTTATAGAAGGCAACCTATGGGACGTTTTAGCAATGTCGTTTAGGGACTAGATCGTTTAGCGAAGGCAACATTGAGGGTCATCGAGGGACTACGATCTTTTTTCGAGGGACTTTGCTAAAACGCCCATATTCGAGGGACATGACAATTTTTCCGAGGCAACAAGTGAGATTACCCCAAGGGTTCATGTGTGAATAGTGTGTTTGATTTTCATGCATTTAGTCTTTGATTAAGGGTTGTCTACTTGTTGTTTTTATATTGCCATACATACCCTATTTTACTAACAATCATACGAAAGTAATAAAACGCAGAAAGATAAAATCCTACACTATTTAAGGCACACCATATTGAATAGCATGAAAATATAAAGGCAAAATAAAATAAAAACAAGAAAAAGGGGTCTTTCGATTTAGGCAGAAACACCCTTCAGTTCTGCACTTTCTGGCTTTCTTCAATTTGGCCTGAAAGGGGGTGAAGGCATGGCTTTCGATTGGGGCCTGGAGGCCAGTGTGGGCGTGTCTTTCGAATGGGCCTGGAATCAGTGCAAGATGCAATCTGTCTTTCTGCCTCCTTCGACTGGGGCCTGAGAGTCAGCATGGTGTGCCTTTCGATTGGGGCCTGGAATCAGTGCAAGATGCAATCTACCTTTCTGCCTCCTTTGTTTGGGGCCTAGGAGTCAACATGGTGTGCCTTTTGACTAGGGCCTGGAGTCAGTGAGGAAGCTTAAAGCTTTGTTTCATACTCCTATCTCCTCTTTCTTTCGTTTGAGATATTAAATAACAACATGGCCTAAGGCCATGCTAGCATTACCTTAGGGCCAGGTTAGTTCTTAAAGCATTTTTAACAAACCAAAGAACAAAATTAAAAGGAGAGGCAATAAAAACAAACTAAAAGGGTGGAAACGAAAAGGAAACAAATGCTATGTTCATGTTTGAAACGAAAAGGAAGCTTATTTACATGTTATGATGGAAACGAAGGATCAAAGGTTAAGAATGACTTACCTTGCTTAAGGATGGGACGTGTGCTGGGCCCTTAAGTGGTTTCCTTAAATGCTTCTGGATTTGAAGGGAGGAACCAGGGGTTATGCCTTTGATACTGGATTCGAAAGAGAAGAACAAGTGCAAGGTTCTTCCTACTGGATTCGAAGGGTAACAAGGTGTGGGGATATTTCAGATTCGAAGGGAACAAATGCTTAGATTCTGGGTTGGTGTTTGATGAGTGTTTAAGTGTTTGAGAGTTTAATGATTTTTGAGAGTGTTTGAGAATTTTGAAGATTCGTCCCCGTTGGTAAAATTTCCTCCCCAAAACATGTTGTGAAGCCTCTTATTTATAGGCAAAGCTGGCTGGAGATTTTGGAGGGAAAACAAAAAGTTTGAACAATTTGAGTAACCTGCTTCTGTAGCTTTCGAGGGGCAGTATTTGTATGCCATTTTAGTGAAAGCTTGGGGCAATGTTTCAGGACTGCTTCATAGAAGCTTTGGCCAGTGTACTATGCCTGAACTTGGCAACTAGCATCTTTGAACATTTCATTCTTTCGTCTTGACCTTCCTTCAACCAGATTCCTCTTCCAACAATGTTATTTGATTTTCCTCCAACAAGTGTCCTTCGAATGGGTTACTTTTGTGCATCCTTCGAAGGATCCAATTGTGTGACCCTTGGATAGGTCACCAATACATGCCTTAAGTTGGGATTTGTAAATCCTTTGAATGGGCCAACAAGCTTGTCCTTAAAATGCAATGCCCAGACATGTCCCTTGAATGGATCATGTATGCTTCTTTGAAAAGGGCCAAATGTGTCCTTCGAATGGACTAGTAAGGTATACCCTTCGACAGGGACTCATATGTATGCTCTTCAAATCCACCATTATATGTTTTTTTGAAGGGGCCGTCAACCATGTGTGCTGAAGTTTGTCAAGGATGGAAATGCAGCATACTAAAGAGAAATGTTGTCCAGTCGAAGCTAGTACAAACATAGCCAATATCCTGTCGAAGCCTGCATGCAGGAGGTCTAAACTTTATGACCCTAAGAAAGCACATAAAAGGTCAATTCTCAAATGAAGACTTGCGTGAAGGGAGCCACAGGCCCAGACGAAAGAGGCATGTAGGAGGCAAAAATGTCCAGATTCGAAAGAGGCATACAGGAGGCAAAAAAGTGCAATCAAAAGATGCTAAAAGGGAGCTTTTTGCCTTGGAATCGAAGGAAGCTATAGGAGGCTTTGTACCTTGTGCATGCTAGCATGGGGGAAGCCTTTTGCACGCAAGAAAGAAGTTGTGGCTCAAATGAAATCTTGTATGTGACTAGTCATTACTTTGTGAGTCAAGGCAAGCATAGAGGGAAAGTTTGTATAGGCATGCAAGCATCAAACATCCAAACGAAACAGGCATATAGGAAGTCATGGCATTGTGAACCTAGTGAGGCCAGAGATGCAATCGAAGGTGGCATGTAGGAAACTCCTGCCTTGTAAATCAAAGCCAACGTGCCAGAGACCAACACCCAGTCGAAGGATGTAACCAAATCCTGCATCGAAAGAGGCCAAAAGTCCAATCGAAGGAGCTGAATCGAAAGAACTTATTTTTCTCCAATTTTGTCAAAAGATTATTTTTATCTGTTTTCCTCCTTTTTTTGACAGTTTCCTTTTTCAAATTGGTACTGGAAAATCCAATTGTACTTGTACAAGCTTGAACCTTGAGAATCCTTGTGAGAAATGCCTTGAAAAGTGAGAGGGAGAATTTTGGGATACAACAACTTCCCCTGTTCAATCTTCTTAAACCTGAAGAGTTAGATTAGCGAGTCTGTCATTCATGACTTGAAGGTGGAAGATGATTGAACACTAGATTGCCCAGAAATTTGCACTTGATGATGTTGTGGTTGGTTGTGTAGGGGATGGGCTTAAAGATGCCATTTGGAAAAATGATGGATAGTTGTTGGAGATGGACTTATAGATTCCTTCTAAAGGTGATTGTTGATAGAAATTAGACTAAGTCTAAACTTGACTTCAACTGGAAAAGAATCAGAATAAATATTGGAGCGATTTATCTGAACTGGATAAAATGTCTAACAGAAAGGAATCAGGATAAACCATTGAGATATTTAAACTGAACTAGCAGAGGTCTTGAATATTCTTTAACTGGAACGAAACATAATAAATCTTGGAGCGATCTATATGAACCAGAGAAAATCACTACTGGAAAGGAATCAAGATAAACCATTTAGAGATTTAAACTGAACCAGCAGAGGTCTTGAATATTCTTTAACTAGAACGAATCAGAATAAATCTTGGAACAATCTATCTGAACCATAGAAATTGTCTACCATTAAACTCAACCAACAGAGGTCTTGAATATTATTTAACTAGAACGAATCAGAATAAATCTTGGAGCGATCTATCTGAACCAGAGAAACTGTCTACCAGAAAGGAATCAGGACAAACCATTGTGAGATTTAAACTGAACCAGCAGAAGTCTTGAATTTGTGATGGGCCTGTGTATGGCTGCTTTAGGATGAATCCATGTGAAACTTCATCTAGAATTTTAAGAGAAGGAACTTGGGTATGGTTGCTTCAGGATGAGTCTGTGTAAAACTACATTTAGGAATGAGGAGGAACCTGGGTAGGGTTGCTTTAGGATGAGTCCATGTAAAAATTCATCTAGAATTTAAGAGAAGGAACATGGGTATGGTTGCTTCAGGATGAGTCTGTGTAAAAATGCATTTGGAAATGGGAAGGAACCTGGGTAGGGTTACTTCATAATTAGTCTGTGTAAAACTGCATTTGGAAATGAGAAGGAACCTGGGTAGGGTTGCATCATAATGAGTCCGGGTAAAATTGCATCAGGGAATATAAAGGAAAATGGGTAGGGTTGCTTCATGATGAGTCAGGGTAAAACTGCATCTAGGAATGAGAAGGAACCTGGGTAGGGTTGCTTCATGATGAGTCAGGGTAAAACTGCATCTAGGAATGAAAATGAACCTGGGTAGGGTTACTTCATGATGAGTCCGGGTAAAACTGCAACTGGAAATGAGAAGGAACCTGGGTAGGGTTGCTTCATGATGAGTTCGGGTAAGACCGCATTTGGAAATGAGAGGGAACTTGGGTAGGGTTGCTTCATAATGAGTCCGGGTAAAACTGCATCTGGGAATGAAAAGGAACCTGGGTAGGGTTGATTCATGATGAGTCTAGGTAAAACTGAATCTAGGAATGAAAAGGAACCTGGGTAGTGTTGCTTCATGATGAATCTGAGTAAAACTGCATCTAGGAATGAGAAGAAACCTGGGTAGGGTTGCTTCATGATGAGTCCAGGTAAAACTGCATCTAGAAATGAGAGGGAACCTGGGCAGGGTTACTTCAGCTGGTCGTGTAGATAGTTTCCCTGGCTTGTTACAGGTATTGATCTTTGACCTTAGAAAGAAAGATGGTTTTCCTGGCTTGTTACATGTATTAATATACAATCGGACGTCCACAATTAGTTGCGATGGCTTGTTACAGGTATTAATCTGGAACTGTTGAAAATTGTTGACAATAGTTATCTGTTAATTTTTCCTGAGAAGGTAAAAAGTTAGTTGTATGCAATGTCATGATGTATGAAATGCATGGCGTAATGATGTTTTCAAAATAATTGATATTGTGCCGTATGCATTTGCCATGTATGTAAATATGATGCATATAATTTTGTCTTGGAAAATAAATACTTGACAAGTGTTGGGGAGTTTTGGGAAGATGAATCTCGGATGGCCGTTGGAGATGAAGAGTATGCACACCTTTCCAGACCTTGTTTTTTAGAATGTTTCCGCTGGGGATTCCTGTATTTTCTGTTTGAGGAGGATTCAACTAGGGAATTTTTGACTTTGTTTGAGGGAAATAAACCTTGTTGCCAATCTAATGGAGAGGTGTTTTATTTTGGCAGAAATCCTCGAAGATTCTTAAAATCAACTCAGTTGGGGAGAAGTTTTCAGAGATTGAAACTATGGTTGGGGATCAGCCTATGACAAGGACTTTGTGGGAGATTTGTCACTGCCCCTAGTAGAAAGTATTTTTAGTATTGCTAGGAAACATTTGCTTGACTGTATACAACCCTTTGTTGGAGTTCATATACAATTCTCTAAGTGACTCGGATGCAAATCTGCCCCTGGTTATTCAACACTTCTTGAGAGATTTCTTGGAATCTGGACTTGACTGCCCCATATGTGTTGGACAGTGATCACGTCGTGCCCTTGTTTATAGGAGATTTGTCATTGGAAGTGTCATCCCATTTGAAGTGATTTTGTTTACTGAGAGAGCTTCCGTTTGCTGGATATTCGTGTGTGAATTTCTCTGTTGTCAAACAAATAGCTATATGCAAACATCGGTATTCAAATAATGCAAAGTTTATGCTTGTCTTGAAGTTTTGAAAATGCATTTCAGCAGATAAAAGAATTTTACAAGTATGTGAATTCAAATTAGGATTTAGAGTAAGCCTTACAGGAGTCAGGATAACTTTTATAACAATTTGCTTTCGAACTAACCCGTACTTCAATTAGGACTTTGAAAGGTTGTATCATGGTCTAGGTTCACGGTTTTAAGAAACAAAGGATAAGGCTCAAAGTGTAATTGTACCTGCCCGTTCTTCATGATTTTCTTCAGTCCTAGACTTAGTTAATTGTGCGTTTGAACTCCAATTGAGTCTGGAATAACGTTTTGGTGATGGTTCAGACAAGTTAAGTTTGTTGGAAGACAGTCATTTTTGCCATATTTTCCATGTCGTTGAGGATTTGTTGTGACCTCTTTTTGATTTATTATCCCTGATTTTGCCTGATTGTTCTTGTTTTTGAGATTACAGTCAGCGGGATATTCCCGTTTTTCTTAAGTCTCCTTCGTAGGTTTTGACTTAGTGGGCTTTTCTTTTGAGAGATAATGACAGCCTATTTGATAGGGAACCATCACCATATTTTGGTTCAGAAGGAATGATTTTGATGTAGTTTCTTGTGTACGACGTGAAGGTTTGCGACTGGACGCGCGTTTGAATTAACTGAGAAACTACCCCGCCCCAGGTTTTGATTAAAGTTTTCAATTTATGTGAAAAAGAAAACTTCTACTTCTTTGGCTCGAAGGGGGTTAACTAGGGACTATCTTCCTTATAACTCCAGTGTTTGGGAAATGAAAGAACGCCTGTATATCGTTAGCAAGGTCTGTCCAAAAGAATATTGTATGGGAATATGGCATTGTTTTTGTCATCCTCCCTCTAAAGGCTTGCAACTTTTGAAACAAGAGTTGAATATTATAAAAGGAGTAAAGAAAACACAATTTAAATATAATGAAAACGAATGGATGAATTCTAGACAAACATATGCGATGCATTAATGAAACAGAGTTTAACATTAATAGATAGGTGTTTGAATAACAAAAGAAATTACAATTGAAAATTCAAAATGAACTGGAATGCTCAATGATTTGGCATGGGAGTGGTGATCACGTTGGGAGTCTCTGGAGGATTAAACTCGATCTCCTTGGTCTTAATCATGTTTTGAATCTTGTATTTCAGCGCCCAACAATCATTAGTATCATGCCCAGAACTTCCGGAATGGTATGCACATATTGCATCAGGAGTGTAGTTAGGAGAAATTTTTGGGGTTTGGATGAGGTCCTATCAATGTAATCAGATTCATCTTCAACAAGTGTTGCAGTTCTTGAGACAGCGGCATATTGATGTTGGTAAACTGTCTTTTAGGTTCGTCTTGCCTTCGATGATTTCCCCTTTGTTGTTGTCGCTGTGATGCAGGATCGAATATCAGAACTTCCCCCAACTGCAAATGGGTCGGCGATATTCTCCCCCAAGCAGAGTTTATCTATCACCAGCACTGGAAGATTATCCCCAGTAGTGTCGAGAAAACTGTCCCAGTAGAGTCTAAAAGATTATTCCTCGTGAAGTCGCAACTGGAAAATCGTCCCCAGTGGAGTTCATTCCCTTTTACAAACAAAAACTCAATCCCCAACAGAGTTTATCATCGCCGGTAATGATGATTCATCCCCAGCCGAGGTTATTTCTCCAAATCAACAGGTCATCTAGCAGAATATGACCTCCCCACAGAGTCATTTCCTCGTCAGTTTATTCCCCAACGGAGTTATCCTCTCCTGCAGGTTTATTCTCACAATCATCTTCATTCACTATCCCCAGCGGAAACGAAGAATTCAACTCTTTTCTCCAGCAGCAATCTGGTATTTATTTTCCCCAGCTAAAAACATCACATTTTCATACATCATGACACGTGCATATACGCATCATACAAACACAATCTCATTTATTTTGAGAACATCATTGCTTGATACATATCACGCATTACATACAACTAACCTTTACCTTTCAGGAAAGATACAATCAAATTCTCACAAAATTCAAGCTGTGAAGCCCGGGTACGACTGGATAATAGTTTAATTCCTAGTAAGTCACTGTAAATCCTGGACCACGACCAGATAGTAGTTCATTCTCAACTTTCCTCTTCAATAGAGATGATTCCTCATTCGAATACGGACGACCGAAGTTCCTAAAATTCAATAGAGATAATTCCTCAGTCGAATACGGACGATCGAAGTTCCTAAAATTCAACAGAGATGTTTCCTCAGTAGAATACGGACGACCGAAGTTCCTAAAATTCAACAGAGATGATTCCTCAGTCGAATACGGACGACTGAAGTTCCTAAAATTCAACAGAGATGATTCCTCAGTCGAATACGGACGACCGAAGTTCCTAAAATTCAACAGAGATGTTTCCTCAGTAGAATACGGACGACCGAAGTTCCTAAAATTCAACAGAGATGTTTCCTCAATAGAATATGGACGACCGAAGTTCCTAAAATTCAACAGAGATGATTCCTCAGTCGAATACGAACGACCGAAGTTCCTAAAATTCAATAAAGATGATTCCTCAGTCAAATACGGACGACTGAAGTTCCTAAAATTCAACAGAGATGTTTCCTCAGTAGAATACGGACGACCGAAGTTCCTAAAATTCAACAGAGATGTTTCCTCAATAGAATACGGACGAACGAAGTTCCTAAAATTCATCAGAGATGATTCCTCAGTCGAATACAGACGACCAAAGTTCCTAAAATTCAATAGAGATGATTCCTCAGTCGAATACGGACGACCGAAGTTCCTAAAATTCAACAGAGATGTTTCCTCAGTAGAATACGGACGACCGAAGTTCCTAAAATTCAACATAGATGATTCCTCAGTAGAATACGGACGACCTAAGTTCCTAAAATTCAACAGAGATGATTCCTCAGTCGAATACGGACGATCGAAGTTCCTAAAATTCAACAGAGATGATTCCTAAGTCGAATACGGACGACCGAAGTTCCTAAAATTCAAACAGAGACGACTCACCAGCAGAATAACGAACGACCGAAGCTACTAAAATTCTACTTCTCTCAACAGAGATCAGTATTCTCCAGCGAAATCTTCCTCAACGACAGGTATACAAGCTCTCGCTAAGGAATCTCTTATGCGATCGACACTCCTTCGGATGGCATCATTAAGCATATCTCCCGTCATCAGTTTCCAAATGGCACCTATAAGCCCATTCTCGATATTGCAAGACAGACGCCACTTCATGCGAGTGCAAATTTCTGGGCACTCTAGTGTTCAATCATCTTCCACCTTCAGATCACGAAAGACACGCAAGCCAATCTACATCCTCAGGTTTAAGAAGATTGAACAGGGGCAGCTGTTGTACCCCAAAATTTTCCCTCCCATATTCCTCAAAACATTTCAAGAAAGATCCTCAAGTTGCTCAAGGTAGTCTAAGGGTTGGCCAGACAAGCTCTCTCCTAAGGCAGTCTACCTCAAATTAGGGTTTCATGTTGCATCAAGATACTTGAGTCCAAGGGACCCCAAATGCTCAACATTGTCCTAATATGTTTTCAAGAACATCCATGTCAAGTTTCAATCCCTACAGAGAAAGTTTGCTCAGTCAATTGCTCAAAGGCCTGAAAATCGATTGTGCTAGGGCAAAAGTCAACTGTGGCCTACATACAGTCAAACTTCAAGATTTTTGGTCAACATCCTCATTTTGAAGTATATTTCATCATTTTATCAAGGGTTGATCATGATTCATTAAGAATTTCTCATAATTCATCAAGAACCAAAAGTTGCTAAATTAGGGTTTTGTAGGAAAAGTCAACTCAAGTTTGACCAAGCATAACTTTATCATACTTTATGATAAATGACCCATCTAAAGCTCATTTTGAAGAGGATGGAATTCTATACAATCCATCTTCAGCTCTCAAGTTCAAAATATGCACTCACAAGAAGTTATGAATTTGGACATTATAGGTCATTTTGAAAAGTCAACAAAAACACCTTTTTTGTCAAAGCTTCATACATGAGCATGGAATATTAAATTGAGATTATACCAAAAGGGTTGATTAGAGGACATATCAAACTTTCTAAAAAGTCTAAGAACACCTCCAAAGAGTCAAAATTGAGGAAGTTATGCATTGGTGAAGTTGACCCTTTTTGCAAAATTGCCAAAAGTCAACTATACCTAAAACTTCAATTTTTGCCAAATGGGTCCAATCTTTTTCACTTGTTTTGAGTTGGAAACATAGTCCACGAGCTCTAGCCCTTTCCACTTGTCATTATCATGTTTTTATTATTTATTTTGATTTTTTATTTGAATTAAATCAATTTTAATCAAAATAAATCATGAGAAAATCTATAGCATTGAAAACTCAAGATTTTATACTTGTTTCAGGTCTCAAATCCAGTTGGCAAGTATTTGAAATCGGGCAAGGCATTGGTATGGACAAAAATATTGGTTTTAGGCTATTTTTGGAATGATATTCAAGAGAATCAAATCAAGATCAAATTCATTGATGGAGGAAGATTGAGATCAGTTTTGGAACCCTAATACATTCCTCAATACATATAGAAGGAAGGAAAACCAAAAGAGCTGGGAGAAAAAAGGCGGCAATCAAAATCAAACTTTGAAAAAACAAGAAAAAGTGGTGAATCGAATTCTTAGTTAGAAGCAATTTCAAGATCCTTTGACTATCCTAATCGCTTCCTGGGATCACCAGCAAGCAGAACCAATTAAGAACAAGCAATTTCAGGCCTTGAAATCCACTGTAAGTCAGTCACGACTTTGATGAATTTTTGAAATCGAATGGCATAAATTTGGCATTGGTAGCATGAAACAATCATATATTCTTCATCCTTAAGACATTTGTGAACTATCTGTAATATTCAATTGCATTTTTATGGACCGTATCAAGATCTTCCATTGTTAGGTTTTCTTGGTTCGTTTTAGGGTTTTCTCGTGCAGGTGAAATTGGCCTAAATGGAAGAGACCATTGTGATCAGCAGATTGAATCCAACTGATCCGTGGTCTTGAATTTCATTTACTTTGCTTGTACGTGATTTCTGAGATGTACAGGGTTACAACTACAACGCCATGCCTGTAGGTAAACGTTTAGAGTTTTAAACGACAGATCCAGTAGGAAGACGATGGCGTGTCATGACTCTATTGGCCGGTTTAAATTCTGGCGTGTTACTCTAGCCAGAAACCTTTAGATCTGATATATTATTGTTTCTGTTATGTTAATGAACTAACATCCAGCGCAGTTGGTCAGAAGAAGGAAATCAGAAATTCATGATTATGGGTTCGATCCCAGGCATGACCTTCTGGCGTTTTTCCCTTTTGTTTTCACCAGGTCCAACGCTTACATCTGCTGGAGATTATCTTCTGATTTCATCAAACAGGACCATATCAAGCATCTACTGGATCATCATCCTCTGGATCCATCAGTACCCTCCAGATCCAGCACACCTCATCTTCTGATGACCATAATCTGCCAGATCCACTAGCCAGGAGCAGATCGAGTATCACCATCCTCTGGACCATCATCTTCTAGATCACCATCTTCTGGTCACCATCATCTTCTGGATCATTATCCTCTGATCTGAACCGCTGATACCAGGCCACTTTTTCTTTTATTCTTTTGCATTTTTTTCATTAATCTATTTATTTATTTTACTAACAAATCAATTATTTTCTTTTTATCAAAAAAATCATAAAAATAATACTTTTCACAAATTAGGTTTAGATTTTATTTTTTATCAAAAAAAATAATCAATTTAATTAGATTTTAATTTTAGGTAAAACTTTAATATCTTTTTGTAAATAATTAAAACTAATTAGAATAATTAGGTTTTTATTTCTAATTTAATTATATTTTCTTTTCCCTAAAAATAATCAAAACACAAAAAATAAGCCATTTAATTATTTTCATTAATTAATTTAATTAACTAATTAATTGCATATTTAATTTAGAAAACTTATATTTTATTAAAAACAACAAAAAAAAAACAATTTTTCCTTTGATTAGGTTAGAAGGGTGAAAACCCTAATTTCTTCCCGATTTTAATTTCATCGCGCGCGCTTTATTGTTTTATTTTTTTACCCTATTATTGTAACTGCCTACAAGTTGTAATAGTTAATTAGGTCTTTACTTTCATCGCTTTATTTTCAAAGGGTTTGTTTTTGGCTATGTAAATACCCGAAGCCTTGTAATAAGCGTAGTTTAATTTTCGCACTTTAACTTCTGCAAAATATTAAACTGTTAGATGTATGATATTAGGATGCATGACAAGAATGTATGTTTAACTTTAAAACAGTTAGATAACCCTAAAATATGCAAAGATAATAATCTGAAACTGAATCACTCGCACATGCGCACTCCTAGGGTACATTCCCACTTGGTTGCCTTCGGTAAACGGTCATTGAGTATATGATGCTTTAGTGGTCGTCCTTTTATCTAAACAAAGATCAAAGTCCCGATTCGGAAAAGTTGCCTCGGAATGGTTGCCTCGTAATTGTAGCCTCGAATAATTGATCTAAAACATTAGGGTTATTACTAAGACGTCCCAACATTGCTTTAATGATCGTACGTCCCTTTCGAATTGACCCTCAAAACTCCAACGACGATGCTACCTACTCACTAATAGTGGGATAACATTGTCTAAAGGAAACAAACATAGAACAATTCTTTTTTCGAGTAGGTAGATTAGTTCTTAAGTACTTGCTCAATCCAAACAAACTTTTTCACACTTACACTCTTTTATAAACAAAGTTTTCAAAAAACACTTCATTACACTCTTGAAGACAGAAGCAAGAGTTAAATCGAAGTCAAAACAAAAGCTTTTCAAATCATGCAAACACAAAGAAAACAATTTTGAAAATGATAAGCAAGTACCTAAGAGCCCGTAGATAACTACAGATAGAAAGGGTGCTAATACCTTCCCTTTCTATATCTACCCTCCGTACTCAGAAATATCTCGAAAAAGGAATTTTTCTGTGATTTTTTCCTTTCCTTGTTGGATAAAATAAAAGACGGTGGCGAATCTTGCTTACCACGACATTTTGCGAACACAAACGCAAAACGCAAACCAGCATTCCTAAAAAATCGTCCCGGTTCTGGCCACCGTATCACAGTAAGTTTCTCCAATTTTGAAATCCTTATACACGCATCATTTACTTTCAATTTCAAAAGATAAAATTTAGATATGATTGCCCTAAAACTAACCATGTCCTTAGTTTTCATTTATGTTGACTATGTGATGAGAATTTTAGAATTGAAGTTTCTAAAATATTAGGTTTCGGTTTGGTACCAAGCAAAATTAGTTTCAGCCTTTAACTTATAGCTTTCAAAAGTTACATGGTTGAATTCTTGGTGAAATTTAGAACAACTTTCTTGTTTACATTTTTTAAAATGATTGAGAATTGAAGGAGTTAGAAATTTGAACAATTTTGTTGTTGTTGCTGGCGCGAGGAAGAAGATGGAGTTCATCTTCCAAATTAAAAAATGAGTTTACTTTATATTTATTGCAACATGTTTTATCACTAGATGTAACAGCCACCCCAGTGGCAAGCGCGTGTGTGTGTAAGGCATTGGTGTGCCAAGGCAGGGGTTCGATCCCTACCTCTGACATTTTATTTTACAAACGTTTTCTTTGTCGATCAGGTACATGCAAATCCAGCGCACCATGATGCACCCCCTCATCAACACCACCAGATAATCATACAATCAGATCCCACGCTCCAGATTAGCACCCTCACCATGAGCCTTCATGGATCTCCTCAACTTGATCTCAAACAGTGCACGTGCTCTCTTGTTTTTGGGCCTGCAGTTTTTGCTTTCTAACCCCCCCCCCCCCCCCCCCCCCCCCAAATTTCTTTTACTGCAGGCCCATTAAAATTCTTTTTGTTGTTTTTTTTAATTAACTATTTTCTTTTATTTTAAATAATTTTATTTAAAACCAGAAAAAATGATAAAAAAAATTAGATTTAGGTTTTTTGATTTATTAAATTAATTTTTGACAAATAAAAATTAATTTAATTTAATCACTTTGATTTCATTTAATTAGAATTAGGTTTTATATTTCATGTAGTTTTTCTAAATAAAACATCAAAATTATTTTCTAACAATTAGTTTATTTTTTAAAAAATTTAAAATTAATTTATACTTCTTTTTTAATTAAGTTAGCTTTAATTTTAATTAATTAAAATTAATTGGCCTTTTTGATTTGTAATTTTTAATTTAGTTTTTTATGTTTTATCAAACTTTTGTTAATGAAAAAGAATTAGGTAAATCATCAAACTTTTTCCATAAAAAAATTACAAAAAAACAAGTTCCTTTCTCTTTTCTTTATTTTATAAATCTTCGCATATTTTATTTCTCAATTATTATAATTGTCAATGGTTTGTAATAGATAATTAGGGTTTATTGCTTTCCTTCCCATTTTTTATGGTTTGCACTCCCCATCCCCGAAGCATTGTAATAGCGTAGGAAATCTAATTTCTGTAATTTACTATTTTCCTTATTACTGTTAGTAATTAGGGTTTGTATGGCAAGACTAAAAACATAACATTAGAAAACCTAATCTCAAGATAAATATTTTAAATCAAAACACTTTTCCCCCAAACACACACATACACACACCTACCTCTAGAGTAACCTCACTTGTTGCCTCAGATTTAAACAGTCATATCCCTCGAACGTGGTATGCTTTAGCAAAGACCCTCAGTTAAAAGATTGTAGTCCCTCGATGACCCTTCGATGTTGCCTTCAGTAAACGATCTTAGTCCAATTGATAAAGCATCCTACAAGTTGCCTTCTATGATTGTACGATGACCCACGCCTATCCCTCACATACAATGATAGAGCTTCCTACTAACTAATGGTAGGGTAGCACTATCTAAAGGAGGATGAAAAGAACCAAGACTTTTTGAGTAGGTAGATCGCTCGTAATCGCTTGCTCACAAACTAAAAAAATCTTCACACCTCACACTTTCAAAAAAACTACTTGCAAAACACTTTATAAACACTCTTGAGGACTGATACAAGAGTTATTATAAAGCAAATTGCCTTACACTGGCATTTTCATAACATATTTCCACAAAACAACACTTTCTTTCAATAATTATTTTCAAAACAAACATTTTGTATACATTTTCAACAATACGAGAATCATTACAAAATTGTCGCACTTAGGCACTTTCAAAATATTTTCAAACATACACAAACACAATGCATTTCAAAGTGAGCTATCAATTAAGAGCCCGTAGATAACTACGGATGAAAAGGGTGCTAACACCTTCCCTTTTCATAACCTACCCCCCTTACTCAGAAGATTCTTAAAAGGCATTTCCTGTTCTTTTCACCCTTTCCTTTATTGGATAAAAGAAAAGTCGGTGGCGACTCTTGCTATCTGCAACATTTATGATAAAACACAAAACCCAAAAGTCAGTTCTCCCACCGTATTACTGAACTGATGACTCTACTGGGGAGGATAAACTAAAAGTGGGGTTACCTTAGAGATAATTCACATTTAAAATCTTTCATTGTTTGAATTATTTGCTTTACTTTTAAAGGGTTGTTTGGGTTTATTTACTGCATAGATCTTATACTCAGATCTGGGGGTATTTTAGGTAAGTAGAAATAGATTGTGGAAAGTGTACGGCATAGACTGATATGGTTAAAGTGATGGCTATGTTAGTGCGATACATTGGTTTGTGCTAGTATCCCTTGATTTCATCAAGGAGAATACTGATCTACCGCGTGGTGCCATAAGCACTAACTGACCTTAGAACCTTAGTTGACACAACTTAGCCATTAGAAAGTAGTGAGATGGCTGGCTTTAGTGAAGACTAAAGTTGGTTGATACTCAATGCTAAACTCATTGATATTAGACTCTCAGAATATTTCAGTCCCAATTCAGATGTTTGTGCTAAAATAATGCCTGAGAGAAAGATCAGTGATATCAAGGCTCTTAGAACCTGGTTACTTCTTTTAGGACAGGTTGAGCCAACTAAAACTTCAAGAGGGTAATTACCTATAAACTCCATTCAAGCTTAAACCTAAGGCCTTGTGTGTTTTGTTTGTGTTTGATTAAATTGTTCGAACATGACATCATAACATCATGACATCATTACCATATCATTTTCACTAACCATTTTAAGGACCTAGGGATTTATCTTTGTTCTATTTTGTAGGTTATGGCCTCCGCTCGCAAAAACACTATCCATATCAGCTTTGTACGGGTACCTTCTCAACTTAAAGAGTTAGTCTCAAGGGTTCCCAAAAGTTCTCCATTCATCAGAAGGCATGGTCGACTACTCAGTTTGGTTACCTTGGGTTTTGAAGAAGATATGATGAGTGTTCTATTCTAGTTCTTTGACCCAGCACATCACTGCTTCACCTTTCCCGATTATCAGTTGGTACCCACAATGGAGGAGTTTTCTCAATTACTGGGAGTACCTGTTCTCAATCAAATACCTTTCACCGGTTTAGAGAAAGTCCCACAACCTGATGAAATTGCAGCTGCCTTACATCTGAAGCGGTCCGACGTTGTATCTAATTGGGAAACAAGAAGTGGAGTCAAGGGTGTTCTTGCAAAATTTCTATTGGATAAGGCTTAGTTGTTTTTGGATGCTATGAGTTTTCATGCTTTCGAGGAAATCTTGTCATTATTGATATATAATTTAGTGCTATTCCCTAATCTTGACCAACTCATAAATGTGAATGCCGTCAACTCGTAACCCTGTGCCTTGCTCGGAGACATTTTTGCATTCTCTTCACACTCGTACTATGAGGAAGTGAGGGACTCTTATGTGTTGCATACCTTTGCTATCTAGGTTGTTTATTTCGCACCTTACTCGATCAGTATTGAAGAATGAACAAGGTTTGAGGTGGTCTCAAAGGTTGATGTTGCTCTCTCATTCAGATATCTTTTAGTGTTCCCGTTCTCTGGAAGATGTTACTATCATTAACCATTGCGTAGAATTCCCAAATGTTACACTCCTTGGCATTAGGGTAGGTATTACCTACAAACCTTCTTTGGCTCTATGACAGTTTGGTTATGCTCGAAGAGATGGTCCTCATGACTCACTTATCCAGGGTATTGTGTTCGACTATGAAAATGAACCTCAAGGTTATCGTCGAAGGTTTATACGTGCTTGGGGAATGGTAAACAAGATTGATAGCAAGACTTTAGGACATAAGAATTCAATCCCTTTGAAGCCCTATCTCAAATGGGTACGAGCTCACGCTTAAAACCTTATTATCCCATATCTAGTTGTCCTACTAGTGATCTTAGAGCCTGTTGTCGAAGGAGACGTTTCTCGCATTATCATCCATCCAGAAATTCCCACTGACCTCGAAGAATTGCAGAAGTCCTGGGTTCAACTCAAGGAAGAATGAGACACCTTTAAAGCTAAATTATATACAAGTGAAAAAAAGTGTTGGAGCATACAAAGCAACTTCATGAGGAGAAAATCCTTAATGCATACATCGACACAAAGAGGAAGCAATCGTGGGAGACTTGAATCTTAGGGTTTAGAAGTTCATATTATTGTCTTTTTGAGACTCTTTTATTTTCATTGTAAGCCTAAGAGGCAATTGTAATCTTAAACTTACTAATAAAAAATCTTTGTTTTTGTTTCCTCTCGGTTAGAAAATTTAAACCTCCTTAGATCCTTGAAAACCTTGCATCTACATATCATGCATCATTTAGTTTTCCTCATCTATTTATTGTTTATTTTAGTATAAGATGGTCCTCGAACAAGCTGTCAAGGATATCCAAACTCAGCATGCACAATTCTAAGATACTCTTCTGAATCTGGCCAAAGGGAAACAAGAGATGATGGCGCTCCTCACCACGGAAAAGAAGACTAAGAAGCGTGTTGCTATCCTCAACATAGGGAGAAGATTCAAAGGTCCTGCTTAACCAATTCGAGTGAATGATGTTTCCTCTGAGTGAAACAAGACTAATTAATAAATAAAAATGAAAATTAAATTTTAAATCTAATTATTAATTAAATGAAAAATTCAATATGAAAATGATATGGACTTATTTTTTATATTTTTTAAATAGAAATTGAAAAGATAATTAAAATTAAGAAATATGCAAAAAATGACTGACTTTTCAAAAAGACAAAGAATATGCATCTGTTGAAAAAAAATTAAGGGGTAAAAAATAGGGTATGACATGTATCTGTGGATTCATCTAAAGTAGATGCAGTTATACTTTAAGAGACTCCAAAGTCGGTTACAGGGACTAGAAGCTTTTTGGGCTTAATTGATTATTATCGTTGTTTGTTTGAGACGAGGTCAAGCATGATATGTTGTTAATAAATGAATAATGGGAATGAGATGTTTGGTATTATGGAGATGCATCTTATGCTGATTAAGAATGATTAGAGTGACGATAGCTTTTGAGGAAAAGAGAGGTAATGGAAAAGGAAAAATAAATTCAAGAGAGACTGGAATCATGTTTGTGATGGAAAACTATTGACATGTGTCAGGGAGAATTTGGGGAGTTTCTATCACCCACCGGATGTGGAGATGGTATTATTGAGATTATTATTGGAATTAGATTCAAATATGAAAATATATGGATCATCGATGTTGTGAAATTTAAGGGAAAACTAAGGATTTATGAATGTTGTTAAAGTCCTCTACATTGATAAAGACATAAATTGGAACGAAGTGATTTGAAATGTATTTAGTATATTAGAATTTCCTGGGTTAGAAGATACTTAACATTTGTGTGATGCTACGTGAGTGTGAAGAAGACTATGTAATGTGTTTGGACGATGGTGTTTCATCGACGAGATCGAATGAGAAGGAAATTATGGAAGCATTTGTAAACCTCAAAGGAGATTATTGGACCATGGTTCTTTAGGTGACTTTGAGCATCATTTCTAAAGAAATGCTATTATAATTTGGTAACGATGGTTTATTCTCCATGATGGTTGTCGTATACCTATTGACAAATTGAGGATTTGATTACCCTTAATCTCTTTTCGGTAGTAGTTGGGATCGTGTTGGATGGGATAGACTTATCTTGACAGTTTGATAGTGTGTAAAGTGATTGATGTTCTATCGAGAGGATATCCATTCAAAGTTTTGCGTGAACCTAATGGGAAAGTGGCTATGAAAGAGTTGTGACTTATTGAATAATTCATAGACTTGAGTTGTATGCAAGCTAACGCCGCCGAGTGGAAGGTTGAGGATATCAAAAGTGAACAATGATTTTCTGGTGGATATTAAAGAGAATAAGAAGCTAGATGTGAGACATTTAGACCTAATAATTGATGAAAATCAAATGAGAACAGTGACTTAAGGTAGATGATAAGAGTGGCGCAGCTGAAACGTGATGTGGCGTAGTTCTTTATGTGTGTATGACTTTGTTATATGATAATTATAAGTATTTTAATTTAAATAATTTAGAATTAATAATAATTAAAATATAGGTAATATTAGTGTGGAGATTTTGAGGGCTTGTTGATAATTTTAAGAGGTTAAGTGAGGGAATAAGTGGAATGTCATAGAAAGGGTTTAAGGGGTAAGGTTGACAAAAAGATAATTAGAGAGTTTTGGTTTCATTGTCATGGTCGTGGGATTAGAGAAAAGTTGTGGAGAAAAGGCTAGGACACAAAACCAAAGGGAATTTTCAGTAGGAACGCGAAGGGAGAAGATCGTTGCTAAGAATTGAGGTAAGGGTGGGGTTCTAACTATCTAATGGGTTGTTTAATGATTGATAGGTAGGGATCAATTACTTGTTACAACCTAATTCTACTTCATGTGCCAAACACTTAATGGTGAAATTATGTTTTGGTGATGATGTTGGATGCAATTTATAATGGTGATGTCGTCAGAGACATTTTGAATTCTCTTATGTGTTTCATACCTTTGCTATCTAGGTTGTTTATTTCACACCTTCCCCGATCAGTATTGAAGAATGAACAAGGTTTGAGGTGGTCTCAAAGGTTGATGTCGCCCTCTCATTCATATATCTTTTAGTGTTCCCGATCTCTGAAAGATGTTACTATCATTAACGGTTGTGGGGAATTCCCTAATGTTCCACTCCTTGGCATTAGGGGAGGTATAACTTATAACCCTTCTCTGGATCTACGTCAATTTGGTTACACTCGAAGAGATGGTCCTCATGACGCATTTATCCAGGGTATTATGTTCGACTATGAAAATGAACCTCAAGGTTATCGTTGAAGGTTTATACGTGCTTAAGGTATGGTAAACAAGATTGATAGCAAGACTTTAGGACTTAATAATTCCATCCTTTTGGATCCCTATCTCAAATGGGTACGAGCTCGCACTCAAAACCTTATGATGCCATACCCAACTGTCCTACCGGTGATCTTAGAGCCTGTTGTCGAATGAGACTTTTCCCGCATCATCCTCCATCCAGACATGCCTAATGACCTCAAAGAATTGCATAAGTCCTGGATTCAACTCAAGGAAGAATGGGACACCTTTGAAGCTCAATTACATACAAGTGAAAATAAAATGTTGGAGCTCACAAAACAACTTCATGAGGAGAAAAGCCTTAATACATACATCGACACGAAGAGGAAGCGACAGTGGGAGACTTGAATCTTAGGGTTTAGAAGTTCATATTATTTTCTTTTTGAGACTCTTTTGTTTTCATTGTAAGCCTAAGAGGAAATTGTAATCTTGAATTTACTAATAAAAAATCTTTGTTTTTGTTTCCTCTCGGTTAGAAAATTTAAATCTCCTAAGGACCTTGAAAACTTTGCATCTACATATCATGCATCATTTCATAAACAAGTTTTCCAGTATAGGTTTCCTCATCTATTTACTGTTTATTTCAGTATAAGATGGCCCTCGAACAAACTGTCAAGGATATCCAAACTCAGCATTCACAATTCCAAGAGACTCTTCTGAATCTAGCCAAAGGGCAACAAGAGATGATGGTGCTCCTCACCACGAAAAAGAATACTAAGAAGCGGGTTGTTATCCTCAACATAGGGAGAAGATTCAAAGGTCTTGCTCAACCAATTCTAGTGGATGATGTTTCCTCTAAGGAAGACAATAACCAATCGGAGGATGGCAGAAGTGTCAGGGGGAAGATAGAAATAATTAGGTTTCTAAGGATGAAGACTACTCTGACGAACAGTATCATCCTGCAGATGACAAGTACAAGCAGTTAGAAGACTACATCAAAGCTGTAGAAATCCAGAAAGTTCTGGAATTAGATTTTGGAGAGCTAGGTATGATCCCGAGGGTGGTCATCCCTCACAAATTCAAAGTCCCTATCTTTGCTAAATATGATATGGTCTCTTGTCCTAAACTTTATCCGAGGTTGTATGTTCGAAAAATCCAACCTCATACTGCTGACCGGAAATTATGGGTCCATTTCTTTCAAGAAAGTTTTTCCGGTACTCAACCTGGATAGTTTTACCAGCTGGTAGGAACCAACATTCACACATGGGAAGACTTTGCTGCTACTTTCTACAAGCAGTATCAATATAATGCTGACCTGGCGTCGACTCGTGTACAATTGCAAAACATGTCTATGGGCTCGAATGAAGGATTTAAGGAGTATGCCCAGAAGCGGAGAGATCTAGCTGGAAAGGTGCAACCTCCTTTTACTGACCGGTAATTGGTGGATATGTTCATGGGCACTCTGACGGGTCCATTCTTTAATCTACTGATTGAGAATTCTTCATCAGGGTTTACTGAGCTAATTCTGAATGGCGAAAGAGTTAAAAGTGGCATTAAAAGCGGGAAGATTCTGATGTCTACATCTTATAATGCTGTGAAGAATCCCTTAATTGGTAAAAAAGAAACCAATGTTGTCTATGGTCGGAAAGGCCTTAGTAAAAGTGACCACCATCAGTCTATGAGAGAGATGTTGATCTCTAATCTGACGTCTGTTCAACAAAAAAATCAACAGGGCAACCAACATAGGTCAGATGCTCCGAGGAGGCAGTTCACCAGGATTAATATGCCATTGGCTTAAGCATTACAACATTTGTTAAAGGCTGAACTCATTTCACTGCGGGATCCTCCTCCTAATCCCAACACATCCTCTCAAAAGTACAATACAAATGCAAGATGTGCCTATCATTCAAACAATCCTGGGCACGACACCAACAATTCCTGGGCCCTGAAAAACAAAATTCAAGACATGATTGCTAATAAATAAATTGAGCTCGACCCTCCTGAGACTCCGAACATGATTAATGCTCCTATTCCGAAGCATGACAAAGGCATAAGTGCTATTGAAGATGTTTTGTATGTTACCTCCGTAAGTGATGTGGTTACTCCTCTCTCAACAGTCAAGAAGAATTTTCTACAAGCCGATTTATTTCTGGTGTGATACGGTTGGAGAACTGACTTGAGGTTTTGCGTTTTTTGTTCGCAAATGTTTCGGTTTAGCAAGAGTCGCCACCGACTTTTATTTTATCCAAAAGGAAAGGTAAAAAAGCACAGGAAAGACCTTTTAGATTGTTTTTGGGTTCGGGGGGTAGATTATGAAAAGGGAAGGTGCTAGCACCCTTTTCATTCATGGTTTTCCATGGGCTCTTAGTTACTTGTTTTAGATCACTTGCTTTTGCTTTTCAATTGTTTGAAATGGTGCTTTTGTGTGTGTGGATTTGAAAGTATTTTGAAAAGAGGCCTTTGTCTAGGCAACCTTTGTAATGATTCTTGTTTGAATATATACAAAGGTGTTTGTCTTTTGAAAAATGTTTCAATGTTTAAAAGTTTGTTTTGGGAAATGTTTTGAAACTGTGTTGTGTGTTTTTGAAAATAGCAAGGATGGTTTGCAAGTTTGATCAAGTAACTAGGAGTTGTCTACCCTACTCAAAGATCTTTCCTACACATTTTTATTCCTTTGATATTGTTGTTTTACCATTGCATTTGGTAAATAACCCTATCTTTGGATGTTAAATGGGACAGGCGTGGGTCATCATATGGCCATGATAGCAATTTTGCTAAGTATCTTAACAAGCTTTTTGAGGGACTAGATCATTTTTGTATCGGCAACCAAGATAGCGTCATCGAGGGACTATGATCTTTTGGTTTTGTTTGATTTTGCCAAGATACCTAGCATGCATACCATGGCCATTTTTAAGGCAACAAGTGGATGAAACCCTAGGGGTGCTTGTGTTGTCATTTTTCATGCATTTTTGTCTTGTGTTTAGTCATGCTAATTGTTTGGTTTTGGTTCTTTGCATAGAAACCCTAATCTTACTATCATGCATATTTGAAAGCGATAAAATGCGTAAAAGTAAATCTAAGACTATTACAACATTATTATGGGGAGGAGGATACAAGTTTGAATAAGGGGGCATTGCTCAAAATAAAACCCTAAAACTATTACAACCATATTGAATTTATTGCACAAATGAATAAAATAAGCAAATATTTAAATATGAAAATAAATGTAAATATACAAAAATGTTTTTTGTATTTATTTTATGTATGTAAAATAAATTTATTTAACTCAAAATAAGAAAATAAAAAAATGATTATTTTTGAAAAGGGGTGAAAACCCTAATTTTTGGTTTTAAAAGAAAATGTATTATATTATTTATTTATTCTTTTATGCACAAGGAAATAATAAAAATAATATATACAAAAATGTTAAAAATAAAATATGTGAGAAAATAGTATTTTTAGTGTATAGTATACTAAAAATAAAAATATATAATATTTTGGTTTTATTTACAAATTTATTTAAGAAAATAAAAGTATTAATCCTAATAAACTATTTTTTTGTCATAAAAAATAAATAAAATAATAAAATAAAAATGTAAAAATTAAGAAAATATTTTTTGTGATTATTAATATTTAGAAAAAAATAATAAAAGTCAGAAAATAAAAAAGAAATGAAAAAAATGCAAAAATAAAGAAAATGTGCTAGGGGGTGCAAATAACATAAAAGAGGGTGTGAATAGAAAGCAGACCCAAGCGCCTTGGCCCAAAACCTTGTCATCCCTGACCTTGAGACACTTCCTGCGTGCGCCTTATGCTTGAATCCTGTTCTCTCTGTTCTTTGCTTGAAATTAAAAACTCATAACATGAAAATTATAGAGCTTTAAACCACGATTTCAATGATATAAAAAACTTGATCTAACTCTAAGAAACCAGGGAGAATTTTATCACCCCCAATTTCTGACCTAAAAAACTCAGCAACTTCAACATCCAAATTCTCCTAGCTCAGCTAACATAAATGAATTCTATGCATATGTGCAATTCAAGGACATTAAGGGCTACATTTTTGCTTCACAAACCTAAGCCTAATGATTCCTAAATAAGGAGATAGAAGTTTAAGAAATACCTGTTTCAGTCAAGTTTGGATACTGCAATGTAGGGGTTTTGGAAGAGGCCTGAAGTTCGTGTTGGCTTGTCTGAAGTTCACTCAACCTTCCCCAATGCTTGGCTTGCTTTGAACTTGCCTGAATGTGCTTATAGAACTCAACCTGCAATGCTTCAAAGTAAAAATGGTGAAGTGTGAAAATGGAGTTACAATGGCTTGAGAAAGGTTTGGATAGTTCAGGTGTGAAGTTTAGAATGTGTTTGAAGTGGTTTGGGACAAAACGCACGAGGCAATGTGAAGATGGTTTGAGTTATGTAGGGCTTGCCCTGTTTTGGGCAGAAATGAAGTTTTTGTGCTTAAGGGTGTTGGAGAGGCTAAGAGCTCGTGTTTTTGGCCTTAGACAATATGTTGAACTTGTTTGAAATGAGACTTGGACTTTCTCTTATCAGATTACAAAGTTGTGGAGTTTTTGCACACTTGCTTGTTTTTGAAGTAAAAGGTGAGTTGACAATGCCAAGGCCTGTACAGGCTAGCTCAAAGCCTGCACATAGTTGGTACCAATTTCCTGATATTAGTGAAATTTGTTTGCTGCAAAAGATTAGGTTCAAGGCTCAAGGGAAACAAAAATGCATAAAGTGAACTTTATGGAAATGGCATTGTTATCTTTATGCCAAAAATGGAATAAACCCTTGTATAATGCTCTAAAGCTCAGAATCAAACCTCTGTCGAATGTATTTGCATTAAATTAAGGAGTGTGGAAAGGATTAAGACCTGTAAACCAAGTACAAGCATGCTTTGGATAGATTTGCAAGTTGTAATATGGTGCAAAATGCCTTGTCCAAAAGTGAGAAATTGCCATTTTCAAACTTTCGATTCTCCATAACCACAAATGATCTTGGAGAGTTCTTAGAAATTTTGGAAAGCTTGTAATATGCTATACAATCCATATTTGAAATTAATTTTGAGATTCCACTTGGAACTATGTGAAAAATTTCCATGAAGATGGGTCAAAATCTTGCCTAAACTAGGGCAAAATTTCACTAAGTTAGAAAGTTTTTGGACCCTTATTCACAAAATCATAACTTGAGATCCAAGCATCTTTTGGGGAAACTTTGTGAATCAAAGTTGTAGATTTTGTGGAGGAATACAACTTTAATGTTGGAAGTTTTCTTTGAATCCAATTTCATCATGGTGAAAAAGTTGGGAAAAAATAAGAAATTTTCATAACTTAGAAAATTTCAAAGTTATGAAAGTTTACCTTTTTTAAACCCTAATTTCCAAAATTAGGTTTCTTGGTGAACAAGTTTCATGTTTTGACACATCTTGATGAAAAATGACCCTTGGCACTTGATTTTGACGAAAAAGTCAAAGTTTGACTTTTCAGTGTACAATTGATTTTTGATCAGTTGACTGGATAATTCATCTGTCAATCCAATGCATTTGATATCTTTTGAACCTTGTGATTAGGTAAAGATGATGCCATTGAGTCTATGAATCCATGCTTGAACCCAATTTGCCATTGGCTAGGTGAAAAATCAAAAATTTCCCTTCTACAGTCAAAACCCTAAAAATGACCATTTTGCCCTTTTGATGATCTGATCAAATTTCTTGAGGAGTTGTGGTCCAAACTTGATCAAATGGTTCATATGAGTCTATAATGTTGATGTGGATAAAAAATTATGAGGTTTGACTGTAAATTGGCCACAATTGACTTTTTCCCCAATACAGCTGATTTTTAGGTCAACTGTCCAATTGATTGGGCAAAAATTTGATTCAAAGCTTGAAACTTTGTATGGGCAATATTATAGGTGCAACATGAAGTATTAAAGTCACATGGGGCATTGGAAGTCCAAAAATCCATGTGCAAACTCAAACCCTAATTTCAGGTCAACAGTGCAAGGAGATGTCTTGAGCAGAGCAAACCCTAATCTGGTCTTGAGTCCAAGCAGTCTTGTGAGGAAAATCTTGATAAAATGAGAGGGAAAATTTTGGGGTACAACAGCTTCCCCTATTCAATCTTCTTGAACCTGAAGAGTTAGATTGGCAAGTTTGCCGTTCGTGACTCGAAGGTAAAAGATGATTGGACACTAGAGTGCCCGTAAATTTGCACTCGTCAAAATGTAATTGAGGGAATGGGCTTAAAGATGCCATTTGGAGAGGTGACAGAATCTTGTCAGAGATTGGCTTAAAGATGCCATCCAAGAAAGTTTGTTGAATTGAATGTCGTAAGTCAGAAGAACGAGTATCAGAATGGTATCCGCGTTTGGAACGTATCTGAACTGTATCTGGGGAGTGAACCTGTATGAGCAATGGAATGGCGTCCGTGTCTGGAGCGTATCCGAGCTGTAACTATATTTGAATCTGAATGAATAACAAAATGACTGCCGTGTCTGGAGTGTATCTGTATTGTATATGAATCTTAAATCTGAATAAGCGACAGAATGACATCTGTGTCTGGAGCATCTCTGGGATGGGGAAAAGGTCTGAATGAGTGACATAATGGGGTCTGTGTATGGAGCATATCTGGACTGTATCTGAGGTTGAGATCTGTATGAGTAGCAGAATGACTTCCGTGTCTGGAGTGTATCTGAACTGTAACTGAGATCTGAATAGGCAACATAATGACTTCCATGTCTTGGAGTGTATTTGAATTGTATCTGAATCTGAATAAGTGACAGAATGACTTCCGTGTCGGGAGTGTATCTGAACTTGAAATTGATAGTTGAATCTGAATGAGAAATAGAATGGCTTCCGTGTCTGGAGCATATCTAATCTATCTCTGAAAGGGAAATCTGGAATAAGCAATAGAATAGCATCCGTGTCTGGAGCATCTTTAGGCTATCTCTGAAAGGGAATCTGGAATAAGCAATAGAATAGCATCCGTGTCTGGAGCATCTTTAGGCTATCTGTGGCAGGAAATCTGGAATAAGCAATAGAATATCATCTGTGTCTGGAGCATCTCTAGGCTATCTCTAGAAGGAAATCTGGAATAAGCAATAGAATAGCATCCGTGTCTGGAGCATCTCTAAGCTATCTCTAGAAAGAAATCTAGAATAAGCAATAGAATAACATCCATCTCAGGAGCATCTCTAAGCTATCTCTAGAAGGAAATCTGGAATAAGTATCAGGATGGCATCCATGTCTAGAGCGTATCTGAACTATCTTTAGAAGTTTGCATCTGAATAAGCAATAGAATAACATCCGTGTCTGGAGCATCTCAGAGATGTATCATGATTGTATATTGGTAGCTTGTTAATCTTATCCTGAAAAGGGTAAAATGTTAGATGAAAAACAAAGTGATGTTGCATGAAATGTATGATGCAATAAAAAGTGTTTTTATCAATGTTCATGATATATGAGTGTAATGTATGCGCATGTAAGCTGATTTGCTGCATTGCTGAAGAAAATAAATCCTTGATAGCTGGGGATTCAAAATCTTTGATTGTTGAGGATGAGAAATCCTTGCTGACTGTTGGGGATGATAAAATCTTTGATTGCTGCCGGGGAAAAATAAATCCTTGACTGCTGCTGGAGATTAAAATCTCTGAACACTGAGGATGAGAAATCCTTGCTGACTGCTGTTGGGGATAGAAGATCCTTGGCAACTCGCGGGGATTATCAAAAACTTTGAAAACTTCTGTGGGGATGTGATAATCCTTCATGACTTTCCTGGGGATATAGGGATCCTTCAAGTCTGCTTGAGCAACCTTCTTGGGGAATCCAGAGAACTTTGAAGACTTCTACTGGGGGTTAAGTAATGGGAATCCTTACTCGGCTGGGGAACAGGGAAAACTATGACGATCTCTACTGGGGATCAGACAAAAGAAAAACCTTGACCTGCTGGAGAATAAGGAAACTCTGATGGCTTCTGCGGGGAACTGAGAATGAGAATCTTCATTCTGCTAGGGGAATTTGAATCCTTGGGGACTTCAAGATGAGGAGTCAAGAATGAAAATCTTCGATCTGCAGGGGATTAAAAATTCTAACAAATTCATGCTGGGGAGTAATGAAGACTCTGGAAACTTCACTGGGGAATCAAGAATGAGAATCTTCACTCTATTGGGGAGTTAAAACTCTGCGGGGAAGAAGGCTTCCTGGTGGAGAGTATGTGAAAACTCTGGGGGAGTAGCTATACTGCTGAGGAGATCAGGAGCTTGGGTTGTATGCCAATCTAACTGGGGAATTATCCTAGTTTGGGGATAAGACACAAGTTAAATGTTATCTGGTTGATTCTCAGACTTCAAGACAACTTGCTGGGGAATCTGGAGAAACTGGATGGTTTCTGCTGTGGATTGGTAGTTTGAAGTTTTGACTCTGACGGGGATTTTGAAATTTAATTCCGCTGGGGATATGTATTTCAAGGTTTTAGCTCCGCTAGGGATCAAGATGATGTACTGCAGGGGATTTCTCTTGGAATAGCCTAAAGACGTTTTCCTATACTTTTAACCTATCAGTAATCGTTCTTTCTCATTCCGTTTATTTGTAAACAGTGATTATATTCAAATGCATATGCTCATTAATAAATCATTGGACGTTTTCAAATAAAACACAAGTGTAAGAAAGAAGGAAAGGCAAATAGTTTTCCGCACTTTGAAGTATCTTGGTATTAACTTTGTGTAAGTATTTTGTACAAAGGAGACAAACATCCTAGTAAGAGAATATTGTCGTAAAAATCAGAAAAAATTTATATAAAGAAAGATGGCTATATGTGAAAATTCCATGGGGTTCCCATTCTGCTATAGCCTTCGTAACTCTGGATATCTTAAACATTCGTTGCTTCGTCTGAAGATGATTGGATTGATCAGAAGCCCGAAGCTTGTCTGTGAAGAGATTGTCCTTAAAGTGATCCGATGAAACATAGTCATACGCTTTAATTACCTAACTTTTGCCTGGACCGCCCTTTCGGGTTTTCAGTCCACCGGGAAACCCTTTTTTGCCCAAGTCGCCCTTTCGGGTTTTCAACTTGCCGGGTGTACAAATTTTTTTTATTTATCCCTAATTTTTGCCTGAACCGCCCTTTCGGGTTTTCGATTCACCGGGATTCCCTTTTTTGCCCAAGTCGCCCTTTCGAGTTTTCAACTTGCCGGGTCATTTATGCGTAGTATCTTTTGACTATGTCTGCATTCGCAGGGTGCGGCAGGTCGTCACCGTCCGTGGTGGTTAAGATCATTGCCCCACCAGAAAAGATGTTCTTTATCATAAATGGTCCTTCGTAAGTAGGAGTCCATTTGCCCCTGGGATCACTTTGCGGCAAGATGATCCGCTTGATTACAAGATCCCCGACTTGATATATCTGGCGTCTGAATTTCTTGTTGAAAGCCTTGATCATCCGTTTTTGATACGCCTGACCATGGCAAACAGCAGTAAGTTGCTTCTCGTCAATCAAGTTAAGTTGATCAAGCCGGGTCTGAATCCAATCGTCTTCACTCAAACCAGCATCCTTCATGATTCTCAAGGAGGGAATCTGAACCTCAATAGGCAAAACAACTTCCATGCCATATACCAAAGAATAGGGAGTTTCCCCAGTTGAAGTGCGTGCCGTGGTATGGTACTCGTGCAGAGCAAACGGTAACATCTCATGCCAGTCCTTGTAGGTGACTGTCATCTTTTGTATGATCTTCTTGATATTCTTGTTCGCAGCTTCGACAACACCGTTCATCTTTGGCCGGTAGGGAGATGAATTGTGACGTTGAATCTGGAACTGCTTGCACAAAACGGTGATCATAGTATTGTTAAGGTTTGTACCGTTAACAGTGATGATCCTTTCGGGGATACCGTACCGGCAAATGAGATTCTGATTGATGAAGCGGGCAACAACATTCTTTGTGACGGATGCCAAGGAAGCTGCTTCGACCCACTTGGTGAAGTAATCAATGGCCACTAGAATAAAGCGGTGTCCATTGGATGTTGTAGGCTTGATCTCTCCAATCATGTCGATTTCCCACATAGCGAATGGCCAAGGAGCTGTTAAGACATTGAGAGGAACTGGAGGTATATGTACCTTGTCCGTATCGATTTAACATTTGTGGCATGTTCCGGAATGTTGATGGCAGTCAACTTCCATGGTAGACCAGTAATAGCCTGCCCGTAGAATCTTCTTAGCCATCCTATGTTCTCTAGAGTGAGTGCCAAAGGTACCATTGTGCAATTCAGCCATGATCTATTCAACTTCAACCTTGTCCACACAATAGAGCATAATGCAATCATGATTGCGCTTGTATAGGATACCATTGCTCAAGAAGAACTTAGCTGAGAATCTCCTTAAGAAATTTTTGTCGTTGACTGAAGCTCCTTCAGGGTATTCTTGAGCCTCGAGATACCTTTTGACTTCATGAAACCAAGGTCGGTCCACTACTTCTTCGGTATTAATCTCGTGACAATGTGCAGGTTCATCCATTCGTTCAATGGTGATTTGGGGAGCCTTATTATCCCAGTTAAGTTTAAACATAGATGACATTGTAGCTAGAGCATCCGCTAGCTGATTCTCTTCTCGCGGGAAGTGCTCGAAGGTAATCTGCTCGAAATGTGGTAGCAATGTCAGGACATGTTCTTTGTAAGGGATGAGGTTTGGATGTTTAGTATCCCACTCTCCTTTGATCTGACTGATGACCAAAGCTGAGTCCCCAAACACAATCAAGGATTTGATTCCCAAGTCTATGGCAGCCTTGAGACCAAAGATACAAGCTTCATACTCAGCCATGTTGTTGGTGCAGTTGAAGAAGAGTCTGGCTGTGAAAGGTGTATCACAACCTTCTGGAGAGATAAGTACAGCTCCGATGCTGTTGCCAAGTGCGTTGGAGGCACCATCAAAGTACAGGGTCCATCGGGATCCTTGTTCAGGTCCGTCATACGGTCTATTCTCCTCAATGTTGTCCAATGTCATGATATCCTCGTCAGGGAAGTCAAACCTCATGGATTGGTAATCTTCGACAGCTTGATGGGCCAGATGATCGGCTAGCACACTCCCCTTTATAGCTTTTTGGGTCATGTACTGTATATCGTATTCCGTCAGGATCACCTGCCATCTAGCGATTCTTTCAGATAAAGCTGGCTTCTCAAAGATGTACTTGATTGGATCCATCTTAGATATCAGCAGAGTGGTATGAGTCAACATGTATTGCCTTAGCCGGCGAGAAGCCCATACTAAATTGCAACAAGTTTTCTCGAGCAGTGAGTATCGGGTCTCACAGTCGGTAAACTTTTTGCTAAGGTAATAAATGGCATGCTCTTTTCGGCTAGACTCGTCAAGTTGGCCCAATACGCACCCCATTGAATTCTCTAGGACATTCAGATACATGATTAGCGGCCTTCCTTCGACGGGTGGCATCAAGATAGGAGGTTCTAGAAAATACTCCTTGATTTTATCGAAAGCAACTTGACAGTCATCATTCCATTTAGCCACCTGATCTTTCTTCAACAGCTTGAAGATTGGTTCATAGGTAGATGTTAGGTGAGAAATGAACCTTGCAATGTAGTTTAGGCGTCCCAAGAAACCTCTGACCTCCTTCTCAGTGCGAGGGGCAGGCATTTCTTGTATAGCTTTGACTTTGGCAGGATCAACCTTGATGCCTTTGTTACTGATAATGAAACCCAAGAGTTTACCGGACCTGACTCCGAAAGTGCACTTGTTAGGGTTCAGTCTGAGCTTGTACTCCTTCAACCTGACAAACAGCTTTTGTAGATGGTCTAGGTGTTCTTCTTTCGTTTGTGATCGGGCTATCATGTCATCTACGTAGACCTCTATCTCATGATGTATCATGTCATGAAACAAAGCTACCAGGGCACGTTGATAGGTTGCCCCGGCATTCTACAGTCTGAATGGCATCACTTTGTAGCAGAACGTACCCCACTGTGTAACAAAAGTAGTTTTCTCCATGTCTTCAGGGGCCATTTTGATCTGGTTGTAACCTGAAAATCCGTCCATGAAAGAAAATACCTTGTGTTGAGCTGTGTTGTCAACCAAGATATCAATGTGCGATAGTGGAAAGTCATCTTTAGGGCTGTCCCTGTTTAAGTCTCTGTAATCCATACACATTCTCACTTTTCCGTCCTTCTTTGGCACGGGCACAATGTTAGCAACCCATTGTAGATAGGAGGTAACAACAAGAAATCCATCATTGAACTGCTTCATAACTTCAGCTTTGATCTTTTCAGACACGTTGGTCCTCATACAACGAACTTTCTGTTTAACTGGTGGGCAGTCTTCTCTTGTGGGGAGACGATGAACGACAATATCTGTATCAAGTCCCCGCATGTCTTCATATGACCAGGCAAAGATCTCAACATATTCATGTAACAACTGAACTAGGCGCTCTTTGACACTTGGCTCTAGGTTGGCACCCACTCTGATTTCTTTTCTATCTTCCTCAGTTCCCAAGTTGATTGTCTCTAACAGCTCCTCATGAGGTAGAATAACCCTTTCTTCCTGTTGTAGCAGCCTAGCCAATTCTCCCGGCACTTCACAATCTTCATCACCTTCATATTCAGCATGGTAGACCAGATCTTCAGAGTCACTGAAGGCCATAGCAGAATTGTTACCCATGGAATACGGAATGGATGGGTACCTGCATTTGTAAGTGTGGGTGTGTGTAAGGGATAGCCACCTTTAAACAAATAAAATGTAAAAGGAAAGACAATGAACACACAAGTTTATATGTGAAAACGTCCATGATTCATTAAAATGGCATATGAAGATGAAAAATCAAACCCTTACAAATGGACCTATATGCCTCGGGTAAGGCACAAGGTTAAAAGTGCACGAATTGTTTAGGAATTATTACAAACCAACAGAAATGTTTGAAAGATAAATTACTGATTCATGAAAGTAATGGGAACAAAGTCTTTTGCCTCCCAATTGCACAGTCCTCCTTCAACAGTAGGGAAAATCCAGTCTTCCAGGTTGCTCTCCTCTTCACTATCCTCCAAAGCATTGACTCCATGATGAGTGATCTTCACTGGTGGCCCTCTAGCCCTGGAGCGACGCACAGCCTTTTGACTAGACAAAGTGAAACCCAAGCCGAATTTATCTGATTTGAAAGGAAAATCAGGAAGCTGCCCCCAGATGGTGCTTCCTCCTTCTTCAATCACAACCTTTGCATCTTTTAAAGAAGACATCCGAGGCGGAGGTCTTGTAGTCATGGGTACAGAAGCCACTGTCTTGATTGTCGCAATATCCTGAGCTACCTCTTCAAAATGCTGAAAGGGGGTTTCGATGAATTCACCATCCAATTCCATATAGCGGAAAGAATTTAGATGGCTTATCATGTATTCCTCTTCGCCATGAACGGTTATAATTTTCCCCTGGACAGGCTACTTGAGCTTTTGATGCAGATTCGAAGTGACGACTCCAGCATGATGAATCCAAGGTCTTCCCAACAAGCAAGAATAGGAGGGACGGATATCCATCACGTAGAATATGGAGTTGAAGACTTCAATTCCCACTTTAATCAGGATGTGCACCTCCCTGTGGACCATCCTTTTGGAACCATCAAAGGCTCTGACAATGATGTTGTTGGGCTTCAAATTTATACCTTCACAATCTAGCCTATCTAATGCTTTCTTTGGTAAGACGTTCAGCGATGAACCAATGTCTACCAGAACGTGTGCTAGAGTAGTCCCTCTGTATTCCACTGAAACATAAAAAGCGTCATTATGTTTTCTCCCTTTGATTGTTAGATCGGCATCGGAGAATCCTAGACCATTGTCAGCTGTTAGACTAGCTACACATTCCTGGAACTGACCCGCGGAGGTTTCCTATGGCACGTGGGCCGTCTTCAAGAATCTGATCAAAGCTTTAGCATGAGCTTCCGAACAAAGCAGCAGGGCCAACATTGAGATCTCTGAGGGGGTTTGCCCCAATTGTTCCACAACATTATAATCGCTTTTCTTGATTATTTTCAAAATCTCTTCCATTTATTTTTGAGTGGTTTCAGGGATGATCAACGGCTGAGCCCTCGTCCTGACGGTCTCTTCTTGGATCCCTTTCCCTCTATTATCAACATCAAAGGGGATAACCACATGAGTTACAACTTCTTCAATAACTGGAGTTCTCGCAGATATGTTGACCAGTACAGGAGTAACCTTAGGAGCAGCTGAGGGTCCGAAGATTGCCTTTGGAGGCGCAATCTACGGAGAGAAAATTCTTCCACTGCGAGTGATTTTACTTGTTCCAACAATGTTTCCAATGTCAGAAGTCTCTTCATCAGAACTCTCTTCAGTTGATTCAATTTGTTTAACATTGTGGTAAAAGATCTCTCCCTCATAGTTCCACGGTATTGATTTGTCGGACTTGTACGGGATAAGCCCCTGTATGGTTATCTTCAAAGGTACAATCTTCGGATCGGATGTAATCTTAACAGGTCTTTTGGAGACCTTGGAAAGATTGGCGGATATGGTAATTATCGAAACATCATTGACAGGAATCAGTGTAACAGGAGTCTTCTCAAAAAGGATTTCTTGGTTATCCATTAGGCGCTGGATGCCTAACTTCATCAATGGACAGTCGGTTGGTAAGGATGAACAAAGGAAACAATCTTCTTCACAACCTAGGAAAATCCCAGCCTTCAGCAAATTCAACTTGATTATCGGTAGCGGAGTCATCAAATCATCAACAGTAGTAACAAAAAGATCTTTTTCAACAGCATGGGCATTGTGACCATGTTTTGGCGTCAGAGCAGAGATCACATTCGGCTTTTCAGGGGCGTCGAATTCAACTTCTTTAGCGTCTATCAAATCATGGATCTTATTCCTGAGGGCCCAACAATTATTGGTGTCGTGCCCTAGGTTGTCTGAATGATAAGCACACTTGGCATTGGGATGGTAGTGTGGTGACGAAGTGTTAGGGTTTTTAGGGGCCTCCCTTAAGCTTTCAAGGTTTAACTTTAATAGATGGGGCAGAACCTGAGTGGGAGTCATATTTATCCAGGTGAATTGTCGTGCAGGCCTTTCCACCCTTGCTTGGTTGGTTCTGGGTTGATTGTTTCTAGGCTGATCAACTGCAGACTTCTGAATCATTACAGCCCCCACCGCTGATTGGCGCTCAACTCTTCCTTGACTTCTTTAGGAGTAGACATCTGAGACTTCTTTCTTTGTTGGAAAAGTATTTTTGATGGCAGCAGAAGCAGATGCATCCTTTTGAATTTTCCCACTCTTTATGCCGGCTTCAACTCTCTCACCAGTCAAAATCAACTCGGTGAAACCCACAGACGAACTTCCAATCATGTGATTGAAAAAGGGGCCTGACAGTGTACCCAAGAACATATCCACAAGCTTCCTCTCAGATAAGGGTGGTTGTACTCGTCCCGCCAAGTCTCTCCATTTCTGGGCATACTCTTTGAAACCTTCATTTGAGACCATGCCCATACTCTGTAATTGAGTACGGGTTGGTGCTAAGTCCGCATTATATTTATTGTCTGTAGAAGACGGCCGCCAAATCTTCCCAATTATGCACATCAGACCTCTCTAACTGGTAAAACCAATCCAGCTGTGTCCCCGAAAGACTGTCTTGGAAGAAATGGACCCACAAATCCTTGTCAAAAGAATGCGGTTGAATTTTTATGACGTAAGATCGCAAATGCATCTTTGGGCAAGACACCCCATTGTATTTAGCAAATATAGACACCTTAAACTTAGGGGGAATCATAATTCCAAAGACCAGCCCTAGATCTTCAAAGTCCATCCCAGGCACTCTCTGTACCTCCATAGCTTCCAGACGCTCTTCCAGATTCTTGTATTTATCATCTGCAGGAGGGTACTGCTATTCAGAATAGTCTTTATCCTCTTCTTCTTCTTCTTCAGACTCAGATGGCACTGCAGCTCCCTTTCCTTTTCCTACCCCTTCATCAGATGTTGAGGGGAAATCCAGGACCCTTCTAGCTTGACCTTCAAATCTTCTACCCATGGTAGCCACACCAACCCTCTTCTTTTTCTTTTTCTCCTTTTCCTTTTCTAGTAGAGTTTTGAGCTCTTCCTGCCCCTTTGCCAAGGTTAGAAGTAGCTGTTGAAACTGTGAATTTTGCGCTTGTAAGTCTTTAACCGTCTGCTCAATATCCATCTTGCTGAAATAAACAACAGAGAGATAAGGAAACCTGGTGCGAATCCCTATTTATACATATGATGAATGATATGTATTCATGTAATGCATTCAAGGATTCAGAAATTCAAATTTGTTTTAAACCAAAAAAGAACACACGTCATATTAATAAGATAGAATTTGTTAGTACATCAATGCCTCATGGGAAAAATAATACAAAATTCTAATGTAGAAAGACGTTGCGTATCCTTTTTGGTGCAATGTAGGTGTTGAGAGTCTGCTCTTCATGAAGTTGACGAGTAAGTTCCAAAACCTTCTTCTCACTTGCGTAGAATTGGGCTACAAAAGTATCGCGCTCTCCCTTGAGCTATATCCAACTCCTTTGCAAATCTTCAAGTGATGTTGGCATGTCAGGATGTAGGAGGGTGTATGGAACCTCTCCTTCCATAACAAGATTTTTGATCACAGGCAGAATGTAGGGGTAAGGCATCATAAGAATTTGGGCGCGGGTTCGTACCCACTTGAGGTAAGGCTCAAGAGGGATGGAATTCTTGTGTCCCAAGGTCTTACTGTACACCTTGTTCGGCATCCTCCAAGCTCGGATGAACCTTTGTCGAAGTCCTTGATCGTCGTTGTCGGAGTCAAAAACCAAGTCTGGAATCAGCATGTCATGTGGGCCATCCCTTCGTGCGTACCCAAACTGTCTCAAAGCCAAGCAGGGGTTGTAGGTAATTTCTCCCCTAATGCCTAATAGAGGGACATTAGGGAATTCCCCACAACGGTCAATGATGATAACATTTTCTCTAGATCGAGAACACCAATGAATATCTGAATGTGTAAGGGTCATCAACCGTTGTGACCATCTCAGACATTGCTCATTCTTCAAAACTGATTGGGGAAGATGAGAAATAAACCATCTTGCCAGTAGAGGAGTACATCACATGAGAACACCTCTTTTCCTCATTGTTCGAGTGTGAAAAGAGTGGAGGATATCCCGAAGCAATGTAGGCACTAGGTTGCAAGCCATGAAAATTTTGACAGCACTCACATCTATAAGCTGGTCAGGGTTAGGGAACAAGACCATCCCATAGATGAGAAGAGCTACAATCTCCTAAAAAGCTTGTAAGTCCAATGAATTCCAGCAGCTTTGGGCCTTCTCAAACAGGAACTTTGCCAAGAAACCCTTGTCACCACTTCTAGTTTCCCAATGGCCTATGACATCAGATGGTCACAAGTGTAGGGCTCGAGCAACATCTTTAGGCTTTGGATCTCTTTTCGTACCGTTGTAGGGTAGTTGATGGAGAATAGGAATCCTCAGGAGTTGAGAAAATTCCTCCAAAGTAGGCACTAGTTGGTAGTCAGGAAATGTGAAGCAGTGGTGTAGGGGGTCAAAGAACTGGAAGAGAAATTTCACCATGTCTTCCTCAGTGTTGGTGTTGACTAAGTTGAGAAGACGACCATGCCTCTCGGTGAATGGAGAATTCTCAGGAATCCTTGAAGCTAGCTCCTTGAGTTGAGGAGGAATTCTCACAAGATTGACTTGGATTGTTTTCCTGCGAAGTGAATCCATTACCTACAAAACAGGAACAAAGATGAAGATCCAAATCCTTGAAATGGTTAGTGGATTCATATGATGCTTCATGATGTCCATGATGTTATGCACAAGTATATATGTACAAACAAATCACACAAGTTCCTAGTTTCAGGCTTGCATGGGGTTTCATAGGTAAGTACCCTCTTGAAGTTTAGTTGGCTCAACCTGTCCTATAAATAGTATCCGGGTTCTAAGGAGCTCAATATCACTGGATTATTTTCTGTGTTCATTGTTTCAGTTTAGCCACTTTACTGGAGACCGAAATATTCAAAGAAAACAACCCTCAATGAGTGTAGTATCGAGTATCTACCAACTTCGGACAACACCAAAGCCGGTCATCTCACTACCCCTAAAAAAGGCCAATTTGGTCAAGTAAAGGTTCTAAAAGTCCATTAGTGCTTCATGACATCACTCAGCGGCCCCGTATTCTCTTTGATTAACTCAAAGGCTACCGGTACCCACAAATATGTCACACTAATATAGCTATTGTTTCAACCATGTCGATATACCCCGCACAATTTCCACAACGTATTGCTATTTACGTATGAATGTTTCCCAAACCCTGGTAGACGATTCAAATCCAAACAATAGAACCGAAGTGTAAAGCTATCAAGTCAAGCAAGATAAGAATGTAAAGGTGATCTAAACCCTAAGGTAACCCCACTTTTAAGTATGTCCCTAGTAGAATTTCCAGTTCTGTGATACGGTGGGAGAACTGACTTGAGGTTTTTCGTTTTTCGTTCGCAAATGTTTCGGTTTAGCAAGAGTCGCCACCAACTTTTATTTTATCCAAAAGGAAAGGTAAAAAGCACAGGAAAGACCTTTGAGATTGTTTTTGGGTTCGGGGGGTAGATTATGAAAAAGGAAGGTGCTAGCATCCTTTTCATCCATGGTTTTCCATGGGCTCTTAGTTACTTGTTTTAGATCACTTGCTTTTGCTTTTCAATTGTTTGAAATGGTGCTTTTGTGTGTGTGGTTTTGAAAGTATTTTTAAAAGAGGCCTTTGTCTAGGCAACCTTTGTAATGATTCTTGTTTGAATATATACAAAGGTGTTTATCTTTTGAAAAATGTTTCATTGTTTGAAAGTTTGTTTTGGGAAATGTTTTGAAATTGTGTTGTGTGTTTTTGAAAATAGCAAGGATGGTTTGCAAGTTTGATCAAGTAACTAGGAGTTGTCTACCCTACTCAAAGATCTTTCCTACACATTTTTATTCCTTTGATATTGTTGTTTTACCATTGCATTTGGTAAACAACCCTATCTTTGGATGTTAAACAGGACAGGCGCGGGTCATCGTATGGCCATGATAGCAATTGTGCTAAGTATCTTAGCAAGCTTTTTGAGGGACTAGATCATTTTTGTATAGGAAACCAAGATAGTGTCATCGAGGGACTATGATATTTTGGTTTTGTTTGATTTTGCCAAGATACCTAGCATGCATACCATGGCCATTTTTAAGGCAACAAGTGGATGAAACCCTAGGGGTGCTTGTGTGCATTGTGTTGTCATTTTTCATGCATTTCTGTCTTGTGTTTAGTCATGCTAATTGTTTAGTTTTGGTTCTTTGCATACAAACCCTAATCTTACTATCATGCATATTTGAAAGCGATAAAATGCGTAAAAGTAAATCTAACACTATTAGAACATTATTATGGGGATGGGGATACAAGTTTGAATAGGGGGACATTGCTCAAAATAAAACCCTAAAACTATTACAACCATATTGAATTTATTGCACAAATGAATAAAATAAGAAAATATTTAACTATGAAAATAAATGTAAATATGCATAAATGTTTTTTGTATTTATTTTATGTATGTAAAATTAATTTATTTAACTCAAAATAAGAAAATAAAAAAAATGATTATTTTTGAAAAGGGGTGAAAACCCTAATTTTTGGTTTTAAAAGAAAATGTATTATATTATTTATTTATTCTTTTATGCACAAGGAAATAATAAAAATAATATATACAAAAATGTTAAAAATAAAATATGTGAGAAAATAGTATTTTTAGTGTAGAGTATAATAAAAATAAAAATATATAATATTTTGGTATTATTTACAAATTTATTTAAGAAAATAAAAGTATTAATCCTAATAAACTATTTTTTTGTCATAAAAAATAAATAAAATAATAAAATAAAAATGTAAAAATTAAGAAAATATTTTTTGTGATTATTAATATTTAGAAAAAATAATAAAAGTCAGAAAATAAAAAAGAAATGAAAAAAATGCAAAAATAAAGAAAATGTGCTAGGGGGTGCAAATAACACAAAGGAGGGTGTGAATATAAAGCAGACCCAAGCACCTTGGCCCAAAACCTTGTCATCCCTGACCTTGAGACACTTCCTGCGCGCGCCTTATGCTTGAATCCTGTTCTCTCTGTTCTTTGCTTGAAATTAAAAACTCATAACATGAAAATTATAGAGCTTTAAACCACGATTTCAATGATATAAAAAACTTGATCTAACTCTAAGAAACCAGGGAGAATTTTATCACCCCCAATTTCTGACCTAAAAAACTCAGCAACTTCAACATCCAAATTCTCCTAGCTCAGCTAACATAATGAATTCTATGCATATGTACAGTTCAAGGACATTAAGGGCTACATTTTTGCTTCACAAACCTAAGCCTAATGATTCCTAAATAAGGAGATAGAAGTTTAAGAAATACCTGTTTCAGTCAAGTTTGGGTACTGCAATGTAGGGGTTTTAGAATAGGCCTGAAGTTCGTGTTGGCTTGTCTGAAGTTCACTCAACCTTCCCCAATGCTTGGCTTGCTTTGAACTTGCATGAATGTGCTTGTAGAACTCAACCTGCAATGCTTCAAAGTAAAAATGGTGAAGTATGAAAATGGAGTTACAGTGGCTTGAGAAAGGTTTAGATAGTTCAAGTGTGATGTTTAGAATGTGTTTGAAGTAGTTTGGGACAAAATGCATGAGGCAATGTGAAGATGGCTTGAGTTCTGCAGGGCTTGCCATGTTTTGGGCAGAAATGAAGTTTTTGTGCTTAAGGGTGTTTGAGACGCTAAGAGCTCGTGTTTTTGGCCTTAGACAATATGTTGAACTTGTTTGAAATGAGACTTGGACTTGCTCTTTTCAGATTACAAAGTTGTGGAGTTTTTGCACACTTGCTTGTTTTTGAAGTAAAAGGTGAGTTGACAATGCCAAGGCCTGTACAGGCCAGCTCAAAGCCTGCACATAGTTGTACCAATTTCCTGATATTAGTGAACTTTGTTTGCTTCAAAAGATTAGGTTCAAGGCTCAAGGGAAACAAAAATGCATAAAGTGAACTTTATGGAAATGGCATTGTTATCTTTATGCCAAAAATGGAATAAACCCTTGTATAATGCTCTAAAGCTCAGAATCAAACCTTTGTCCAATGTATTTGCATTAAATCAAGGAGTGTGGAAAGGATTAGGACCTATAAACCAAGTACAAGCATGCTTTGGACAAATTTGCAAGTTGTAATATGGTGCAAAATGCCTTGTCCAAAAGTGAGAAATTGCCATTTTCAATCTTTTGATTCTCCCTAACCACAAATGATCTTGGAGAGTTCTTGGACATTTTGGAAAGCTTATAATATGATCTAGAATCCATATTTGAAATGAATTTTTAGATTCCACTTGTAACTATGTGAAAAATTGCCATGAAGATAGGACAAAATCCTGCATAAACTAGGGCAAAATTTCACTAAGTTAGAATGTTTTTGGACCCTTATTCACAAAATCATAACTTGAGATCCAAGAATCTTTTTGGAAAACTTTGTGAATAAAAGTTGTAGATTTTGTGGAGGAATACAACTTTCATGTTGAAAGTTTTCTTTGAATCCAATTGCATCTTGGTGAAAAGGTTGGGAAAAATTGGGAAAAAATAAGAAATTTTCATAACTTGGAAAATTTCTAAGTTATGAAAATTTTCCATTTTAAACCCTAATTTCCAAAATTAGGTTTCTTGGTGAACAAGTTTTATGTTTTGACACATCTTGATGAAAAATGACCCTTGGCACTTGATTTTGATCAAAAAGTCAAAGTTTGACTTTTTAGTGTACAGTTGATTTTTGATCAGTTGACTGGAAAATTCATCTATCAATCTAATGCATTTGAGATCTTTTGAACCTTGTGATTAGGTCAAGATGATGCAATTGAGTCCTTGAATCCATGCTTGAACCCAATTTGCCATTGGCTAGGTGAAAAATCAGAAATTGCCCTTCTAGAGTCAAAACCCTAAAAATGACCATTTTGCCCTAAAAATGTCCAATTGACTGGGCAAAAATTTGATTCAAAGCTTGAAACTTGGTATGGGAAATCTTATAGGTCCAACATGAAGTATGAAAGTCACATGGGGCACTGGAAGTCCAAAAATCCCTGTGCAAACTCAAACCCTAATTTCAGGTCAATAGTGCAAGGAGATGTCTTGAGCAGAGCAAACCCTAATCTGGTCTTGAGTCCAAGCAGTCTTGTGAGGAAAATCTTGATAAAATGAGAGGGAAAATTTTGGGGTACAACATCTGGGTTGTGTTAAAGAATGTTATTGCTGTGCATTTCAACCCAATGGCTACGAGTTACTGAAGGAAGGCGTTCAACGCCTGATGGATCAACATGTAATTTTGATTGAGAAAGTTTTGTATGCTGAGAATTTGTGCCGAGAGTTGTTTGTCATATCTGGTAATCCTTTTAGGATCACTTCCAAGGATCCTGTAAAGATTACTTCCAATCCAAAAGCTTCTCCTTTAATCATTACAACACCTAGGCCCATCCCATATTCCTTAGATAAGGCTATTCCATGGAATTATGGGTCTGAAGTCTATTATCACGACATTAAACAAGAGTTGTCTGACGAAGATAATGAAAAGGATGATCCCAATATTTACAATATTGCGAGGACCAGAAAAATTACTAGAAGTGGAAGGATTTTCTCCCCGGAAATCTCTTCACCTGTTCAAGTCACAATTACCAAGACAACTGCCGGGGCTTGGGGTAAAGAGCCAATGATAGAGCCTGCCCGGATAGAGGTACCAAAAAAAGCTACAGTCAAGGATACCTATGTTCAAGAAATGGAAGAGGTTTTGAAGATCATTCTTAGAAGCAATTACAAAATTGTTAAACAGCTGGTGCAAACCCTATCCAAGATCTCTATGTTATCTCTGCTACCGTGTTCCGAAGCTCATGCACAAGCTTTAATGAAAATTTTGAATACTGCTCAAGTACCACAAGAGATTTTTGCCGATTATTTTAGAAGTTATATTGCTAGCTTAATGATTGATAATGGATTAAGTTTCTCTGATGCTGACCTGACTCCGGAGGGGAGGAATTGTAATATGGCTCTGTATGTCTCCATTTAATGCAGGGGCACTGCATTGGCTCATGTGTTAGTAAATACTGGCTATTCTCTGAATGTCCTCGCAAAGGGCACTCTTGACAGACTGGATTGCGAAGGGGTTGTGCTGAAACCCAGTGACATTATAGTTCGAGCCTTTGATGTGTCCAAAAGAATGGTACATGGAGAAGTGGATCTTCCTATCAAAGTGGGTTCACAGATCTTTGAGTCCACCTTCTATGTGATGGACATCCGAACATCTAGTTCTTGTCTACTAGGATGCCCCTGGATCCACGGGGCATGCGTTGTTACCTCCACCTTGCACCAGAAATTAAATTATCCTATGAAAGGGAAGATTGTTACTGTCTATGGAGAAGAGGAGTACATGGTCAGCCATCTGAATTCATTCTGGTACGTGGAGATGGATGGAGAGTTTATCGAGACTCCGTGTCAGACCTTTAAAGTGATTTCCCCTGATGCTGTTGAAGATGTTTCTACCATTCCAAAGACTACCAGGGTTCCGCACAAGATGGATTCCTTGAAATATGCCAAAGCTACTATAGAAGAAGGTGGTTGCACAATTTGGGGTCAGCTTTCTGATATCCCCAACAAATCTGATAAGTTTGGTTTAGGCTTTACTGTAGAGGGTTAAAGAGTTGTTCGTCGCGCTCGAGCTGGAAGATCTCCTTTCCATATCAGCAAAAACAAAAGCAACGCTATAGAAGACACTGACAATGATGGTGACTTTGACTGCTGGATGTTTCCTACCATTTGCAACGAACTTAGCAACTGGAAGGCGAAAGACATTATCTCAATTCCTTCTGTTAGGAGTAATAGCTATTTCTGTTTTTATTTTCTTTAAGAAGTTTGGTTATGTAATTTCTTTTAAAACAATGACTTTAAACCTTGTGTCTTTCCCGGGATATAATGGTTCATTTGTTAAGGGTTGTCATTTCATATGTCATATTTTCATTTAATGAAAACATTGGACATTTTGCATTAAAATTTTATGCTCTTTGTCTTTCTTTTACTTTATTGCACTTTCAAATAGCTATATATTCTTACACACACCCACACACTACATTGAAGATCACCATCCACTATGGATCTCGTTGATAACGATTCTGCTATTGCCGCTTATGACTTTGAAAATTCGATCTACCAAGTTGAGGACGAAGGTGAGGAAGATTGTGAAATACCTGGAGTAAATTGGAACGACGACTGTCAAATATCCTTTGATAAAATCAAGGAGTACTTACAAGAACCTTCGATTCTGATGCCACCAGTTGAAGGAATACCTTTAATCATGTACCTAACAATGCTAGAGAATTTAATGAGGTGTGTACTGGGGCAACATGGCGAGTCTGGTCAAAAAGAGCATGCAATATAGTACCTTAGCAAAATGTTTATTGACTGTGAAACAAGATATTCACTGCTCGAGAAAACTTGGTGCGCTTTGGCATGGTCTGCTCACCGACTAAGACAATATATTTTGACCCATACTACCTTGTTTATTTCTAAAATCGATCCATCAAGTACATATTCGAGAAGCCAACTCTCTCTGGAAGAATAGCCCGATGGAAAATGGTCTTAACAGAATACGAAATTTAGTAGACCACTCAAAAGGCCATCAAAGGAAGTGTACTGGTAGATCCTTTGGCGCATCAAGCTGTAGATGACTACCAATTTATGAACTTCGGATTCTCGGGTGAGAACGTCATGCTAGTTATAGATTTTGAAGAACCTGGACCATATGAAGGACCTGAGTCAAGATCCCGATGGACTATGTTTTTGATGGAGCTTCTAACGCACTTTGAAATATAATAGGTTCTGTAATTATCTCTCCTTAAGGGTGCCATACACCCTTCACTGCTAGACTTTGCTTTGATTGCACTAATAATATGGCTGAATATGAAGCTTGCATCATGGGTATTAAAGCTGCTATTGACAGGAGAATCAAATTCCTGAGCATATATGGGGATTCAGCCTTGGTAATCAGTCAGGTCAAGGGAGAATGAGATACGAAGCATCTGAATCTTATCCCTTACCGAGAACATGTGCTAACCTTGATTCCATACTTCGAAGAAATTACTTTTGAGCATATCCCAAAAGAAGAGAATTTGTTGGCATGCGCATTAGATACCATGCTATCCATGTTTAAGGTCCGATGGGACAATGAGGCTTCCAGAATTATCATTGAAAGATTCGACGAACTGGCACACTGCTTCGAAATTAATACTGATGGAGTAGAAGAAAAACCTTGGTTTCATGAAGTGAAAAGGTACCTTGAAGCTCAAGAATACTCTGAAGGGGCATCGATCAATGACAAGAAATTCCTACGGAGGTTCTCGACTAAGTTCTTCTTGAGCAATGGAATTTTGTACAAACGTAATCATGACTCAACTCTGCTTCGTTGTATGAACAAGAAGGAAGCAGAGAATATTATGAAGGATATGCATGAAGGAATCTTTGGTACTCATTCCAGTGGACATACCGTGGCTAAGAAAATCTTGAGAATGGGTTACTATTGGTCGATTATGGAAACTGATTGCCACTACCACTCAGGAACTTGTCATAAGTGCCAGATCTATACTGATAAAGTTCATGTGCCTCCAGTTCCTCTGAATGTTTTGACCGCTCCTTGTCCATTCACAATGTGGGGCATTGATATGATCAGAGAAATCAAGCCTACTGCTTCTAACAGACATTGCTTCATTCTCGTCGCCATTGACTACTTCACAAAATGGGTTGAAGTAGCCTCGTTCGCCTCTGTTACCAAGAATATGGTCGCCCGATTCATTAAACATAACCTCATCTGTCGGTATGGTATCCCAGAGAGAATCATCACGGACAATGGTACCAACCTCAATAACCTTATGATCATTGAACTCTGCATGCAGTTCAAGATCAAGCACCACAATTGTTCTCCGTATCGACCAAAGATGAATGGCACAGTGGAAGCCGCCAACAATAATATTAAGAAGATCATATAGAAGATGGTTGTGAATTACAAATACTGGAACATGATGTTACCATTTTCTCTTCATGGCTATTGAACTTCAGCGCGAACATCAACTGGGGAAACCTCATTCTCTCTGGTCTATGGCATGGAAGTTGTCCTAACTGTCGAAGTTTAGATTCCTTCTCTGAGGATTATGAAAGATGGAGACTTAGATGAAGATGAGTGGATTCAGACTAGGCTAGACCAGTTGAATCTGATTGATGAGAAGAGGCTTGTAGCTGTCTATTATGGTCAGATGTATTGGGAATGTATGATCAAGGTATTCAACTAGAAAATCAACCATCGGGTATATCAGGCTGGTGACTTGGTAATAAAGCGCATCATTCTACCACAAGGTGATCCCATGGGAAAATGAACTCCCACCTACGAAGGGCCATTTGTTGTCAAGAACATATTTTCGGGCGGTGCTATGATACTGACCACCATGGTCGGTGAAGATTTCTCGCACCCTGTGGACATAGTCAAAAGATACTACGCATGAAAACGACCCGCTAGGTTGACTGGCTTGGGAAAAAATAAGGGCATCCCGGTGAACCAAAAGGGTTCATGAAAAAATTAGGGATATATATATATATATATATATATATATATATATATATATATATATATATATATATATATATATATATATATATATATATATATATATATATATATATATATATATATATAAGACTGTACACCCGGAAAATCAAAAACCAGAAAAGGCGGTTTGGGCAAAAAAGGGTATCCTGGTGGACTGAAAACATGAAAGGGCGGTCTAGGAAAAAGTTAGGGATTAAAGCGTACGACTATATCCTGTTGGATCACTTACTGCAAGCTTTATTACCAAATTCAAAAGTTCAAATGGTCTAGATCAGTTCAATCCACTTCTTCCGACAGCAAGGGATGAGATGTTCAAAGACATAGGGGAAATAGCGGAGTTGGAACCCAACGAGATCATTTCCTCATAGCTATATGTTTTGTTTTCACTTTGTACTCTTTTCATTTCATGATAATCTCCTCTTACTGGGATTTATGTCTCTCTGTACAAAATCACCTGTTTATAGGCAAACTATTAATACAAAATATACTTTAAAATTCAAACTTTTTTGATTTTCTATTTTGTTTGCAAAAATGTCCTATAAATAAAATTGAATGAACATATGCATATGAACACGATTAACTGTTAACAAATATGTGCATAAGAACAAGAATAAGAATTTACTCAAAACTCTAGGAGTTGGGATGACGTTCAAGCTGTCCATAAATCCCCACAGAGCCACTTCCATGAGATTATCCTCGTAGAGTAATCTTAACAAATTCATCTTCAATGAAGATAAATTCCCCGCAATTTCCCCAGAAGATCTCTCTAGAGGATAAAAGAATATGATCTTTTCCCGACAATATCACCCACATACGGAGTTCCAATCATTATAGTTCATGGAAGTTCTCTTCCTCAACCAAGTTTATTTCTCCAAAATTGTAAAAATCCATGCAGATTTCTTCTCTCCAGCAGAATTCGTTTCCTCAGTAGAGTATTTCTCCGTCTAAAAGGGTTTATTTCCCTAACAGATTACAGTCCCCAACTTGAGTCTATTTCTCAGACTGCTACGAATCATGGGTAAAATTCCTCTCCCCATTGAAGTCACCACTATCCCCAGAGAGTTGCTACAGAACCTGGAGCCAGACAATATTTAAACACCCCAGTAGAGCGATGAACGACTACTGTTCCTGAACTCTTCTTCCCAAACAGAATTCAACACTCCCCAGCGGAGTTTCCCCAAATAGCAAGCAGGAATCCCCAATGGAAGCATTATAGACAAGGTTGAAGATTACATATGTTCCTCATCCCCAACACCAGTCAGGGATTCATTTTCCCCAGCAAGATTTCATACGGAACCGTTGATACATTTCCAACAACATTTCACATTCATACATCATTTACCAATATCATAACATATGCATACGAAACACATATATCACAGTCTCATTTATTTTTAGAACATCATTACACAATGCATTTCATACATCATGACATTGCATACAGCTAACTCTTTACCTTTTCAGGAAAGATCAATCAACAAACAAACATCATCAACTACTTATATGACGCGATAGTTTTCTCAAAGGCTACATTTGAAAAAGGGCTATTTCAGAAATTTCCTCAGAGGATCATTAAAAAAAGGACATCTTCTGGCTCAGATTAAATCAACCATAGATTTATTCTGATACTTCTTCCAGTAGACCTTTTCTGGTTCAGACTAAATTAACCATAGATTTTTTCTGATACTTCTTCCAGTTAAAAACGAATGCAAACATCTTCTTGCTCAGATTAAATCAAGCATAGATTTATTCTGATACTTCTTCAAGTAGAATTTCTCTGGCTCAAATTAAATCAATCATAGACTTATTCTGATGCTTCTTCCAGTTAAAGACAAAAAGACCTCTTCTGGTAGTAAGTAAATCAACCATAAATTTATTCTGATACTTCTTCTAGTTAAAAACAGGCGTAGATATCTTCTGGCTCTGATTAAATCAAGCGTAGATGTATTCTGATACTTCCTCCAGTAGACATTTTCTGGCTCTGATTAAATCAGCCATAGATTTATTCTGATACTTCTTCCAGTAGACTTTTTTTGGCTCAGATTAGATCGACCATAGATTTATTCAGATACTTCTTCCAGTCAAAGACAAATAGACCTCTTCTGGCTCAGATTGAATCAAGCGTAGATTTATTCGGATACTTCTTCTAGTAGACATTTTCTGGCTCAGACTAAATCCACTATAGATTTATTCTGATACTTCTCCCAATTAAAGACAGACGCATACATCTTCTAGCTCAGATTAAATCAAGCGTAGATTTATTCTGATACTTCTTCCAGTAGACATTTTTCTAGTTCAGATTAAATCAACCATAGATTTATTATGATACTTCTCCCAGTTAAAGGCGGACACAGGAATCTTTTGGCTCAGATTAAGTCGGCCATAGATTTATTCTGATACTTCTTCCAGTAGACATCTTCTAGATCAGTTTCAATCGATCATAGATTTACTCTGATACTTCTTCCAATTGAACTCGAGCGTAGACTTAGTCTAATTCCTATCAACAGTTACTTTGGATGGGATCTATAAGCCCAACTCCGATGAATCACCGTCACCTCTCCAAATGGCATCTTTAAGCCCATTCCCAATATAATCAACCAACAATATTACTTCGTGCACCAACGAGTGCAAATTTCTAGGCACTTAAGTGTTCAATAATCTTCTACCTTCAAGTCACGAATGGTGGACATGCCAATCTAACTCTTCAGGTTCAAGAAGATTGAATAGGGGAAGCTGTTGTACCCCAAAATTTTCCCTCCCATTTTCTTCAAAACATTCTCTTGAGGTCCCCATTATCTCAAAACTACTCAAGAGTTGACTGGTCAAACCTCCTCCTAAGCAAGGGTCTTCAACTAGGGTTTTATGCTTTACAAGGAAGATTTGGTTTCAAGGGTATCAAATGACTTTCATGGTTAATAATAGGTCCTCATTAATTATTATGTTAAGTTTCAAGTCTTGCATTACATGTTTGCTCAGTCAATGGCTCAGATGATTGAAAATCAACTAAATTGAGTAAAAAGTCAATTATGGTCAACATACAACCAAACTTCAACATTTTTTTGTCAAAATCCATATTTGGAGTTGATATTCATCATTTTATCAAGGGTTGATCATGTTTCCTCAAGGAAAGCCCTAAAATCATCAAAGGTAAAAAATTTCCAAAATTTGGGTTTTGACTGAAGATGACTGATCATTGACTGTTGGCCTAGTGCATGACCTAATGGCTTGAAGCATGATATCAAGAGATCAAATACAACATCTTGACCTAATTACATTGCTCAAGACATTTCGAAAGAAGCAATTGATTGATAGTTGAAGAAATTGAATCAATTGATAAAAGTCAATAGTCACACAAAAGTCAAACTTTGACTTTTTGGTCAACATTGGAATTCAAAAATCAAGAATCATCAAAACATTCAAAACTATTAAACTTGATCATCAATAATCAAGAAAGTCAACAAAAGTCAAAAGTCAAGATTTTGAAACACTTAGAAAAAAATTCAAGTGTTTTGTACCTAAAAAACCATAACTTCACAAGCAAGTTTCCTCAAGATACAAGCTGATTCAAGGAAAACTTTAAACATGAAAATTGTAGGGATTAATTAATTCTACAACTTTTTTAATGTGGGATGATCCTCAAAAATTTCTTGGATTAAGAGATATGAGCCCATGAAGTTGTGATATTTTTTATCCAACACTTATAAAATTTTTCAACAAGTTTTGATCAGTTTTTTATCCCAACTTCTTGGCCAATTTTCACCAAGTTCCCATTTGATTTAGCCAAAATGATCAACATGAAAGTTGTAGAAAATGTTTCAAGCTTTCCAAAATGTCCAAAAATACAAAGAGATAAATTTTTAGCTAGGATATTCGAAGACATGAAGATGGCATGACACACTTGAATTTTAGGTCAATCTTGTGAAAACGTTATGGCCAAATCTCATAACCATGTTGCACAATCTCCCTTTGCAGGCCTTTAAAATTGTAAATCTATCTCTAATCAGAAGATTACACAAGATTTTGAGCTATGGTCCATTTTATTCAAGCATTGTCTAATGCATCATACCATTTTTGGAATTAAATCTAACACTTCTATTGTACCCCAAAATTTGCCCTCTCATTTCTCAAGAAATCTCTCCTAAAATCTCCATTGATTCAAGACTGCACAAGGTTTGATCAGCTCAAGACACCTCCTCAAGCACTGATAACTGAAAATTAGGGTTTGAGTTTTCACAAGGACAAATGGACTTTTAATGCCCCATATCACTTTCATGGATCATTTTGGACCCTCAAGATTTCTCATGTCATGTTTCAAGTCTTGGATCACTTCTTTTGTTCAGTCAATTAATCAATTGACCTAAAATCACTTGTATTAGGGAAAAAGTCAACTGTGGTCAATTTGCAGTCAAACATCATCATTTTTTATCCATATTAACATCATGAACTCATATATGTCAATTGGTCAAGTTTGGATCACAATTCCTCAAGAAATTTGATCAGATCATCAAAAGGACAAAATGGTCAAAATTAGGGTTTTGACTAAGAATGTGCAATTTTTGACTTTTGACCTACCCAATGACTTATTGGTTTAAGAAATGATCTCAAGGATTCAAATAAATCATTTTTACCTAATGGCATGGCTCAAAACATTTCTCAAGTTCAATTGATTGATAGTTGAATTTCAGTCAACTAATGAAAAGTCAACTATACACTGAAAAGTCAAACTTTGACTTTTTTGATCAAAATCAAGTTTCAAAGATTACAATTCATCAAGACATGTCAAAATATGAAACTTGTTCATCAAGAAATCAAAAAGTCAAATTTCATTTTGAAAAGTCAAAATTTCTAAAACTTAGAATTTTTTCTAAGTGTTGAAAAATTCACTTTTTTTCATAACTTTGAGCCAAATTTTCACCATGATGCAAGATGATTCAAAGGAAACTTCCAACATGAAGTATCAATGAGATCTAAAACATCGTAGGGAAAAACTTTTCCTAGAAATACTTGGATTTCAAGTTATGATTTTGTGAAGACATGCTCATGAAACTTGAAGACTTAGTGAAATTTTGCCCTAGTTTAGGCTGGATTTTGACCTAACTTCATGACAATTTTTCACATAGTTACAAAATGAAGGTTTTAGGGGATGTTACAAGCTTTCCAAAATGTCCAATAACACATTGAGATCATATTTGAGCTGAGAGAATCGAATCCATGAAGTTAGGGTTTCATTCTTGTATTACAAGTCAATTTTATGATGAACACTTGATCCAATCTTCAAGCATGATGTACAAACCTCACTTTGCAGGCTTCTTACTTGCTTTTCACTCCATAATTAAATGTCTACACAACTGTTAGAAGCTTTAATCCAAGCATTCAATGAATTGCCAATGCTTAATACCATTTTAGGAAGAAAGGCAACATTACCATTTTGGAAAAGTGGCTTTATGCAGAAAGTCCACTCTTCTTGAGCCTCTAACTTGTTGTTCTGAACACACACAAAATGTATGCTCATAAGAAACATGTTTAAAGCTTCTAAGCCACCCTATAAGCCAGGTACTTGTGCATTCGAACCACATTTTTCAAGCATTCTTCAAAATCAAGCAAAAAGCCACAAACATGTGATTCTTGATTTCTGACTTCTCCAAGCATCCAATCTTGTTGCTTATAAATAGAGGCACTATGTGTGAGCTAAGGCACGAGCTTAAGCGTCCTGAAACTCTCCCAAACTCCCTCAAATCAAAACTTGCATCAAAACTCCATTTATGTGAACATTCTGACTTTGAAACCTAAAATCACATTTTCCTCGTGAGTTTTCATTCCAAATCAATCACAAAGCTTCTATACATCAAATATAGTCCAACCCCATCCCTGTTTCATAATTGTAACTCTATCTTCATCATCTTCCAAACTCAAAAACAGAGCTCTGCAACTGGACTTCTCCAGGCCATTCCAACCATCCATTGTTCAAGCTAACCATTGCATTAGCTTCCTGGGAACTTGAGGAAGCTAACCTGATCATTGCAGCACCTTGAATAAAGCTCATTTGCATTTCACGATTTCTAGTTTTGAGGTATCTTTTCTGAACTTCTATCTTTTCATTTAGACATTGTTAAGCTTGCATTTGTGAAGATAAAATGTAGGTATCATAGCCCTGAAGATGACCATGTCCTTAGAATTCATTTATATTGCTTAAGTAGTGAGAATTTTAAGTTTGAACTTTCTGAAAAAGTTAGGTCAGATTTTGGTACCATTCAAAATTCATGCTCATCTTCGATTTATAGTTTTAGTAATTTACATTTCTAGAATCGTTGTGAAATTTTGAATAAGTTTGATGTTTACATTTTTGCAAATGGATGAGAAATGATGAAGTTGCAGATGTTCAGGCTGGAGGTTGTAGATGAAGTTATAACGTGGACTTAATTTATTTTAAGTTTATTGATTGTTGTATAACTGACGGATGAAACAGGCCACCTCAGTGGTACAAGAAGCGTGCGCATATTAGGAGGTCCTGGATTCGAACCCCAGCGAGACCTTTTGCCCCTTTTTTACATTTTTCCATTTTTGTTGTTGTTTGAACCAGACAACGCTTGGGCCTCCATGGTTGGGCCTAGCAAATTTACTCCATTTTCACCCCCATGTTCACTTTCACACACCTGGTCTATTTAATTCTTTTATCATTTTTATCATTTGTTTTCTTTTATTCATTTTTATTTAAAAACTCATAAAAATCATAAAAATATTAGATTTATGTTTTATTTACATGAAATTAATTTTGGATATAAAAACAATTTATTTTCATCATACCTTAGGTTTATTAATTTGTTAAAAATCAATTAGAACTAGGATTTTTATTATTACTTTTACACATTGAAATATTTCCTTAAATAAACTTAATTCTTTTTAAAACAAATTAAATAAGACTTAGGTTTAGTTTATTTTTATTTAGGGACTTAGGATTTTCTTTTAATTAATTACCATATTATTTTCATTAAACTTAAAATCTTTTCATAAAAAAACCCTAAAAATGATTTCTAACTTAATTTCTTTTCTTAATTTGTTTAGGTTTAATTTTATTTAATTTTAATTAATTATTTTTTTAATTAGGTCAAAACTAAACCCTTTCATTAAAACCAAAAAAAAATTATTTCTTTTCCATTTATCTTCTTGTACATTATATTTTCAATTCTTGTACATTATTCAATATGGTTGTAATAGATAATTACGTTTAATTTTATTGCAATCCCCATTTGTAAATTTGTATACCCCCTCCCCTAATGATGTAATAGCGTAGTAATTTTACTTTCCGCAATTTATCGCTTTCATATAAATGTTAGTAAACAGGGTTTATATGGCAAGACTAAAATCAACAACTAGTAAACCCTAATTCAAGATAAACAATGCATGCAAATCAAACACACTTGCACACTTACACCCTTAGGGTAATTCCACTTGTTTTCTTATAAAAATGGTCATGTTATGCATGTGAGATGTCTTAGCAAAAACAATAAAAAAATACAAGATCATAGTCCCTCGATGACGCTACAAATGTTGCCTTTCAAAATGATCTTAGTCCCTCAAAAAGAAATGCTAATATATCTCACAACATTGCTATCATGACTATACGATGACCCACACCCGTCCCTTTACATCCAAAGATAAGGCTCCTTACCAAATCAATGGTAAGATGGCAATATCAAAGGAAAGGAAGAAATGAACAAAGACTTTTGAGTAGGTAGATTGTTCCTAGTTTCTTGCTCACTTTCAAAATAAACATCCTTTCTTATTTTCAAAACAAACACCAAACACTTTCAAAAACAAACTTTCAAAACATAAAATATTTTCAAAAGTCCAACACTTTGTATACATTCTTACAAATGAGAACCATTACAAAGTTTGCCTAAAAGAATATGCCTTTTCAAAATACTTTCAAAACCACCACAAAGCATATTTTCAAACAAAAGCAAGTGATCTAACAAGAAACTAAGCTCCCATAGATGACTATGGATGAAAAGGGTGCTAACACCTTCCCTTTTCATAATCTATCCCCCAAACTGAAGAAATAATCTCAAAGGTCTTTCCTGTTCTTTTCAACCTTTCCTTTTTGGATAAAAGAAAATTCGGTGGCGACTCTTGCTAACCACAACAATTGCGATAAAACAAAAAACATCCCAAGTCAGTTCTCCCACCATATTTTAGAACTGGCGACTCTGTTGGGGAAAAAATTAAAAGTGGGGTTACCGTAGGGCTAGATCACCTTTACTTGCTTTCATTGTTTGATTTGTTTGCTTTACATTTTTGGTTCCTTGTTTGGGCTTGTTTTAATCCTCTACCCGGATTTGAGATACCTTATAGGTAAGTAGCAATACATTGTGGAAACTGTACGGGGTATACCAACATGGTCTAAGCAATAGCTACGTTAGTGTGACACATTTGTGGATACCGGTAGCCCTTGAGTAGTCAAGGAGAATATAGGGCCGTTGTGTGGTGTCATGAAGTACTAACTGAATTTTAGAACCTTTACTTGACCAACTTGGCCATTAGGAAGTAGTGAGATAGTCGGCTTTGGTGCAGTCTGAAGTTGGTTGATACTCGATACTATGCTCATTGAGATCGAACTTCTTGGGATATTTTGGTCGCCGTGAAAGAGGCTTGTGCTGAAACAATGCCCGATAAGAAAGATCAGTGATATTGAGATCCCTTATGTTGTACCCCAAAATTTGCCCTCTCATGTTTTCCAAGGTCTCCCCCTACATGGTTGGTCACAAACCCTTGCCTAAAGAAAAGGAAAATTTGTGAGTGATGTTTTTAAGTTTCCTTCGATTAGCATCTCCAAAATGCCTTTCGATTGGCATTTACATAGCGCCTTTCGATCGGCATGGACAAAGGTCTTTCGATTGACCTGGTAACAAGATCCTTCGATTGGCATTTCAACAAGGCTTTCAATTGGTATGGACAAAGGCCCTTCGATTGGTATTCCAAAAGGTCCATTTGAAGAAGCTTTCAAAGGGTCCATTTGAAGAACATGCAAAGGTCCATTCGAAGAAGTTTTCAAAGGGTCCATTCGAAGAACATGCAAAGGTCTATTCGAAGTAGCTTTCAAAGGGTCCATTCAAAGAACATGTAAAGGTTAATTCGAAGAGGCCATCAGAGCCATTCGAAAGGGAGCATTCAAAGGCCAGTTACATATTATGCCAAATTCAAAAAATACAAAAGATCCCTTAACTTTGGCAAAGGTTACATTTTGGTAATTCATGGAATTCAAATGGCCGTTACCAACATTACTTATCTTGTCCCCCCCTCATACTCTATATAAGAAGCATGCTTGCAAGCAAAAAAAGAGAAAGAAAACAAAAAAGATTGGAGAGAAGCTGCCCACAAAATCCATCAAAGGTTGTCAGAATTTTCCAAGCCAAAGCCACTCTTCAACAAAGATATCCAAGCCCAGAAGTTCCAGATCGAAGGTGCCCACATCCAGGAAGTGCCTAAATCGAACAACTTCTTCAAGTCTTGATACATCTTTGTAGCACCGAGATGAATACTTAATCCGCTTTGATGTCCCTCTTCAAGGATACTCCTCTTAAGTTCTAGAATATCCGAACACAAGCTCTATTTCCGAAATTTATCATCAACTTTGAACTCACATCAATTACCTTGGTATATCAAGGTCAACTGGTCAACCAAATTCAAATCATATTTCTGACCTTCTTGAATTTCTTCTATTATACCACTAGTCAGTTTCAACATTCCCAACTTCACGCAATTGGGAGTCTCTTCACATACTAAGCTCATATCTCTAAGTTGTTTAATTATTTACAACTATCAAACCATAACCATTGACATTTGCAACAGTTTTCTACTCAATGCATCGACAACTACACTTGCTTTACCCAGATGGTAATTCAAATCAAAGTCATAATCCTTCAACAACTCAAGCCATCTTCTCCACCTCATATTCAACTCCTTCTGGTCGAACAAGTACTTCAGACTCTTATGATCACTAAACACTTCAAATTTAGATCCAAAAAGATAATGTCTCCAAATCTTCAACACAAACACCATATCTGCTAGCTCTAAGTCATGCGTAGGATAATTCCTTTTATGGACCTTCAATTTTCTAGAAGCATAAGCAACAACTTGTCCATTTTTCATTAGCACACCACCAAGACCCATATAAGGCGCATCACAATACACCATAAAAGCATCACTTGGATTAGGCAAAATTAATACTGGAGCGGTCGTTAAATTCTTCTTCAACTCTATGAAACTTTCTTCACACGCAACATCCCACACATAACTTTGACCTTTTCGAGTCAACTGAGTTAACGGTAATGCCAACTTAGAGAGTTCTTCAATGAACATTCGATAATAACTTCCAAACTAAGAAAACTTTGAATCTTAGTTTCAGACTTGAGAGTCTTCCATTGCAACACTGCATCAACTTTAGAAGGATCCACAATGATTCCACCACTAGAAATCACGTGACCAAGGAAACTCACTTCCTTCACCCAAAATTCGCACTTCGATAGCTTAGCATATAACTTCTTCTCTTTCAAAACTTGCAACACAATTCTCAAATTCTCCGCATATTCTTCTTCGGATTTGGAATAGATCATAATATCGTCAATGAAAACATGACAAACTTATCTAGATACGAATGGAAAGTTCTATTCATATACTCCATAAAAACACCTGGTGCATTAGATATAACAAACGACATCACAGTATACTCGTAATGACCATACCTCATTTGAAAATACGTCTTCGGAATATCATCTGGTTTAACATGAATTTGATGATAACACGACCTCAAATCAATCTTGTTGAAAACACAAGCACCCACCAACTGATCCATAAAATCATCAATCCTCGGGAGCAGACACTTATTCTTGATTTTCACTCTATTCATGTTCTTATAGTTGAGGAACAATCTCATACTTCCATCTTCCTTCTTGACCAACAACATAGGAACACCCTAATTGAAAAACTCGGTCACACGAACTTCTTCTCAAGTATCTCTTCTAAATGTTTCTTCAACTTTCTCATTTACGAAGCTGACATCCTATAAGGAGCTATTGACACTGGAATTGTACCTGGAACCACATCTATTAAAAACTCCACTTCAGGGAATTCATAGACAACTTGAAATTCTACACTCGCAGCTTCCTGATCAACTTGCAGTGATACAAACATTGCCAACATCAAAGCTTCGTCTTCCATAAGTTCATTCACTTGCTTAGCATACAACACCAATTCTCCATTATCACCGAACTCAGGGAACCTCAAAGTCTTATTATAACAATTGATGTGAACATAGTTGAACTCTAACCAGTTCATCCCAAGAATAAAATCAATTTGGTGTAAGGGAAGACATACCAAATCCATAACAAAACCCTTACCATAAATGGTCAGAGGGAACTTTGAACAAACAAGAGCAGTAGTAACATATCCACTAGAAGGATTATCTATCACCATACTAACATTCATATTAGATAACTTCAATCCTAACATGTTAGCACATTCATGCGAAATAAACAAATGAGTAGCACCAGTATCAATAATAGCAACCAATTCAACATCATTAATAAAAGAAGTACCTCGAATTAAGTTGTCCCCCTTGGAATCCTCCGATCCACTCAAAGGAAACACTCTACCGCTGGTCTAGGAAAAAACGTCCTTCTTCGGCTTTTGACACTGGGTACTGATATTACCCTGCTTCCCATAATTGAAATAGGTTGGACCATTGTTCTTGCATTCAGGAGCATGATGACCCGTCTTACCACATTTGTAGCACCTCAGCACCTTATTCTCACATTCATTAGACTTGTGACCTTGCTCACCACACCTATAACACTTGACAGGATCAGGAGCTCCTCCCCCACTTGTCTTCTTACCATCATAAGCCGTTTGTTTCCCTTTATCAGTTAGGGCCTCATAAAGCTTCTTACAGTCTTGATACTGCTTTCCTCTCTTCTCGTTCAAACTATTCTTTCTGCTTCATAGATCCTATAGTTGTTCACCAATTGAGAAAATACATGGATCTGCTAATACCCAATTTCCTGTTTGATTTTTAGATATAAAACATTCTCAAACTAAATACACCTTGAGAACTCAGCATTTTCTCCACTGTAATATGGATAATACTTGGCCAGTTCTGAAAAATTTGAAGCGTACTCAATCATAATGAAGTTCCCTTGTTTCAACTTCAGAAACTCATTTTCTTTCTTTCTGCATGTAATACGGTGGGAGAATTGACTTTTTTGGTTTTATCCAAATATGCGGATAGCAAGATTCGCCACTGACTTTTATTTTATTCAATAACGAAAGGGTGAAAAGAACAGGAAACACCTTTGATAGATTTGGAGTTCGGGGGGGAAATATATGAAAAGGGAAGGTGTTAGCACCCTTCTCACCCATAGTTAACTAAAAAATCTTAATTACTTAGCTCACTTTTGAAAACTTTCTTTGTGTGTGATTTGTTTGAAAATATTTTGAAATGCCAATGCAAGTCAGACTTTGTAATAATTCTTGTACCAGTCCTCAAGAATGTTTACAAAGTGTTTGTTTGAAAATCTTTATTATTTTAAAAGCGTGATGTGAGAAATGTTTTAAAAAAGGTTTATGAGCAAGTAATTAAGTGTTTCTTACCTACTAAGGTCGTTCTTATTCTTTTCCTTCTCCTTTAGAGATAGTACTATCCATACCATTAGTTGGTAGGTAGCCATATCTATTAGATATGAAGGGACATGTGAAGGGTCATTGAAGACAACATGTAGAGATACTTTAGCAATTGTATCAGAGAGACAACATCGAAGGGTCATCGAGGGACTATGATCTTTATTCGAGGGTCTTTTGATAAAGTATCCCTACTTTCGAGGGACGTGACCATTATTTCGAAGGAAACAGAGAGAGGTTAACCTAGAGGTGTAAGTGTGAAGAGTATATTGTATTCAGTTATTTTATCTTGAAGTTAGGGTTTTCTAAGTTTGTTTTTAATCTTGCCATACAAACCCTAATTACTAGCCATAGCATAAAAATATAATACGGAAAGTAAAGTGCGGGAATGTAAACCTAAACTATTACATGGCTTTGGGGCAGTTACATAAGTATAGAAAATGTGGGAAAGTAAACCCTAAAAACAATTACATCCTGGGAGCAGATACATAATAGAGAAAAAGAACGAGAAAAGTAAACCTAAGCTATTTATAATTGAGGGAAGCGTCCTATACACTTGATCTAGGAGGATTAAATAGAAATAAGAAAAAAGAAAAAAAATAGAAAATAGAAAAGAAAACGTTTTTGTGATTTTTGTAGAAAATAGTTTAAGTAATAATTAATTAAAACCTTAAATTCTAAATAATTTTATTAAAAAAATAAGGTTAATTAATTAATTAAATGTTATTTAAAAAGAAACCTAAACATAATTTGTGAGTGTTAAAAAATATTAGGTTAATGGTTAATTAAAAAAGAAATTAGGGTTAGGGGAAGAAAAATCAAAGAAAAGGTTAAAAACCAAGAAAAAAATGCAAAATGCATAGGGTGGGTGTTGAACCCACGCCCTCCTGTTTCACAGTTGCATAGCTTGCCACTGTGCCAGACGTTTGTTGGCGTTAGGAACAAGCGTTGCACAATATATTGTAAACCTAGATGAATTGGAAAATAAGAAAAAAAAGTTGTAAAAGGCAGGGATCGAACCTACGCCCTTAGAGACTAAAGCCTTAGCATGCGTGCGTCTTACCACTGGGGTGATTTTTACATCCGGTTGTATAATGAAAACAAATAAATATAAAATAATCCAAAATAGATGAACCGGAGAAGCGCCGGAGCCCTCGCTCCGGTCGTTATCTCTGGCGAGCGTCTTTTTGTCAACCTACAAAATAGCAACCATTAATGATTAAAAGAGAACATACCCCTCTAATTTAATCCTTGCGAATGCATTGGTGGCCTTAGTTTTGGCTGAATCGTCCTGCATAATGAGATACAAGGAAAATAGAGCAAATCAGTGAAAACATGGTGATACACGATTCTGGAATTATGGGACAATGCAAAGGTTTAGACCTGTGTAATTACATCCCAGGAACACATTAGAGTCATTAGTATGCATCAAAGCTTGGTAAAAATGAAAATACAAAATTGACAAAAGTATGGGAATCGATGATACATGGGATACATGTTTCAGGCCTCTTTGATTATCAAGGATAATCCCAACTTACCCTATGATATCTCAAGAGTCGATTTGGATGGTGTCTTTGCTTTGAAAGTGGTTGTATGAGAGGTTTCAAATTTTCCCTAGTTTGGACAAAATTTGAGATTTTTTTAGAAGGGTTCTTAAGGAAAGTTTTTCTGTCCATTCTTGTCTAAAGATGAAGTGTATATATAGGAGAAGATTAGGTCAAGAAAAAAATATGCTTGGACCTTTTGTAAAACAACCTTTGGTTCTTGTTTTAAAATTGAATTGGAATAAGACAAAACATGCATATTTGTTTTGAAAATAACCCCACACGGTTTGTAATGTGTCCTTGGGCATCCAAAATATTTGAAACAAAATCCTTTTAAGCTTTGCACCTCCACTTAATATTTAATTGATTTAATTTTAAATTTAAACGAATAAAATAAAAATAAATGAAATAAAAAATTAAAATGGTGTATGAATAGATTTATAGGTTCATTATGAGGTCAAGAACACGTTTAGACTCTAAAAGATAGGCCCATTAGCCCAAAAATTCAAGTTTGCTCAAATTGGATTTCATGCATTTTCTCAAAATTGCCCAACTTGCACGAATCATAACTCTTAATTTTTGTGATATGAAGATGATCTGGGACTTTTTGGAAACATCAATATGTCCCATACAATCTTTATGTTTGTCATTTTTGCATTTGAAGATTTATCTTGATGTAAATTTCTTTGACAAAAAGTGTCTTTTTGTTGACTTTCAAAATGACCTGTAATGTTTTGGCCCATATCTCTCAATGGAAGCATTTTTTGGACTTGAGATTAGAGATAAAAAGTTGTATAGAATTGAATTTCCTTCAAAATGAGCTTTGGTTGATAATTTTCTGGTGAAGCATGTGAAAGTTATGCTTGGTCAAAGTTCAGTTGACTTCTCCTAAAGAAAACCCTAATTTTGTAACTTTTGACTTTTGATGAATCTTGAGTTTTCTTGATGAACCATGTTCAACCATTGATTAAATTATGAATGTGACTTTAAAATATTGATGTTGACAAAAAATCTAGAAGTTTGACTGTAGGTTGACCAATGTTGACTTTTTATCCAATACAGTTGATTTTTAATCATCTAAGCAATTGACTAAGAAAATTTGTGATGTAAGGGTTGAAACTTGACACAAGGGTACTTTGAGACATATGAGGACCCATGAAATCCACTTGAGGTATTATAAGTCCAATTTTCCTTGAGAAAAACAAAGCCCTAGTTGTAGGTCAATTGCTTAGGAGGAGGACTTGTCTGATCAATTCCTTGAGTAGTCTTGAGCATTTGAGAACCCTAGGAGCATGAGGAGGTATCTTGAAAAATGAGAGGGAAAATTTTGGGATACAATAGCTTCCCCTGTTCAATCCTTTTAAGCCTGAAGAGTTAGATTGACATGCTTACCATTCGTGATCTGAAGGTGGAAGAGGACTGGACACTTAAGTGCCTAGAAATTTGCACTCACATGTGCACGAAGTAACACTGTTTGTTGATTGTATTTATTGAATGGGCTTAAATATTACATTTGGAGAGTTTGATAGTGTCATCGGAGACGGGCTTATTGATGCCATCCAGAGTAACTGTTGATAGGAGTATCAAAATGAGTCTACGCTTGACCGTATCTGAGAAGTATACTAGAATGAGTATGAGTCTGGTTGTATCTAGATGATATGCTAGGGAGTATCAGAATGAATCTTATGTCTTGATTATATCTAAATGATATTCTAGAATGAGTCTACGTCTTGACTGTATCAATAAGAGGATCAGAATGAGTCTTCACCCGACTATATCTGAGATTTGTATTAGAATGAGTCTACGCCAGACTGTATCTAAACAATGTACCGAAATGAATATCAGAATGAATCAATATCTTGATCTTATCTGAAATGTATATGGAATATGTACTGGAATGAGTATCAAAATGGATCTACATCTTGATCATATCTGAACTATATCTAGACAATATACTAGAGTGAGTCTACTCCTGACTGTATCCAAAGGAGCATCAGAATGAATCGTTGGACTGATTGTATCTGAAGGATGATAAACTACTGAAAATATTCATCTGTTTGTGAACTAACCTAAAAAAACAAAGTTAGTTTATGCAATGTCATGATTTATGAAATGCATTGTGTAATTGATCGCGTGACTTTAATCGTCTGTCGGTTGTGGTGACTGCAAGTGCATAGTCTAATCGCGTAGTTTAAAAGATATGAACCCACATGGATTGATGGACAAACTACTGTTATCTAGGGTCACTGTGTAAAGCTAAGGCTAATGATAAAACTTTGATGTTGGGGTTTAAATGGGAGTTAACTAAGATCTAATAATTGATAACAGGACACCGATATGTAATTTATCGACTTCAGGGATTCAATAAATCATTGGCATAATTTTGAGTATTAAAACACTGTTTAAGTGGAAACTATTAATTTAAAAACCTTTGTCTCACACTCTCGTTCTATCGATTCCAGGCCATATTATTAAACTTAAATGAGCGCTCTCGCTGTGTCATTTAAAATCTAAAAGTATTTTTTGAAAACAAATAGAATCCAATTAATTTTAAAGCGCTCTCGCTGTATTTAAAATTAATGTTCAATTACCACTATCTGGTTAAAATCTAAAACTCTCGCTCTGTTGATTTTACCCTTAGTCTGTATTTTACTCTCGTAACAAAACAATTTAATATTGAAATTGGAAACCAAAACCAATAAAAGTCTTTTTGTAATATTTATCTCAATTAATTACCAAACCCTTTCGGTTTATGACCTCACATACCGGTATCGGGATAGTTAGTCAGACATAGACTTTTTGCGTAATAACATAGAATAAAAACATGCATACAATAATATAATCATGTTAAAATAAATAGACTGTATTAATTAAATTTGAAACCTGGAATAAAATAATGAAAGAATATACTGCAGTACTGGTAGTATCACACGAAATCCTGCACAAGCCGGGCAGGATTTTTCCTTGGAATAAAATTACTTATAGAAAAATAAATAAACCTAAGCAAAGTTCTGAAAGCTGAGAAGAAAAATAATGATGCAATACTCCTCCATTGTAGAGAAGTATTGCTTTAATGGTGATCCATTCTTTCTGCTTAAGGAATTCTAAAACGAAACAAAAATGCTGAAATCTCTAAATTGGAATAGTAAGCTAAGTTAGGAGAAGGAAAATAATTGCTAGAGAGGGCGGCGTGAGAAAGAGAGAGAGAGGAGAGAGAGAGAGAGAGAGAGAGAGAGAGAGAGAGAGAAGAGAGAGAGAGAGAGAGAGAGAGAGAGAGAGAGAGAGAGAGAGAGAGAGAGAGAGAGAGAGAGAGAGAGGAGAGAGAGAGGAGAGAGAGAGTGAGAGAGAGAGAGAGAGAGAGAGAGAGAGAGAGAGAGAGAGAGAGAGAGAGAGAGAGAGAGGAGATGAGAGAGAGAGA